>JAFEMH010000400.1:0-600000 GCA_022495995.1 Adenophora triphylla var. japonica
GGTGCGGACTCATGATGGTAAGTTCTACACTTTGAACGATGTGAGGCATGTTCCAAAGATGACGAATAACCTGATATCTCTTAGTAGGGGTGGAAATGGTTTGGCTCAAACCGTGGTTTGGAGTCGAACCGAGCCAAACTGTGTGGTTTGGTTTTTAGACATAAGTGGTTTAGCTTGGTTTGAAAAATTAACAAACCATGTGGTTTAGTTCAGTTTGAGATTTGACACTCCTAAACCGAACCGAGCCAAACCGAGCCGAACCGTTTACATATACAAGTAATTATACACTAATTATTACTCTCACCGGCGATTATTCCTCCACCTAAACTTCTCCCCCTCAAAATTAAATACAGTAAAATCATTGCTAGACACAAAGGCCAGGATTCTATATTAGACTTAAATGCAAAATTCCACTGCAACTCATCAAAATAAGAAAACCAAAATAAAAAAGCATCAAACTACCGAAGTTACAGATCTTTCTTTATGCTAAATTCTTGTTTAATCTGCAATAAGGACCATTCTTTTTCCTACCAGTGAGACGAAAGTCACACTAAAATGACATGAATAAAAAAATTACTTCTCCTATTTACCAAATAAGCTCTTACATCTACCAAACACAAGACAAAATCCTTTGTACCACTTTCGTGTACCATATTTTGTATCATGATTGATCCAATAGTTTTGCTAATACCGTGAGTTTATGAAATTTTAGAAGCAAATTGCTAATACAGTGTTCACTTCAGATTTAGGGGGATGAACCTATGTTAGATTTGGAATGTGGTTTGGACCGTGGTCTAGATCGCGATTTGGACCGTGGTCTGAACCGCAAAATCAAACCACAAATCAAACCGCGGTTTAGACCGAACCAAACCGAACCATAGCGGTTTGGTTTAGCTCGGTCTGAATTTTTTTATGGTTTAGCTCGGTTTGGAATTTTTCCAAACCGATGCTAACGGTTTGACTTCTAAATTTGCCCAAACCGAGCTAAACCGAACCATTTCCACCCCTATCTCTAAGTCATCTCGACAGCAAATGATACAGTTTCAAAGGTAAAGGTGGAGCAATTTATGTCTGCAAAGGTTCTGAAGTAATTCTGAGAGGCCTTAAGCGGGGCTCCTTGTATTTCCTACAAGGAAGGACGATTTCTGGGTCAATATTGGTTGCATCATCTGAAGTGGTCAAAGAGGATATGACAAAGTTGTGGCATGTTAGGCTTGGGCACATTAGCATTAGAGGGATGCAAATATTGGCTAATCATGGTCTTCGTGTGGCCATAAGGTCAAGGACCTGAAGTTCTGCGAGCATTGTGTACTTGGAAAGTTGCAACGAAGCAAGTTTCCTAAGGGGGCTCATAGAATGAAAGGCAGTGTAGATTACATTCACTCGGATTATTAAGGACCTTCACGTTAGGAATCATTGAGGGGTCACATGTATTTCTTGTCCATGATTGATGGCTATTCGAGAAATACTTGGGTAATTATTATGAAACACAAGAGTGAGACTCTCACCAATTTCAAACAGTGGAAGACATTAGTGGAAAATCATATAGGGAAGAAGATTAAGCGACTCCGGACAGATAATGGGTTGGAGTCCTTTAGTGCTGAGTTCGATAAGTTCTATAATCAAGTGGGGATTTCTAGACATCTCATTAGGGGTACACAATAGCAAAATGGTGTAGAAGAGCGCATGAATCAGGCATTGTTGGCTAGGGAAAGGTGCATGCTCTCCAATGTAGGGTTGTCCAAGCGGTTCTGGGAAGAAGCGGTTAGTACAACATGTTACTTGATAAATCGCGGACCACATACAGGTATCAGTCTCAAAGTTCCCAATGAGGTATGGTCAGGTAAACCTGTTGATTACTCTAATTTAAGGGCTTTTGGTTGTACTAGTTATTATCGTGTGGATGATGGGAAATTGGAGTCGAGGGCTAAAAAAGGAGTCTTCATGGGTTATGGAGATGGTGTCAAGGGATACCGGATTTGGTCTCCAACATAGGGTAGGGTAATAATAAGTAGGAATATTGTTTTTTATAAAAACTATGTGTTTAACCCTATTATGAGATCTTTGGTTATATCAGGTGTTGGTAGTATTGATAAACAGGTGAAGCTACAAGATACTTCAGAGTTGAGTAGTGCACAGTCATATTTTCATCAAGATCTACCGTCAGAAACAGAAGCACCAGAAAGTTCATCACCAGTTTTCGAGGGACATGGGTTAGCTCAAGAGAGGTCTAGACGGGCTAATTTCGGGAAGCCTCCAGTGTGGTATGGTTTTGAAGACATGGTGTATTATTCATTTCAAGTTGCTGAGGAAGTGGAGCCCGATGCTTCGGAGGCAACTACTTTCAAGGAAGCATTTACATGTTCAGAGTACGCTCATTGGTATGCATCTATGGGGGACGAGATGGAGTCAATTCACAAGAATTAGACATGGAGGCCAGGGGCGGAGCCGGGAGAATGGCGAGGGGGCAAGATTACACCTGGGGTTCAAGGGCGTCTCAAAAAAAATCGGGTCGGACAAGTAAAAAATGGGTCGGATCCATGAAATACAATGTATTTTAGTTAAAAAAAATGATAAAAGTAAATAATTCAAAGAACGATTGAAATAATGTTGAAGTATTTAACGCAAACAATTTATTAAAATATATTACTCGTACAAAAAATAAATTCAAATTTGCTAATTAAACTTGGGATAATAGGAAGAAAGACCAAAAAACAAAAAAAATGGGAAAAGCCTAACGAATTAATTAAGATTGAAAAAATGTGAGGAAATTAGGAGAAAGAGAAAAATGAAACTGTTAAGAGAAAGAATAGCAAAGATGGAAGACAAAATTAATTGAAAATGTAGATAGCAGGATTCGAACATGGATTTGAAAGGAAACACCAAAGGCTTTAACTTCACCCCTTCTACCACTGAACCACACCACTCACTGGTGTTAATCTTGAAGTTAATTATATATATACATATATAACAAAAATATGGTGGGGACAAAAAAAAAATTTCCACTGCATTTCCGCCGTTGGGGGGGGCGAGTGCCCCCACCTGCCCCCCCTGGATCCGCCCCTGATGGAGGCAACTACTTTCAAGAAGAAGGAAGGTATGTCACCATCAGAGGGGTTCAAGTATAAAGCTCGTGTAGTTGCAAGGGGTTTCACACAGTGAGAGGGTGTTGACTATAATGAGATTTTTTCACCAGTGGTTAGACACACTTATATCAGAGTGCTATTAGCAATGGTGGCACATCAGGATTTGGAGCTCGAGCAGCTAGATGTGAAAATAGCTTTTCTACATGGAGAGTTGGAAGAGGAGATTTATATGACACAACCAGATGGTATTTAGGTTCCAGGAAAAGAAGACTATGTGTGCAGGTTGAATAAGTCCTTGTATGGACTCAAGCAATCGCCTAGGCAGTGGTACAAGCGGTTTGACAGCTATATGTTAGAGATTGGCTACACAAGGAGCGCGTATGATTGTTGTGTCTATCACAATAAGTTAGTGGATGGTTCGATCTTCTATTTGGTTCTTTATGTTGACGATATGTTGATATCGGCTGTCAAGAAGTCAGATATTCAGAAGTTGAAGGTCTACTGTCAGTAGAGTTCGAGATGAAGGATTTGGCTGCGGCAAAGAAAATTCTTGGTATGGAAATCTATACGGATAGAAGCCAACGAAAACTGTTCTTATCCCAGAAAGGTCACATGAAGAAAGTTTTAGATAGGTTTCACATGTCTACAGCAAAGCCATTAGATTCTCCGAGTGCAACGAATGCACGTCTGTCGGTCGCCTTTGCACCTAAGTCGGATGAGGAGAAAGAGTACATGGCTCGAGTACCCTATTATAGTGCAGTTGGTAGTTTGATGTATGTTATAGTTTGCACTAGGCCAGATCTTGCTCATGTTGTTAGTGTTGTTAGTAGGTTCATGGGAAATCCTGGCAAGGAACATTGGCAAGCAGTGAATAGGATTTTCAGGTACCTTAAGGGTACATCAGATGTTGGGCTCATTTATTAAGGTGGTACATAATATGCAGTTGAGGGTTATTGTGATTCGAACTACTCTGGGGATGTTGACAAAAGGAGATATATGACCGGGTATGTGTTCACTATTGGTGGGTCAGTTGTCAGTTGGAAGGCTACTCTACATCTGCGGTGACATTGTCTACTACAGAAGCGGAATACATGGCATTGTCAGAAGCTGCTAAAGAGGGGATATGGCTAAAGGGTTTGATCAGCAACTTTGGGTTACATCAGGATTAGGATACAATAATTTGTGACAGTTTGAGTGTAATTTTTTTGGCCAAGGATCAAGTTCATCACTAGAGTACCAAGCAAATAGATGTGAGGTATCATTTTCTGAGAAGTGAGAAGCGGATCAAGGTGAAGAAAGTGGGTACTGCGGACAATCCTGCTGACATGTTCACGAAGTCCGTTCCGACTAGCAAGTTCCAACATTGCTTGGACTTGATTAATGATCACAGCTATTAGATAGATAGCATATGAGGCAAAGGGGAATTTTTGTTTATGATTCGAAGGTTAGATGTCAAGGTGGAGTGTAATTTTTTTGGCCAAGGATCAAGTTCATCACGAGAGTACCAAGCAAATAGATGTGAGGTATCATTTTCTGAGAAGTGAGAAGCGGATCAAGGTGAAGAAAGTGGGTACTGCGGACAATCCTGCTGACATGTTCACGAAGTCCGTTCCGACTAGCAAGTTCCAACATTGCTTGGACTTGATTAATGATCATAGCTATTAGATAGATAGCATATGAGGCAGAGGGGAAGTTCTGTTTATGATTCGGAGGTTAGATGTCAAGGTGGATATTTGTTGGGTTTGGTGCTATTTAAGTTGGGGACGCCTAAATTAGGGGATTAAACAAGCAAATTCGGAATTCCTGACACAACCAAGGGGGAGCGACCGCGCCAAGTTACTGGACAAAGGGAGCGACCGCGCGGATCAGGGCGCGCGATCGCGCCAAGTTTCTGCCAAAAGAGAGCGATCGCGTGCTACCATGGGGCGATCGCGCCCCTAGTCCGGAAGAGGCATATCAACGGCAGAAATTGGTTTAGGGTTGAAAACCCTTTAGGGTTAGGAGTAGAGTATATAAATAGAGCCTACCCCCAACCATGTTTGTAGTTCCTTTGCTCATCTGTTTCTCTAGATATAGGGCTTGCAAAGCTGTAAATTCTTTGCCAAGAATTCGTGCATTAGATTAAAGATTGTAATCACTTGATTTCCAAAATATAATAATGTTCTCTTCCTATTCCCGTGGACGTAGTCAAGTTGGTGAATCACGTATACTCTTATTTTGTGTGATTGTTGCTTGTTTTCTATATTCTACATATACTTTGTTCTAACACTATAAGATGACGATAGTAGTCTTGGTCTCGGATAACAAACCCATATTAGCAAAAAAGCAGGCGACATAATTCCTATCGGCTAAGGGCTAAGCTAACACATACAGTATATCTAGTCATACAGATATGCAAGGTTCTAAAAAGCGCTAGGCGGATGCTAGGCAACGGAGTCGGGCCTAGCGCCTAGGGGCCTAAGCGGGGTCGAGAAATTAGACAAATTTTAAATATATTTCATAAATGTATATATATATATCCAAAAAATATTGCCACTTATTTTTATTATTTGTCAAAAATAAATAATATTTTTTATACAAAATAAAAAATCTAATCCAATTTTTGCTAACACTTAAATTAGACAAAGTATCGGCCCAAGACAAGCGCAAAGGCCCATCCACCCTTCAGTTGTAAAATAGTAAATCTATTGAAACCCAAAGGACTTAAGAGTAAACCCGACGACCGTGTGTATACACATATAAATACACTCAATACATGTAACTAGGGTTTACAGCAGGAGCTTGGGCTTGGTTGCTGAGAATCAGAGGAAGGAGGCAAGCTTGAAGACGGCGAAAATGGTGGAGAGACAAAATAAAGGAAGAAAGGAGGAAGTCGTCACCAGAGAATACACCATCAACCTTCACAAACGCCTCCATGGCTGGTACTCTCTCTCTCTCTCTCTTCTCCTACAAGAGTTTGTATGTTTTGGTGATTTTTGCTCCCTTCATCCTACAATGGCCGATTTCAAAATTTCAGCCGGTTCCGACCGCCTAGCCCGCCTAGGCCCCGCCTAGCTCCGCCTAACGCCTAATCTTCCCGATTCGTAGGAAGTCGCGGCGTCTGGCCACCGCCTAGCGCCTAGGCCTCGCCTAGACGACCGCCTAGGCCGATTTTTAGAACACTGCATATATGAATAACACAAGTAATAATTGGAAACTTAAGATAATCAATAACATAAATTGCAGGAACAAAGAACCGCTGAATAACAAACAAAAGTAAATGAATGAGTTCTTGAGTAACAAAAGTAAGGCTCCGTTTGTTTGCCGTAAAATGTTTTTCGAAAAACGTTTTCCCCATTTTTCGGTGTTTCGTAAGCATCGAAAAATGTTTTCTGAAAAATGTTTTCCCTCCTTTTCGCCGTAAAATGACTTACGGATTTTTCCTAAATAAAACATTTTCTGAAAAATTGTAACACCCTCACACACCTAACTTTTCATACCCCACGTTACCCACCCCACTCACCACCCCCTACCCATTCACCACCACCACCCATTGCCCCCCCACCCCACTCACCACCCCCACCCCACCCCCTACCCCCCTCCTCCGGTCAAAAAAAAATTAATCATTTAAAATTTATTTTTAACAACTTCCCACCTCACTCCACTCCACTCACCACCACCACCACCCCTGCCCCCTGCCCCCCCACCCCCCGTCGGGTCAAAAAAAAATTAATCATTTAAAATTTATTTTTAACAACTCCCCACCACACTCCACTCACCACCACCACCCATACCCCCCACTCCACCCACCATCACCACCCCTGCCCCCACACCCTACTCAAATTATCTCAAATTGTGTTTTTATCGAAAAATATTTTCATTAAACATAAACTCCCCTGTAAACTTAAATGCTTCTACCATCCATCATGCCAATCATCTTCTTGCATCTGTCGAGAAGTACTTTCGGTAGCGATTTTGTGAAGATATCCGCAGCTTGATCCTGACTTGCCACATGCACCAATTTCACACCTCCTTCCTTCACATGATCTCGGATAAAGTGAAAACGAACGTCGATGTGTTTGCTCCTTTCATGGTTCACGGGATTCTTTGCCAACTCAATTGCTGATTTCTTGTCAACATGAATCACGGTTGCACCCAGTTGCTTTAGCTCCATCTTGCTCAACTAATTTCTAAGTCATACTGCATGACATACACTCCAAGTTGCTGCCACATATTCAGCTTCACATGTTGAAAGCGTAACGATCGGTTGCTTCTTTGAAAGCCAAGTAAACGCAGTATCTCCCATAAAGAACACATATCCCGAGGTACTTTTCCGATCGTCTATGTCTCCGCACCAATCGCTGTCGAAATACCCAACCAACTTGTAATCTTCTGCTTTTGAGTAGAACAACCCAAGTGACACCGTTCCTAGGATGTACCATAGGATTCGCTTTAGTGCCTTCCAATGTGAATGAAATGGCTCCTCCATGAACCGACTTACAATGCCGACACTTAATGAAAGATCCGGCCTTGTGCATGTGAGATAACGAAGGCTTCCTACCAAACTCCGATATCTGCTTGCATCGACACGTTCTCCTCCATCGAACTTCGAGAGTTTTACACCTGGTTCAATTGGTGTTGACACCGGGTTGCAATTTGCATTTTGTACTTTTTCAAAATCTCTTTTGCATATCTCTCCTATGATATAAAAATACCCGTCTCTCCTTGTCTAACCTCCAAACCAAGAAAAAACTTCATCAAGCCCAAATCTGTCATCTCAAATTCTCGTGTCATTGTGCCCTTAAACTCTTCTATCATCTCATCATTGTTACCCATAAAGATGAGATCATCGACATAAAGAGCAACAAATAATACGTTACCTCCATTCTTCTTTACATAAAGGGCATGCTCGTAAGGACATTGCTTGAACCCGTTCTCCTTGAAATATAAATCAATACGTGTATTCCATGACCGCGGTGCTTGCTTCAACCCGTAAAGTGCCTTCTTCAATTTTAACACTTTCTTCTCTTCTCCGACTTTCACGTACCTGGGTGGTTGTTCGATGTAGACTTCTTCTTCGAGCACACCATTCAAGAATGCCAACTTGACATCCATCTTGTCATAGTCGATTCCTGCCTTTTGCTTGTATCCCTTCGCAACAAGTCGCGCCTTGTACCGTTCTATCTCTGTAGCGATGCGTGAATTTTTAAACATCTTTTGAGTCGCCACTTATCATTTATTTAGGAAAACAATAAGAAAAACCTTTTTGATTTAAAGAGATTTGAGGGTTCGGGGGTTAAGTTATGGAATGGGTAGGTCAAGGAGCATCCATTCCACCCGATCCGAAGATCGGTCTTGTCAATTGAGTATTACCAATCTTTTTAATTATTAATTAAATAAAAGAACAAGCAAACCTTAATCAATTTCTTGATTAGGAATGTCGAATTGTATGCTTCGAGATCGCCTTCATAGATTGAAGAGACTCTAAGCTAATCCTTTTGATGAGATTACACTACTCTAAAAGCCAATAAATAGGTTGAGAAGAAGAAGAGTAAAAATAGAGGAATTTACCTAGCGTTTAGGGATATTTGATTTAGAACGTGGTTCTAAGATGTCTTCTCGATCGAGAAGTGATTTGGACAGAGCTTCGCCTTGATGTTCGTCAATCAACGTGGTTGATGGACGAATTTAGGAGTTGTTTTGTGAGTGATTTGAAGGAGTCTTTCGTGGAAAGAAACCAACAAATTGTGTGTGTTGTGTGTTTTTGATCGTGGATCGGGGACCTTTCAATCTAAAACTGTTAGCTGAAATACTGAAAGTCATCATGTATTTATAGGTGTTGGAGTGGTGTTAGGGATGAGATCAAACACCTTAGGAAGGTTCCAGAACTCAAATATGATAGGAGAACCGGATGGGATAAGATTTTATCAAGAAAAGAGTTTGAAACGGAGAAGGAAAGTGATTCTGCACATCCTGTCGAGGGGATGTCTCGCGTGAGACACGCTATTCCGCGCGAGATAACTAGTCGTTTGACTATTTTGTCCTCTTCAGTTATTCCGTTAGTCAGTTAGGTCCAAAACTAACGAGGTTAGTTAGAAACTTAACGAAACAATGCCGAAACTGATATGCTTTCATCAAAACATAAAAGAGAGACGAAGAGTAGTGTAATCATGAATTATTGGTTCAGAATGGGGTGTCTACAGAGCCCCTCGGTGACAAGACTTATGGAAGAAGTCATGTTGTTGATAGAAAAGACATCATTCTGAACATTGGGATGGTCGCGCCGCACGGCTGCCTACGTATCTCTAAGAGAGAATCAGACCAAACGTAGTTCGACTCCAAAACACTAAAAAGGCTATTTTAGGTATTTTGAAAAGCATTTTTTTTTAAAAGCAATTTTGAAAGAGAGAAAGGTAAGATCGTACTGAGGAATCAAGGACTTGACCCAATTCTGATGATACCCGGTTTGTTGATGAAGTTGTTGAAGTGCGCCGCCCGAGGTTACTGACGTTACTGTTGTTGCCGAGGTTACGGACTTTGTTGTCGTTGCCGAGGTCACGGACTTTGGAGTTTGCTGCGGTCGCGGCATTTGTTGACGTTGCCGAGGTCACGGACTTTGAGGTTTGCTGCGGTCACAGACTTTGTAGTTGTTTCCGAGGTCACGGACTTGAAGTTTGCTGCCGTCACAGACTTTGTTGTTGTTGCCGAGGTCACGGACTTGAAGTTGCTGCCGTCACAGACTTTGCTGGTGTCGCCGAGGTCACGGACTTGAAGTTTGCTGCCGTCACAGACTTTAAAGTTGTTGCCGAGGTCACGGACTTGAAGGTTGCTGCCGTCACAGACTTTGTTGATGTTGCCGAGGTCACGGATTTGAAGTTTGCTGCCGTCACAGACTTTGTAGTTGTCGGTTGAGGTGGAGGTTCTGTCAGCCCCTGTAATGCAAGGATATATGCATGCTGGTCTCGAATGGACCCGAAGGATTCTTACCTTTCTGTACCTGTCAGCACATAAAGATTTCAAGTAGATTTTTCCGATTTTAGTTATTTAACTGGACTTGCGTGGTGGTGCTCACGTCTGTTCGTGCAAATGGCCGGTCGGTCATTTTGGTGGTGAGTTTATGTATGAGTGTATGGTGTATGGAGATGTAGGGATATGTGTATGGATTTGTATTTGAGATGGGAAAACTGTATGAGTGAACTTGTGTTTGACAAGTTGGGACCAAATCAGGTTTATGTAGAATCTGTTGCTAGTCAGCGAGGCTGTACTGTTTCTTCATTGTTGTAGGATTTTGATGAGTAACCCTTTGTGAACACATCTAGGCCTGTTGCGAATCTTCATTCTTAATTCTCCCTTGAATCGTGTCTCTAGGAGGCAACGACTACAAATCTGTCGACTGTCGTATTGGCTTTATGTCCAAGGCCCTTTGCTGTCTCAAGCCCCAAGTTGCTTGCAAGTGGTATATGACTTTGTGAACAGGCTTGTGAGTCTGCTCTCTTGATTTGAAGATGATCGAAGAAGACTCTCCTTGTTGATTTGATTTGAAGAAGATCGAATGATGTTCGATGAAGAAGGTTGAAGAATACTCTCCCTTTGTCCTTGATTTTTTTTCTTTCTTAGTGACGCACCCTTGTTTTTGCCTAGACCACCCTTTCGGGTTTTCAATCTAGCGGGCATCTCTTTTGCGCCTTTTTCTTTTTTTTTTTTTTTAGCATGTAACTCGAAGAGAACTCAGCGGGGAAAATCTCATCAAGGAGAGAGAAATGAGATCTCAAGTTAGTTGAGGAGAGATGGACTCTATTTTTGGAAGGTGATCCAAGCATTGAATCTTTGAAGAAGTGTATTCTCTAATGATAAGAGTGAGAATCAAAGAGGAAAGATCCTAATGCAGATTTGATTATTTTGAAGAGTTGAAGTAGAGATTGACTGGGGAGGAAAGGTTAGGAAGCCCCAGTTTTGATGCTTGGATTTCAAGAGTGTGTATGAGAATGGCTAACAGGAAGCCCCTAGACTCAACAAGAAATGCTACTTGGCTCAGGGATCTAGAAAAGTTATTCTACCTTTTAATGAACCGTCCATCATCTAGAAGTTTCTAAATAAGTTTGAGGAGAAAGCCAATCATTAGTATGACTTAAGGGTAAACATTTTTCTTGATACTGAAAGTCTTCTTCACTTGTTGTAGGAGGATATTGAGGAATCCTCTTTTCTTTTGTTGGTATCACTTGACTCCTCTTTCTTTGTGGGAGTCCTTCATGCCTTTGAATTTTCACCTTTATTGTGGGGATGATGAAAGCTTGAGAGTTTTCTCTTTTTTTTTTTGTTTTTTTTTTTTTGTACTCTCAAAGCTTTGAATTGAGTAGCCCCACTCTTCTTGGGATGAATGTTGACAGCAGAACCTTTGGCTTTCTTCGTTTGTTGATCTTTGACTTTCAGTAGGGGTAATGTTTAGCCCTTAAGCCTTCTAATGATAACTTGCTTCTTAAAGTCACTTAAAAGTTTCTATTTTTGCGATGATTTAGGGAATGGAGGGTCCATTATTTTGTTATGAATTAAATGATATTTATGAGGTAGAACAACCTTAGGGAAAGTGTTTAGGAAAAGAAAATTACTTTAATTAATCGAAGAAATTAAGAACAGACTCGATAGTTTAGATGACACAAACTAGAGAAGGTGAGAAGTACTAGAAAGACAGAACGACTCTTCGAGTTCATACTTGGAAATTTAAAACCTAATCTACTTCTATCAAAGGAGAAAGGGAGAGGATAGTGGTAGCCCCAAAGTGGTAAGTGCAGCTTTCTTCTCGGAGCTTCATCTTCTTCATGGAGTGCGAGGGAGAGGATTGGTGATGACGTTGGGACGTTCTAGATCTCCATTGTCAAAGAGGTCTTGGATGATGTCCTTCAAGTGGTGGCAAGTGTTGGTGTCGTGGCCGGTGAAGTTGTGATACTTGCAGAATAAGTGATGAGCATGATTCAGACCCATATCCTTAGGAGGACCACCGTCTCTTGGTTTGATCTTTTCATTCTTGACAAGCACATCGAAGAGTTCTTCTTGAGTGATTCCTTAAATTTTGTCATAGTGCCTCTTTTTCTTCTCGGGAGGAGGAACAGCAGAATACTTGCCGGTGTTGGGACGGTTGAATGCAATAGCGTTGACTGAAGCATCTTTACTTGTCGCGGGTTTGTTGTAGCGGAAGTTACTTTCCCTCTTTTTACTTTTGAGGAAGCCGTCAATCCTAATTCCGGACTCGTGGAGTTCATTGAAACTAGGAAAGTAATTGCCGGCGAGCTTCTCTTGAAATTCATCACGGAGGCATTGGAGGAAGATGTGGATTTGCTCTTTGAGAGTAGGCCTTTCGACAATTTCAGTGAGTTTGAGTCTCCATCTTCTAGCAAATTCAGCAAAGGACTCATTTGCATGTTGCTTGGTTTGTTCGAGATCCCTCCTAGTAGGGCGGTAAGTGGAGTTGTCTTCAAACTGCCTTTGGAAGACTAAACATGCGGACGACCAATCAAGCCTTGTAGTCGTAGGAAGAGACATGTACCAATCCCTTGCAGCACCTTCCAAAGTTTGAGGAAAGCATTGGGCCAAGATTGTGTTATCAACGCCCATTGGAAGCATGGCCCAAGTGTAGGTTTCAACATGAGCTCGAGGACAAGTAGTACCATTGAACTTGGCAATGTCGGGTGTCTTGTACTTGCGAGGAAACTTGGTGATGGATTGTTGAAGAGCATCGGGATCAAATGGAACGAATGACCCTTTTGAAGTGTCAAGGGTTGCAAGTTTCTTCTCGAGGTAGTTCTTAGTAACATGGTCATCAAGTTTAGTAGTTTCACCACTGCCTTCTTTCTTGGTTTTAGCACCCTTAGAAGTATGCTCCTCATCATCAAAGGAGGATGAGGATGAGGAAGAATCGGATTCTTCCTTTTTCTTGCTTGACTTCTTGGTTTTTCTATTCATTTTGGTGTAGGATTCCTCTTCATCGGAGGAGGATTCCTCTTTCTGCTTTTGCTTTCTGCCCTTCTTGGCTTTCAAATCGTTGAGTTCTTTCATGAGGGCGGCCATTTGGGCATTCTGCTCAGCCATTTGCTTACTTTGTTCATCCAACCTAAGCATGGATTCGATGAGTTGGGTCTTAGCATCGTTGAAATCGGCCTCGATGGTAGAAGGAGAAGCAGACATCGTGTCGAGCTTTGGCGAAGAACCTAGATGTATAGCAACCGTGTTAAACCATGATCGAGTCCCAACAAGTCGGCTGAATATGGTGTATGAAGGCTTGAAGGTTTGAAGGTTTTGGCCAAAACACGAAAAGACCGAACATTTATCTCGCACGGGACAAGCAGTCTCGCGCGAGACAACACCACGGAATGTCACAATTTTCTGATTTTAATCCTAATTTTGGTCGGACGGAAAATCCGTTTTGGGGGTTTCTAACGTTCAAAAAACCAAACCTAGGGACCTAGGGGTGAAGTAATCTCAAGTAACATCAAGTTTTGTGCAATAAATTTGGTGAGAAATTTTTCTCTTTTTAGGGGCAAATCCGAAGGGACAATCATAGGGACATTTCCGAAGGGACAATTCCGAAGCGACAATTTTTTGATTTCTTTTCCATGGATTATTGCACAAAACGATCTTGACAAGGGATTACAAGGACTCCAAGATCAAACCGACCGGTCACGGAGTGTCTTAAAAAGTCAACCTACATGATATGTGGCGATGCAGGGCTGGAAGGCTAGGCTAGGCTCCCCGCGATATGACAATCTAGGTGGATTGAATAAGCGGAGTGGGATGATCCAACTTCGGAGAGACCGGCGACTAGGTGGTTACCGTCATCCGTCCTTAGTGTGGGTCCCGGGTTTATAGGGGGTATGTAGTGCAATGACAGTTATAATATGAGTGCGCGTGTGTGAGAGTCAATTCTAGGTGATAGAGTAAAATAGATTTTTTTTTAAAACAAAATAAAAACAAGCAATGGCCGCACCAAGTGGTTGCCTACGTTTCTCTTAAATTAGGAAGACTCAGGCCGTCGTAGTTCCACTTAAAGAGATAGAGATCAAGAGAATAAATAAGCTAATTTATTACAAAGCCCGAGTCAACCGATGACCGGTAAAAAATTAAAATAATTCAATCTCACGCAGTTGTATAATTCGAGTAATTAAAACTATTCTACTTTGCAAAATAAAGTTAGCACAAGCAAAGTAGAAATAATAATTTATTTTGATTTTTCTAGATATTTTTAAAACTCTTCTAAAGTTTTCGATTTTTTTTTTTTTTGAATTTTTTTTGTTTTGTTTTTTTTTTGAATTTTTTTTTTGAGGTAAAACGGTAGAGAAAAGTCAAATGCCAAGGCTTTTTATTTTCATATGTACGGTCAGACCTTTAAACAAGAGTCTTTTGTTTATTATTATTTTTTTAATTAGATCAACTTTGAGAAAGTAAATTGACCCAGCATTTTTCTTTTCCAAATGTAGCCGCCGCCAAACAGGAATTATTCATGCCGTATAGTTATCTCGTGCGGGATAAGTATATCTCGCGCGGGACATGTATTCGGACAGTAAAATTTTTATTTGACGAAAACAGTATAGAAAAATTCCAAAAAATTCAGAAAAATTAAATTTTTACAGAAAAATTAAAAGATTGATAATATTCAATTATAACGCAAGTCTAACCCTCTTAATTAATTGTTCCCAGCGGAGTCGCCACTGTTAGCGTTGATGAATTTTTAATAACATCTTTTGAGTCGCCACTTATCATTTATTTAGGAAAACAATAAGAAAAACATTTTTGATTTAAAGAGATTTGAGGGTTCGGGGGTTAAGTTATGGAATGGGTAGGTCAAGGAGCATCCATTCCACCCGATCTGAAGATCGGTCTTGCCAATTGAGTATTACCAATCTTTTTAATTATTAATTAAATAAAAGAACAAGCAAACCCTAATCAATTTCTTGATTAGGAATGTCGGATTGTATGCTTCGAGATCGCCTTCATCGATTGAAGAGACTCTAAGCTAATCCTTTTGATGGGATTACACTACTCTAAAAGCCAATAGAGAGGTTGAGAAGAAGAAGAGTAAAAATAGAGGAATTTACCTAGTGTTTAGGGATATTTGATTTAGAACGTGGTTCTAAGATGTCTTCACGGTCGAGAAGTGATTTGGGCAGAGCTTCGCCTTGATGTTCGTCAATCAACGTGGTTGATGGACGAATTTAGGAGTTGTTTTGTGAGTGATTTGAAGGAGTCTTTCGTGGAAAGAAACCAACAAATTGTGTGTGTTGTGTGTTTTTGATCGTGGATCGGGGACCTTTCAATCTAAAACTGTTAGCTGAAATACTGAAAGTCATCATGTATTTATAGGTGCTGGAGAGGTGTTGGGAATGAGATCAAACACCTTAGGAAGGTTCCAGAACTCAAATATGATAGGAGAACCGGATGGGATAAGATTTTATCAAGAAAAGAGTTTGAAACGGAGAAGGAAAGTGATTCTGCACATCCTGTCGAGAGGATGTCTCGCGCGAGACACGAAATTCCGCGCGAGATATCTAGTCGTTTGACTATTTTGTCCTCTTCAGTTATTCCGTTAGTCAGTTAGGTCCAAAACTAACGAGGTTAGTTAGAAACTTAACGAAACAATGCCGAAACAGATATGCTTTCATCAAAACATAAAAGAGAGACGAAGAGTAGTGTAATCATGAATTATTGGTTCAGAATGGGGTGTCTACAATCTCGCCTTGAGCATTCATCTTTTTCTTGAACACCCATTTCACACCAATAGGCTGACTTCCTTTCGGCAATTCTGCTAGCTCCCATGTGTTGTTGCGGTCAATCGCTTTAATCTCCTCGTCCATGGCAGTTTGCCACTTCTTGTCTCGCACAGCCTCTTCAAAACTGATATTTTCAACATCTGCCAAAAGACATACAAGGTATACCTCATCTGTCGGATCATACAAATCTTGCAAACTTCGCATTTTGGGTTGTCGTGGTTCATCTTCATCATCGGTAGTCTCAGAGTTTGTTGATATGTTCGTTGGTGCAACGATTGGTGATTCTCCAACTTCGATGATAACCTCTGTCGAATTGTTCCATTCCCACTCGCTTGCTTCGTTTACTCGCACATCACGACTCACCATCACCTTCTTGCTTATCGGGTCGAGTAGCTTGTACCCTTTTGTCTTCTCGTCATACCCAATAAAAATATACCTTTTGGTTTTGTCTTCGAGTTTCGTTCTTCGTTGATCAGGTACGTGTGCATAAGGCACACTACAAAACACTTTGAAATGAAAAACTGTTGGCTTTTGTCCGCTCCATGCCTCTTGTGGTGTTTGATCATCTAACTTCACATGTGGACATCGATTTTGTATATAGATGACACATTGTACGGCTTCTGCCCAGAATTCCTTCGGCATCTGCTTGCTTTTAAGCATTGATCGAACCATGTCGAGAATAGTCTGGTTCTTCCTTTCGGCCACACCGTTTTGTTGCGGAGAGTATGGTGCGGTTAGAAATCTCCTTATGCCTTGCTCCTCACAATACTTCATGAAAGTTGCTGAAGTATACTCGCCACCTCTATTGGATCGTACGTCTTTGATGTGTCTACCAGTTGCCTTCTCCACCATCACCTTGAATTTTTTGAACACCTCGAATGCCTCGGATTTTTCCTTCAAAAAATAACCCTAAGTTTTTCGTGAGAAATCATCGATAAAAGAAATGAAGTACCTTTTACCGCTGAAAGATTCATGGGTGATTGGTCCACATATGTCGGTATAATCAACTCGAGAGTATGTTTAGCTCGATATTCTGCATTCTTTTGAAACGAGGTTCTCGTTTGCTTGCCAATCACACATTCTTCACAAAATCTGCCCTCATAGTCCATGTCCGGCAGCCCGTGCACCAAATTCTTCTTTGCTAACTTCTTTAGACCACCATTATGCAGGTGACCAAAATGGAGATGCCACAGCGACGCCTTGTCTTCTACGTTGACTCGCAAACATTTTTCTCGTATGCTTCTCAAGTTCAGTTTGTACATCCGATTTCTTCCCATCTCGACTTGAGCAACCAGGCGCCCTTGACTGTCTTTTAATTGTAGTACCCGGTTTTTCATGAATACCAAGTATCCCTTCTCCATGAGTTGCCCCATGCTCAAAATATTGCTCTTAAGATCAGGCACGTAATAAACATTCTCGATTGACCCTTCCGTTCCACCTCTTTGTAAATAGTGAACCGTACCTTGGCCTTTTACTTGGACCTTTGAAGCATCTCCAAACGAAGCGTGTCCCTCTTCAACCTCTCGCATCTCCTTGAATAGGTGCTTGTGCCCGCACATGTGGTTACTAGCGCCGGTATCGAGATACCACACTGTGTCGTTGTCGGAAACGGTATTTTTGTAGGCCATCATGAGAACACCATCTTCTCTTGTCTCCTCTTCCGCGACTAGATTCGCGTTTTCTTCTACCTTTTTCTCGGAATAGCACTCATTTGCATAGTGCCCATACTTACCGCAATTATAGCACTCGATTTTTGATTTGCATTCTTTTGCGTAGTGCCCATGTTTGCCGCAGTTGTAGCATTCGACAATTGAATAATCTGTTCGGTCGCCTCTCCCTCGACCACGTACTCTACCTTGCCAATTTTGTTGGCTTGACTGCCCCTTTTTCTCATAATATTCACCTTGTCCGCGGCCTACTCCACCGCGACCATTGTTGCGACCTCCACGACCGCGTCCTCTACCACGAAAATTTTGAGAATAGAGTACCTTTTCGTCTTTGATTGACGCCTTGGTTTGAAGTGCCTGCTCGAGTGTCTCCTCCTTCTTTTTCTTCTTTCGTTGTTCGTGTGCCTCGAGAGAACCGGCAAGATCATCGACTGTGAGCGTCGCAAGGTCCTTTGATTCTTCTATTGCGCACACAACATTCTCAAAATTGTCGGTTAACGATCTCAAAATCTTCTCCACAACTCGCTCATCAGTTAACGTTTCGCCATTACGAGTGAGTTGGTTCACCACAGCTTGTACACGCGTGATGTAGTCAGATACTGTTTCTGACTCCTTCATCTTCATGCTCTCCAACTCGCCACGAAGAGTTTGGAGACGCAGTTGCTTGACTTGGTCGGCTCCTTTGTACACTTTTCCTAGAATGTCCCATGCTTCTTTTGAAGTAGTTGCACCGACAATCTTCTCAAAGCCTGACTCGTCAACGATTCGGAACAACTTGTATAGTGCCGCATTATCCTTTGATCGTAACTCTTTCAACGCCTTGTTTTGAGCCGCTGTATATCCCGTGTTGTTTGTTGGTTCTTCGAAACCTTCTTCGACCACCTCCCATGCATCTTGAGATTCGAGAAAAGCCTTCATTTGAATGCTCCAGTTCCCGTAATTCCCCTTTGTTAGTCGTGGTAGCGGCATTTGACCCATCATATTTGCCATAGGCTCTGATACCAATTTGTAAACTATCTTTATTTCACTTTTCTCTGTTATTCATTTCAAGCAACATCAGGGCTTTTAATAGGCACTACACAAGCAAAAACATAAAAGACCATTTACAAACCAAAAACATAAAAGACCATTTACAAACCAAAAACATAAAAGACCATTTACTGACCACTAACTGACCATTAACTTTTATTTTTCCATAACCTCCTAATATATCATTTAATGTTTATTCAACAATGACTGTCACTATCCCTGGTTATATCGCGAACACTATTATTAGAAAGCCTTAGCTAGGTGGTGAAATTAGGCAGGTTTCTTCTGAGTTTGCTTTTAATGGATTCGAGTTGGGATTCTTTTTGAAACTCGGAATCGTTTGGAAGAGGTGGATGAGGCTTTTAGACTATGTCCATCAGCAACTAGACATGGGCAAACCGGAACCGGAACCGGGTGGAACCGGAGAACCGAACCGGAACCGGAACCGGCAGAACCGAAACCGGCAAGAACCGGAACCGGGAAGAACCGAAACCGTCCGGTTCACGGTTCAGTCTCGGTTCCACTTTTCAGAAAACCGTGAACCGCCGGTTTTGGAACCGGAACCGGAACCGGGGAACCGAACCGGGGAACCGGCGGTTCGGAACCGGCAAAACCGGCGATTCTTGCTGAAAATTCAAAAAAAATTCAAAATTTTCCCCTTTTTTACAGCCTTTTCAGTCAATTTGCCCCCTTTTAATGGAGTTTTCTTAGCCCTTTTTATGGAAGATGAGTTGTAGTCATTTGTTTGTTAACAAATAAAGCTGTGACGGAAGAGTAGAACTATGGACCTTGCGTAAAGTTGCTCTAGCATTTATAAAGGATTAACCCACGTCCCTACCTACCTAATGCTAACTCCAGCAGCTGTTTCTTTCAACTAAAGTAATGAATGGGGAAAGCCTGATTCCAACCCCTTCACTTTCTCAGCCCATTGCAAGCTTTGTACCTCAAGGTGTTGAAAATTTGGCTATGGGCGGTCGCCCATATCTCTTGGGCGGTCGCCCACCTGGTCAGTTTCAAAAAAAAAAAAAAGGGACAAAAAAAGAACCGTAAAACCGTGGAACCGGAACCGGCATTAAGGAACCGAAACCGGGAACCGGATTTTGGCGGTTCCGTCTCGGTTCCCCCCTTCCCCGGAACCGGAACCGACGGTTCGGAACCGAAACCGGAACCGGGAACCGGTTGCCCATGCCTATCAGCAACCAACCCAACCCAATCCAACAATTAAATATTATTTCTCTCTTCTCTATTTACTCAATTTATATCTACAACCAACCTCTTCTTTTTTTTTATCATCCATCAGCAACCCAATCCAACTAACATTATTTCTTTAAACTATCTTTTATTTAATTTATTACATATTATCAATACTCAATTTATATTATTTTTCTAATCTTATAATAAATTAATAAAAATAAATTTAACTACTCAATCAAATCATCTCTAATCGCAATATGATTTTTTATATTTTTTTGAAATTTAGGATAAAAAAGTTGGGCAAAGGGATGATTTTTTAGAGTGAGAAAGGGAGTATTTGAGTTGTGTCTCAAAAAATATCAAACTGGTCTCTATTTATAGAGAATGAAAAAACAAAAATTTAGTTAATTTTTTTTAATAAAATATAAATATATTTATAGCCATTTTAAAATTATATTTAGAAAGATAATTCAAAAGTTGAGGAAACCAATTAAAAAATGCCACTTGGCACAAGATGTTGAAAAATTTAGGTTGTGAGCAAAATTGGTCAACCGACCAAATTGGGGATGGTTGGTTGGTTTGCTTTTCTTTATCATTTTTTTCTTTTATCTTTTTTTTTTCTTCTTTCCCCCCAACCCAACCCAACCCAAGGTCATTGATGGACCTAGTCTTAGGAAGCTGTTGAAGAACGAAGAAGAGGTGGACGGAAAAACTGAGCATCTGGCTGGTGTGGAGGAAAAAAAGCTATGCCTCGCTTGAATCTGGCGGCGACGTCGCCTTTGAGGGTTGAGGCGTTGAGCTCGTCGTAGTTTGCTGCCGGCCTTTTCTTCTTCCATCGCTTATTTGTTTGATTCGATGGAGGGATTTTGGCGGGAAAAGAAGAATGGTTGATTGTTGACGAACATTTTTGGCCACCCGACCGTGAGATTTTAATGAATCCCCAGAGGTTGTCGTTTCGAGTTTTCTAAATTTGTTTTCCGTAAATAACTAAATAAATATGATGTACTCCCTCCGTCCCGGCGAAAGAGCCACAAAATTTGTCCGGCACGCAAAATAAGAAATGTGATGTAGGAAAGAGAAAAAGTTTAAATGTTGTGAGTATGAAAAATTAAATAGGAGAGAGAATGAGTGGGAGGTGATGTAAGAAAGAGAATGTTGTGAGTGTAAAAGTAAAGTAGGAGAGAGAATGAGTGGAGAGAATAGTGATTTAAGGTTTCCTTTTTGGGAAAGTGGCTTTTCAAATGGGACACCCAAAAAGGAAATAAATGGCTCTTTCGCTGGGACGGAGGGAGTATGAATTAAAAAAAAAATTATCCCTAAAATAATGTCTTTTTACAAAACTTTGTCCTTTTTTTTACCAAAAAAATTGTGTTATTCATTTTATTATCTTATTATCGTAAAATTAAATATTTAAATAGTACTTCTTCCGTCCCACTTCAATTGAGCCATGACATTTTTGCACGCTTTTTAAGATTTTTTTTTTTTAAATTAGTAAAAAATTGAAAGTGGATAAAAGATTAGATGAGAGAGAATGTAAAAGTTAAAAACATTTAATAGGAGAGAGAATGAGTGGGAGGAATAGTAAGTTAATAATTGATTTTTTTGTAAATATGTTAACATTATAAGGGTAAAATGAATGATTTTTTTGTAAATATATAAACATTATGAGGGTATAAATGTCCGAAACATTGTTCACTTCTTTCCATTTATGAAAAGACTCATTTCAAGTGTGACGTCCCAAAAAGGAAAGTGACTCAATTAAAGTGGGACGGATGGAGTAGGTAACAAGAATATTTATGATTTTTTTTTATTAAATGTCTGTAAAATGCATATTTTTTCTTCAAATAAAATTTGGACATTTAACACCGTTGCTTGAATTGTGATGAGTACCAGTGGTCCAGTATGTGAACCACAATATCAGAACAATCCCGTCTAAACCCAATGGGCCCAGCATATCTAAAATACCTCAAAGCCCAATGGGCCTTTTTATGCTAGGCTATCTCAACAACTCTCTCCACTCCACATTAAATTGCAAAATTTTCATTTTATGTGTCATATTAAAAATTAAAAACTTAAAAAATTGGATTTTCTTATGACCAGTCATTTTTTTCCAATAATAAAGAAAAATCTAGTGGGACCCGCAGATCTTCGGAAAGAGAAAAGAGAGATGATTTAATAATATTTTATTGTTCCCTCCAACATAGGAGAAATACAGAATATAACTCCTCACGATTGGTCATTATCGGGTCCTACCTTTTAAAAGCAAAAGATCCGATCTTCTCTGAAGAAGGAGTGGAGTATAATTTTAATGTTTGTTTGATTAACTTATTCATGGAAAAAGAAAGTCCGTGTAGGTGTAAAAGGTTTCCCGGGTCGCCCCATTTGTTAACCTTTACTTTCCTTTCCTTTCAAGCAAATCTTTTTGTTTAAACATGTCATGTGGGTAAAAGGTTTTCCCATTCTATCGAGAAAGATTTCTATTGCGGATTTTATACTATGCCTGTGGAATATTTTTGGGCCGATTCCGAACGGGATGTCAAAGCTATAAAAGTTTAGTGAGATGTAAGAGTATTTATTTACTCCCTCCGTCCCAGACCAAGGGTCCTCGGGGGGATTTCACGCTTCTTAAGAATTTTTTTTAAAGTGGATAGAAAATTTTAGGAGAGAGAATGTAAAAGTTAAATGTGTGGTAGGGAATAGGAGAGAGAATGTAAAAGTTAAATGTGTGGTAGGGAATAAGAGAGAGAATGTATAAGTTAATAATATTTAATAGGAGAGAGAATGAGTGGGAGGAATAGTAATGATTTTTTTGTAAATATATGGAGATGATAAGGGTATAAATATATGGAAAACTTTCCATTTAAGGAAAGGGACTCTTGGTCTGGGACGGACCAAAAAGGAAAGTAGGACTCTTGGTCTGGGACGGAGGGAGTATATTTTTTTTACTTTTTTTTAAAAATAATAAAAAAATCTGATAATTTATTAAGTTATTCGCTCATATACTCAAATGTATAAAACTAAAATAACTCTTATATATATACTAGCCTAAGCCCGTGTCCAAGGCCACGTTTTGTTTTTTTTTTTTTTTTAATTTTTTTTTTTTTTTTAAAAAAATTTTAAGGGCAAAATGAGAAAGAGACAAAATAGTGAGGGCAAAATGGGAAATTCCACCATTGGAACTATTCATAGAACTGTTCACAATGGTGAGGTGGACACCCTTAATTTATACTATATACTCCCTCCGTCCCAATAGAAGCTGCCCGTTTTCTGCCTTGCACGCAAATTAATAAAATGGGTGGGAAGAAAAAATGTTGTGAGTGTAATTTGAAAATAGGAGAGAGAATGAGTGGAGAGAATAGTAAATTATAATGGTGTTGTGAGTATTAAAATAATGTAGGAGGGAGAATGAGTAGAGGGAATAGTAAAGATTTCTTTGCCAAAAAGGAAAGTGGAAGCTATTAACGGGACACTCAAAATGGCAAAATGGGAAGCTACTATTGGGACGGAGGGAGTATATATATATATATATATATATATATACTCCCTCCGTCCCGGAACAATGTTCACAAACACTGTTTGCACTAGTTTTAAGGAGGGAGTATTATATTGAAAGTGTTGTGAGTGTGAAAATAAAATAGGAGAGAGAATGAGTGGAGAGAATAGTAAATTATAATGGTGTTGTGAGTATTAAAATAATGTAGGAGAGAGAATGAGTGGAGGGAATAGTAAAGATTCCTTTCCATTTTAGGTAAGTTTTAAATGTGTGAAGTAAGTTTTGGGACGCCCAAAAGGGAAAGTGTGAAGATTGTTTCTAGATCTTGGAGGAGAGTATATATATATATATATATATATATATATATATATATATATATATATATATATATATATATATATATATATATACATACATACTCCCTCCGTCCAAATCCAATAGAGACTGTTCAAAATGGAAGAAAATCTTTATTATTTTTTCCACTCATTCTCTCTCCTATTTTACTTTTACACTCACAACACCAATCAAATCACTATTCCTCCCACTCATTTTCTCTCTTATTTAATTTTTCATACTCACAACATTTTCTTTCATTTTTTATCTCTCTTATTTTTTATTAATTTGTGTGTCCAAATTTTTGGTATTCACTCGATTGAATCGGAGGGAGTGTATCTTTTTAGAAAGTTAGATTTTCTAATTGGAAAATAAAAATGGCAAAAGGGAAAATGTTTCAATAGGACAAAAGGAGTATTATAGTACCGAGTACTCCCACCATTCCCCCTCAAATTGAAAATAAAATGTTATTAACAAAAATTAAAAATTAAGAAGGAATATAAAAATTATGATATTGTGAGTATATATAGTAAAATAAACATTATAAGTGGGATAGGAAATGATAGGGTTGTAAATGGTTCGGATTTAACCAGTATACAGACCGAACCACTAGTAATCGAATTGAGAAAATTTCAAACAAAATTGAACCATGTAAAAGTCTGAATCGAACCGAACCACAATGATCTGATTCGGTTTGGTTTAAACAGCAGTTCAGTTATATGATTTAGAATGCGGTCCAAAACAAGGTTTAGACCGCAATGTAGATCGTGGTTTAGAACATGATTTAGAATAATGTTCAAACCACAATTCGAACATTGGTTCAGACTATGATTTAGACCGCAACTCACAGTTATAACTGTATAAAAAATCGTGATCATATAGTAAGAGCGATGGATGCATGATTTGAAGAGAAAGGTAGAAGGAAAAAAAGACTAGAGCAAGAGAGAGGTCGAAGGAAAAAACACAATAAACAATTTCGGCTGTGAAGACAACTTGATTAGTTATATATCGCAATAAAAATAACAGATGATGAAATTAATATTGAATAACACGCAAAATGGGGGTAAAAATAAATATAATGTAACGTAAGTTTTTTTATCAATATAAAGATAAATATTACTCAACATATAAATATATGGTTAATATATTCGATATGATGGTTTGGTATTGTGGATTAGTTTGATGGTTCAGCTTGACGATTTTGTTTGGTGGTTCGATTTGGCGGTTTAGATTGGTGGTTCGATCTCATGATCTCATACCGCTGTTTGATTTGGTTTGATTTGATTTGGTTTGGAATTGTCAAACTACAAACCAAACTGAACCATTCGATTTGCTAATTTTTAAGATCAAACTTAATCATTTATGCTTGAAAATTGAATTAAACCGTATGATTTGATATGATTCGATCAATCGTGATCTAAACCAAATCGCTCACCCCCTAATGAATAATAAACGAGTAAGTTTATACGAATGTATCACAAGTGAATTTATTAATTAAAAAATATTAAAAAAATTATATGTAATTTTGTAATTTTAACACTTAAAATGACTAATTTTAAATTTGAATTTGATGAACTAATTACTTTATTCGTCGAATAATAAGGTTATTAGTTTGGCTATATACGATTATTAAAAAAAAACTATAAGTATAAAAAAAAAAAAAAAAAAGCAAGCTGGCAAAAAATAGTAAGAGAGTTATTATTATGAACTAGATTGACTCCCGTGCGATGCACGGGGTGTTACTATAGATTTAAAAGACAAAAATTGAACTAAGAAAAAAAAATCAATTCGTTTATACCCATTATGGAATACTTTCTTAAAGATTACATTGTCAGTACATAAAAATTAGAGAACAATAAAATAGGAATACAAAAATAATCATACGAAATATGCATATCGATACACAATTCTGTAGTATTTTCTCATTTAAAAAAGTAAATAAAACACACGAACATGTTTAGCACATATGAAATACTCCAAGTTATTGAAATTAGTAAAAAAAAAGGTGAAGATTGAAAATCTAGTTAAAAAAAAGTGATATTTTATTTCGTTTTGATAAAGATAATTTTTTAAATAAAAACAAAAGATTTGTTCATACCAAAAGGATAGTACAGTTATCTAATAAAAATTAATATCATTCTTTTTCAAATTTATTAATACTTTATTTACTATGCTTCAAATGTTAAAAAAACAGGAAAAAAAGTAAATAAAATGTTTGATATATCGAACTAAATTAAACACAATAACCATATTACCCCATCTCACTTACTCCCGTGCGATGCACGGGGCGTTACTATTAAAATAGAAGATCAACATTGGGTAAATATCTACCTTGAATTTTATAAATATTCAAAGCGAAAGATTAAATCAATAATACAAATATAGTAAAACGGAAAATATATTATCGTACAATTTAAAATATTTATTACAGAAAATTATAGATATCGAACTATGCTTCAAAGTTTTTTTTTTAAATAATTAAATAAATTGTTTGATATATCAAAATAAAATAAACCCAATAACCATATTACCCCATCCCACTTATTAAATTGAAACCCAAACCCACATTCATCACACTCCCCCGTATATATATATATATATATATATATATATATATATATATATATTAAATAACCCTATATACTTTATAAATACACAACGATTTTGTTTTTAAAAATTAAAATATGCCACGGAGGGAAATATCGAAATTGCCCTTAAATAAACGGTTGACACATGTCTGCAATGGAAAAAAAAGTGATTTTTTTTCTTTTAGATAAAGAGAATTAAAAAAACAAATCATAATATTTGGTTATACCAAAAGGGTAGTACAGTTATCTAATAAAAATAAATATCATTCTTTTTCAAATGAAAACTTTTCCTTAACTCATGCTCGTACATTTAAAAAAATATGTAATATTTATTTACATTAACTCATTATGAACATAATTATGATATTTATTTTCAATTTAGCTTATTAAATTTTGGGAAAAAAAATAAAAATACTGAAAATACTAACATTTGTTTTAAATGAAAAAAAAATTCCCCAAACCATTCACTCCCCCATCAAACCTAACCCACTTCTTCCTCACCCTCTTTTAAAATACCAATTATACTATCTATATTTCTTAGAATATTGACATGCACTACAATCAAAATTTTAAAGAGGCTTTGACCAATAAGCCCCTTAGATAAATGAAAATGACCAATAAAATTAGACATTTTTTAAACTCGCCAATAAGTCCCTATATTTTTGTTGGACCAAAATGCCCCTTTGCCACATAGTCGCCCACCCACTTCTCCCATGCGTGAGTGCCCAGCACTTTTCTCTCTCTCTCTTCTTTTATTTAGTTTTTTCTTATCTATTTTTTCTCTCTCTTCCTTTTTTTTTCTCTTAAATTTTTAAAATACAATATCTCAAAATCTAAAAGTCAAAAAAATAATCCGAAACCACTGTTTTAATCGCATCGCCAAGACGAATCAAACAAGTTTACTCATCATATATTTCAAAATTTATAAATAAAATAAAATTATTTTTCACTTGTAAAAATCTGAGAAAATCATTTATCATTTATTCACACATGAGTATAATTGTATACTCCCTCCGTCCCGCTAATATTAGCACACTTTCCTTTTTGGGCGTCCCGCTAATATCCGCACACTCCCAAAAAGGAAACTTTATATTAATAAAATATTCACCCAACCCCACTCATTCTCTCTCCTACATTATTTTAATACTCACAACACCATTATAATTTATTACACCCTCCACTCATTCTCTCTCCACTCATTCTTTTACACTCACAACATTTTATTAAAATATCATATTCCTTAATTTCCGCGCAAACAGTGTTTGTGCTAATACTAATGGGACGGAGGGAGTAATGGTTTTCACATTTATAAACTGAGAAGTCTATTTCATAGTTTTGATGTAAATAACTGTAAAATGGTTTTCACATTTATAAACTGAGAAGTCTATTTCACAATTTTGATGTAAATAACTGTATAATGGTTTTCACATTTATAAACTGAGAAGTCTATTTCACAGTTTTGATGTAAAAAACTGTATAATGGTTTTCACATTTATTCACATCTCAACCAACAATTGTGAAATAGACCTCACTGTTGTGCACAAACAATCATAACTGAGAAATTTACCTCACAGTTGTACACAAACAATCAACAACTGATAAATAACGGGTAAACCAAACATACTAAGTAGCAAATTAACTGTGAAATTGACCTCACGGTTCTCAATTTAGAAAGGTCAACAACCAAACCATTTCACATTTATAAATAACTGTGAAACTGACCTCACAGTTTTAGAAGTATGAAAAACATTTCACACTTATTCACATCACAATCAACAACTGTGAAGTAGACCTCACAGTTGTTTTGCTACTTAGTATGTGTGGTTTACCCATGATTTATGTGTTATTCATGAATGTTTGTGCACAACTGTGAGGTCAATTTCTCGCAGTTGATTATAAGGTCACTTTCTCAATTATTGTGCATAGCTGTGAGGTCAATTTCATTGTTTTATGTCATTCTTTCATAGAACAACTGTGAAACTGACCTCACAGTTTTAGAAATATGAAAAATATTTCACACTTATTCACATCAAAACCAACAAATGTGAAATAGATTTCACAGTTGTTCTATAAAAGAATGACATAAAAAAACAGTGAAATCTATCACACATTTATGCACAATAACTGAGAAAGTTACCTCACAATAACTTACTAGACTACAATAGAATTCCTAAACAAGTTCCATAAAATAAATCCAAACCAGCAACAACAAAATTCATAACATTACAAATTATAAGTTTCTCTTCCAACAAAAAAGGTAAATCGTCTGTGTTCATCAAGCGTTTGATCACCCAAACTTCACAAATACACCCAAACTAAACAAGTTCCATAAAAACAAAATCTACGCTTGAAAATCTTGCATTAACATTACCCCAATGGCATGAACACCCAAAACCCATCAAATAATCCAAAATAACAATGCCAAAACACTTAATCACCATAACAATCAGCAAGATCAATTAAACCAAAACCAAATTCAATTAACACTTCCGAATTTCAAACAAAATTAAAATAACTCAAGCAACTTTACGGAAAGAAACTCTCGGTCATTGCACGGGGATTAAGAAACAAATAAACCGCTTTGATTCCTTTTGAGCGCACCCCACAGAAAAGCTTAGGAAGAGCATTCTCTCAAGAAATTATCTCACCAACTCCATGCAGACGCTTTAAAAGCTTTTGACACATACTTCTCGCTTCTGCAGCTTTGTTGCGTGCATCTTCAGTAGCCACAAATTGTTGAACGTGTGCTTTCTGTAAATGTGAAAATACTTAGCATTCACTGAATAAATATACTGACATACTTTGTACAAAGGAGAGGCAATAGTTGCTAAACAGGGAGAGAGATAGAGAGAGAGAGAGAGAGAGAGAGAGAGAGAGAGAAAGGCTACCCGTCTTTCAAGAAGTTGATTTTGGGTACCTCTTCAAGGCACATCAACCGCAGCTGTTTCCATTACCATAAAGTTGATCTTTGTCGGTGAGCTAACATCGAGAAGAATGGTCCATTACTCGTTATTCTCATACTTGTACCTAATTGAACAGGAGAACAATCACCCGAGGAAGGTCAGATATGTTCATAGCTACACAGAGAGATCAATTGACCAAAAGTACGACTCAAGCATTATTAAAGTCATCTTCTAATAATTATATAAAGTCAGATCAAGTATTTCTTTTTAAGATCTAAAAGACTTTTCCCTTCCCTGAAGACATCAATTTTGCAACCGCTATGGAAAGCTTAAGGTAACATATAAGAAGACTATACAGCAATATCAATCTGCCCACACAGGGAGTACATATGCATCAAGCTATTCTTGACAGATTCATTAGACTCAAACCCAAACTTGCAGACATGACAAAGTATCCCACCCCCACACTCTAAAGCAATCTCGGGCGTAAACCCCTTGAGCAAAAAAGGGAACGTATAATTATCCGGTTTAACATTTCTACATACGAAGAAGCCGCGAATTCAGGAGATTTAGTTCGAGAATACCCTTTAATCATTGTATTCCAAATGACTACATTTGGTTCAGGAATTTTGTCGAACAGCTGGCGCGCATAACTCAAACTGCCCCATTCACTGGCACAACACAAGGCAGTGATTTTGAAAGAGATGGTAGGGTTAAGGGTGAGGCCGTTTAGGATAGTTTGGGAGTGAATTTGCTCGAGTTGTTCCATTGAATTGCAGGTAGAGATGCGAGAAAGAACATGGTGGGTTATTGAAGAAGTGTGGAATGAGGAAGAAGAATTGGAAGCTGAAGTGAAAATAGAGGAGAATTTGGAGGGTGAGAAGCAGCGGCAGCCATTAACGGTGGAGAAATTGAAGGGAACACGAGAGAGAAGCAGCGACAGCCATTAACGTGGTGGGAGAAATTGGAATTGCGCATAGAGAGAGAAAGAGAACGAGGGTTGGAATTGCGCATAGAGAGAGAAAGAGAACGAGGCTGAGGGCTGTTTCGGCATTTAGATTATTAAAAATAGGGATAGGGACTCTACGGGGGTTTTGATTTCCACTTTAGGATCCTAAGGTAGAATTTAAAATATACTGTTTTTATTGATAAATTCCCCCCTATCTAAAGGTCTTATTGGTAAAAATCCCAATTTTAAAAATGATGATCAAATTTCCCGATATTCATCTTTATTAATACTTTATTTACTATGATTCAATTTTTTTTTAAATTAAATAAAATGTTTGATGTATCAAACTAAAATAAACTCAATAACCATATTATCCATTCCAACTCATTATCCAGTACCCCATCACTTGAATTTTATTTTATATTCTTTATTTTTATAATTAGTAAAATTATTATTATTATCATTATCATTTATAATAAAAAAAACTTTACACTTAATTAATTTTGACTAAAAACATAATGAAAAATTAAAAAGGTAAATTAATAAAGGATAATTAAGAAATTTATATTTAAAAATAATAATTTTCTTCTGTGTCCAAATCAAATGAAAATAGTCTCTATTAAAGAGAAATAAAATTATGAATTTTGGTGATTTTTTTTTTAATTAATTTATTATAATATTATTTAGGTTAAAGAAATGGGTGAAAAAAAAAATGAAATCAAACCAAAGGACGACACGTGTCCAAACCAAAAAAAAAAAAAATTCATCAGCCTTCACTCACGCGCCATTGTCGGCGCCTGTGTCAGATGCGGCAAGGAAATGTCCAAAATGCCCCTCACCAAAATGGCGACAAGTGTTCAAATTGCCCAAAAAAAAAGGAAAAAAAAAAGAAGCCAATCACAACGCGCCATGTGTCGTTTCAGCTGGATTTTTTGCCATTTTGCCATCGAATGAAATGACGAAAATGCCCCTCATACCCTCTTTAATTACCAAAACCTTGTTATTATATACTCCGTCCGTCCCATCGATCTTAAGAAAATTTTTCATTTTGGGCGTCTCACTAATCTTAAGAATTTCGAAAATGGAAAGTTTTTATCACTAATCTCTCCACTCATTCTCTCTCCTACATTATTTTAATACTCACAACACCATTATAATTTACTATTTCCTCCACTCATTTTCTCTCCTATTTTATCATTACACTCACAACATTTACTTTTTTCTTAATTCTCGTGACATTTCAAACTTTCTTAATATCGCTGGGACGGAGGGAGTATAGATAGATGCTGCAATTTGAGTCATATTTTAGTAATAAAGAAACTAAAAAATTAATAAAAAAGAAAATAAAAATTCAATTTTGGAAAGGAGAAAGTAGATTTAATTCGACGAAACGTGGCATGAAGTGTAAGGGATGGATGAAGCTGTCAAGGGGAAGGCTGAAACGTGACTGGTCATTCACGCAAAAAGAAGGAGATTTGACCTGACCCCTCCAAATCTTTCTGGGCATTTGGAGCCTACCTGTCACAACTTGATACCAAAATCCATCCAATGGCAAAAATTATTTCAATTTGAGACTGCAATAACAGATGTTTTATAAATTTAATTTAATAAAACTTTAATACAATTTATCTAAAAATGTCCTTATTTATTTATGATTAAATAGTTGTTAGTGTAAAAGCATTTAATTGTTGGCCGATTTTCTCTAAGATCTCATGGGCGAAATTTAAATCTAATTTAGAAAACAATACTCCCTCCGATAAAATGAAAGATTTCAGAAATTTGTCCAAACCAACGCAAAATAAGAAATGTGATGTAGGAAAGAGAAAAAGTTTAAATGTTGTGAGTATGAAAAATTAAATAGGAGAGAGAATGAGTGGGAGGTGATGTAAGAAAGATAATGTTGTGAGTGTAAAAGTAAAGTAGGAGAGAGAATGAGTGGAGAGAATAGTGATTTAAGGTTTAATTTTTGGGAAAGTGGCTTTTTAAATGGGACGCCCAAAAAGGAAATAAATGGCTCTTTCGCTGGGACGGAGGGAGTATTTAGTTAATTTTTCAGACACTCCTCGATAATACAAAGACATAATTACTCTTACTTTCTTGCACGCGTGTGACGGGTGGTCTTATAAGTTAAATATAATACTACTTTGTCTCTTATAATTGACTTATTATAAGACAAATTTTTCAACCAAAAAACAAAATTTTCAATAATAACAACGAATTGCTCTCATAATTTACACATATACAACTTTTATAAGTTAATTATAAGACTAATTTGTCTCTTATAATTGACTTATGAGACAAATTTTTCAACCAAAAAAATTAAAAATTTCAATAACAACGAATTGCTCTCATAATTTACACACGTACAACTCTTATAAGTTAATTATAAGACTACATTTTCCTTATAATTGACTTAGAAGACAAAATTTTCAACCAAAAAAATCAAAAATTTTAATAATAACAACGAATTGTGTTCATAATTTACATATCTACAACTCTTATAAGTTAATTATAAGACTAAATCACCTCTTATAATTAACATATAAGACCATTTTGCCTCTTATTGAAGCTGGACCAATGAAAATTGTGTAAAAAAGGGAGGACATTAAGCTGAAATAGGAGGAGGAAGCGATCGCGCCATGTTGTGGGGCGATCACACCCAAAGACCAGAAGCCACCGCGCCATGTTGTGGCGCGATCGCTTTCAATTAGGCGGAGGGGTGTTTGGGGAATTATAATATGGGGAGAACTCTTTATTTGAAATTTACAAAAAAAAAAAATCTTTAAGAACAATAAATCTGGACAGGGGGCCCTAGGAGAATTTTTCCTTAATTGTATATGTAGTTGAGATATTCAAAAGTATTTTTGTCTATTTAATACTCTCTTCGTCACATTACAACCTTTTTGGTTACTGTTTGCACGAAAATTAAGAAAAAGTGTAGTGAATTAGGTGTTGTAAGTATAAAAAGTATAGTAGGAGAAAGAAAGTAAGGTAGAAAATAATAATTGAATTGTGAGTAACATGTGTATCTCATTAATATAAGTAATAAAATATTTCTATTTTAAAAATTGTGTAGTTTGTAATATAACATACCATGAAAAAAGTGTGTAGTCTATAATGAAACGAAGAAGAAAGTATTTTATTAATATGTGTGAATCTAAAGTAATATAAAGACAGCATAGCCTTGGAGCCAAAATGCCAGGGGCATTTTCGTAATTTCACGCGGTGGCAAAACTGAAGATATTCTCCGAAAATGCCACGTGGCGTGTTTTAAATGGATAAAATTTGGCGCGTGTGGTACTCGCGCCAGTCTAGGCGCGTGTACGCCAGCGGAAAGGTTTTTTTTTTTTTAACTCGCCACGTGGTGGCTTCTGATTCGCTTTTTTTTTTTCCAGTTTTTTTTTTTTTCACCCGTTTTTTTGACCTCAATTATTTTATAATAAATTAATTTTTAAAAAAAAAATTACACCAAAATTCATAATTTTTTTCTCTATAAATAGAGTCTATTTTCGTTTGATTTGGACACAAAAAAAAAAAATCCTATTTTTTAAATGAATATTTCACCCCTTTTTTTACCTCAATTATTTCATAATAAATTAATTTTTTTAATAAAAAAATTTACACAAAAATTCTTAATTTTTTTTCACTATAAATAGAGTCTATTTTCGTTTGATTTGGACACAGAAAAAAAACCCCTCTTTTTAAAATATAAATTTCTTAATTACCCTTTCTTAATTTTCCTTTTTGATTTTTTCAATATTTTTTAGTGAAAATTAATTAAGTGTGAAGTATTTTTTTAATTATAAATGATAATAATAATTATTTTACTAATCATAAAAATAAATAACATAAAATAAAAAAAGTGGTGGGGTATAGAATGATGAGTTGAAAGGGGTATTATGGTTATTAGGTTTATATTAGTTCGATACATCAAATAATTTAGTAGCTAATCCAACATTAATTATGTCCCCTTTTTATATATAATAGACAAACATGTAATGTATTTTTTTTTAACATGTCATTTTTTTTAATTGGTAATATATTTTTGTAAATAATTTCATGATTGCAAATAATATGTGGACCTTTATTATTATTATTATTATTATTATTATTATTATTATTATTATTATTATTATTATTATTATTATTATTATTATTATCATTATTATTATTTTGTCATTTTTACATGAGAGTATTTTTGTAATATTCAGTGAGTTTTTTTTGTAACAATCAGCTTGTGTGGGTTTTTTTTTCTTTTTAATATCCATCTTTTAAAAGTTCTTTTTGGTAAATGCCCTTCGAACTTATTCAATTTTTACTTTCTAAAATTGTTTATTTCTTAGTTTAATGACTAATTTATTTGATTATATTTACATTTGATTAATGTCTCATTATTGTCTGTAAAAAAATATTTCAAAATGTACGATATAGTGTATATTTTTCAGTTCAAGATATTTGTGTTATTGTTTTCCTTTTATGCTATGACTATTAATAAAAGTCAAAGGTCAATATTTTTCAGTTCGAGATATTTGTATTATTGTTTTCAATTATATTTCACATTAACAAACGTTCACAATTCCGCTGGTCCGAATATATTGATATGTAATGATGATCTTTCTTTCTCTTTCGACAGTTGCACCGACATTGTTGTCTTTTAAAGCCGTGTTTCACAATGAATAAAAAAAATTCTCTCATTTTGTCATTTTATTTAATTTCTGTCTTTTTAAGCATCAATAACTTCCCGTGCATTGCACGAATGTAACACTAGATTTATTTTAGTGACCTTCAATCTGATATTTGTATTTACAATATAATTTTCAAATAATCGTTTTACAATGTATACAAACATTTATATTTTCTTTTGTATTTATTTCGATTTTAATCAGTTATTCGTTAGTAATTGTCCGTGCATCGCACGGGGGTCAATCTAGTTTTTTTAAAACTACAACTATTTTGAGACCGGGGAAGTATTAATCTCAACAATTGGAGAAGCAATGTAAATTATACGTGACGTGCAAGTATTCAATCCCCTATATATTTTCTTGCCAATGCAAAAAGTTCAAATATGCAAAAAGTTCAAATAGATTGCTGAAAATGGAGATTAAATTCTCACCCTTTAACACGAAAGTAGTACCTAATGGAGAGACTTATTTCTTTTTCGATTTGTCCCAGTTCAACGAAGACTGCTTAAAATAAAAGGAAATTTTTACTAATTTTTTACTTATTCTCTCTCCTATTTTATTTTTACACTCACAATATCAATCAAATCACTATTTCTCTCACTCATTCCCATTTCAATCTTCGATCTCTTCTTTGTTAGTTTGCATTGTTGTAATCATTCTACAACAATACAATTGTTATAATCTCAATCTATTGAGATTATAACAATTGTGTTGTTGATTTTTTCTTTTTCCTTTTTATTTTATCGCATAATAAATTTCTCTCCTTTATGTGAGAGCTTTTGTTTCTCTCCTATGTGAGAGCCTTTGTTCATCTCCTATGTGAGAGTTATCTTTGTGTGTTATTTTGTTTGTTGTTTTTTTAATCTTGTAATTTCGACGAGTTTCGCATTTTCTCGCATCAAAGTGGATACCATGGATCTTACTGCATAAGGATGGATCGTGAATTTCGAGATTTATGGTGGATGTTTTTGTAAGAACATGGATTAATATAACATATAAATACTTAATAATATAATGATCAATATTATAACATATGGTATAAAGTATAGAACTCAATATAATATGTAGAATTCCATAATATAAGTATACCATTAAATGATGGGCATAATGGTAATATCTTATATATCAATAGGTGTAGTCCCTAAATGAAGTGCCCCTTGGATTCCTATATAAAGGCCTATCCATCAAGCCTATGAATCACTAGTCATTTACATTCTCATTCAGTCAAAACTCTTCCTAAGTACTTGAAGATCAAAGAGAGTAAAGGGCACTCATCATTTAGAAGATCTACTCCTCCATAATTTAAAGTCTATCTTCTTACTTCATCCTCTTTATTCAATAACAAGAACAAGACTAAGAACAAACATGGAATCACAAGGTATTTACACGCTTCCGTCTTCTTCTTCTTCTCTTCTTAATCTAGTAATGAGTCGGTTCATATTTAATGGATCGTAATTGTTCCATCAATTGGTATCGAGCCTCGCTCATAAACTAGATTGAGTTTGAATTTCTTATAAAGTCTTGTGCTTTAATTTGTTCAAGGTTTGTAATCCATGTAAAATTACACTTGTTTTTTGTTCTAGTACATAATACTCATTTTGTCTAAGAGTATTATGTTCATAACTTCATTCTATTTCTGAATTTTGGTTTTACTCAAAAGGCTTTCAATCCTTAATGTAAGATTATCCCATTTTTGAACATAGCCACCATCCTTGGATGCGTTGTGAGTTTGTTCATTTGCATAGCCACGCATTTTTAAATGTGTTGTGAGTATGCGGATCTACTTACTTTGATTGAAAATTGAGTCACCATGGAAATAATGGTAAGATCAAGTTTTAAGAGACACAATGGTTCATACAAGATTACCCCATTTACATAGCCAACATCATGTGTTTGGAGTGTGTAAATCTAGGTCTACTTGTTTGAATCATGTTAATTAAAGTGCAAACTTGTCCCATTTACATAGCCAATAATTATAATGCATTAAAAGGGAAATTTGGTTGGAAAACTGTTCATAAAAGGGTTTGAAAATAGTGACTGTTCGTAATTCTGGGCATTGGGGACGAGTCGTCCCGTAGGGGACGAGTCGTGCCCATCAATTTTCTGGAATGGGACCTTTCTGATTCAGGCGTCCCCCTTATAGGGACGAGTCGTGCCCTAAGGGACGAGTCGTCCCCTTTGAAATTCCAGAATAGGGTTGCTTCTGATTCATTCGTCCCTCCTTCATGGACGAGTCGTCCCCTTAGGGACGAGTCGTGCCCTAAGGGACGAGTCGTCCGAAGAGACTTCGCCTCAAATTTTTCAGAATTTTGATAATTTATTGATAAAATATGATATCTCGGACACCACCACGCGATTGGCGGTTCTTAGAGTTGTTAAACTTTAAGAATGGACGGGTAGAACATAAGGATATTGTCTTTTATTAATAAATTTTCGTTGTTTTTACCCTTTAAAGTTTCAAATTTACCTTAAGGCCTTAATTTTGATTAATTATATCCTTAACATTTTGAATATAATTGACATGCTTGTTTCCCAAAGGAGACCTTGTTAATTAAATCCAAAATTGTTAAAAGATGAATGTAAATGTTAATATGTGATAATATGCTTGTTTCCCAAAGGAGACCTTATTATTGACTAAATATTTACATTCATAAGTAATAATTGAATTAAACTTTAGGTCATTTTAAAAACCTTGAACCATCCCAAAGGAAGGCGGGTGTTTAAAATGAGTAGTTTATTCTTTATTACCGGGGAACAAGTACCTTAAACTTTAGGACACTTCTTGTACTTGATCCGGCCCAAAGGAAGGCAAATACATGAAATGTGTTGTTTAAGCTATTTGTTTACCCTAAGATAAATCAAATTGTGAGTCAATTCGAAATCCAAAGATTAGTCTTGATGTCATATTGATTATCTTTATTTTGATGGAATTCATTTTGATATAATTAATCATTGTGTAGATTCTTATACATATTTTGTTTCATTCTTTTGTTCTCTTCATTCAGATTTGATCAGTGCTTCTTCTATTACTACTGCCTTAAACTCAATTCCTTTGCTAACTGGGACAAACTTTAAAACTTGGAAAAACAAGATTATTATGGTCTTAGGCTGTTTGGACCTTGACCTCGCATTAAGAGAACAAGCTCCTGCCCCTCTAACTGATAAAAGCACTGCGGAAGACCGCTTAAGTTCAGAGAGGTGGAAGCGCTCTAATCGCGTCGGCCCTAAGCATAATTAAGAATGCAGTCCTGAGACATTTACGAACAAAGGTGTCTCCGAGGATGTTGGTGCAAAAGGTTTCCTAGATGCCCTAGAACAACGCTTTGCAAAAAGCGATAAATCGAAAACAAGTGCTATCTTAAGAAAGCTTGTTTCCATGAGGTACAAGGGCACTGGAAACCTAAGGGAATATATAATGGAAATGTTTCATCTATCATCGAAATTAAAAGCACTCAAGTTGGACTTATCGGAAGACTTGCTTGTGCATTTGGCTTTAATTTCTCTTCCTTCACAATTTGGTCATTTTGAAACGACCTATAATTGTCAAAAGGACAAGTGGAATATTAATGAATTAATTTCACATGTCACGGAGGAAGAAGATAGGTTGAAACACACCAAACCCGAAAGTGCACATTATGCATCTACCTCTTCTCGAGGGATTAAGAGAAAAGGTAAGGAGATTGCGGTTGCATCAAAGAAGCCTAAGGGATCATCAAATGATCAAAAGGTGAAAAAGTGCTTCTTTTGCAAGGACCCCACTCACATGAAGCCCGATCGCCTAAGTATCGCCAATGGCGAATTAAGAAAGGTATGTCATTTAGCTTTGTTTGTACTGAAGCTAATTTAGTTTCAATTCCTTCGTATACATGGTGGTTAGACTCCGGTGCAACTACTCACATAAGTTCATGTATGCAGGGTTGCCTGAACTACCGAACGCCCAATGAAGGTGAAAGATTCATCTACATGGGAGTTGGAAAGCCGGTAGAGGTGAAAGGCATAGGGACCTATAGATTATCATTAAGTACCGGATATTATTTAGTTTTGAACAATGTATTTATTATTCCATCATTTAGACGGAATTTAATTTCCGTTACTACATTAGATCGAGAAGGTTATTCTTGCATCTTTGATAATAATAAATGCAATTTATATTTTGATTCAAAGCTTTTTGGTACTAGTTCTTTGTCTTATATTGATAATCTATATTTACTTGACACAGTCAATTCATTAAATGAGTCCCATAATAATGAAACTAACTCTCGAGGCATAAAACGAAAGTTTTCAAGTAAAAACTCTTATACCTTGTGGCATAGGCGTTTGGGTCATATCTCCAAAAGGAGAATTGACAAGCTTGTGTCCGAGGAAATATTACATAAGCTTGATACTCCGGAAAATAACTTTTGTATTGAATGCCTTAAGGGAAAATTTACAAATAGTACAAACAAAAATGAATCCTTGAGAGCTACAAAAGTCTTAGAACTAATTCATACGGACATATGTGGACCGTTCCCTACCCCTTCATGGAACGGACAAACATATTTCATTACGTTCATAGATGACTTCTCTCGTTATGGATACATTTATTTATACATATTTTGTTTCATTCTTTTGTTCTCTTCATTCAGATTTGATCAGTGCTTCTTCTATTACTACTGCCTTAAACTCAATTCCTTTGCTAACTGGGACAAACTTTAAAACTTGGAAAAACAAGATTATTATGGTCTTAGGCTGTTTGGACCTTGACCTCGCATTAAGAGAACAAGCTCCTGCCCCTCTAACCGATAAAAGCACTGTGGAAGACCGCTTAAGTTCAGAGAGGTGGAAGCGTTCTAATCGCGTCAGCCTAAGCATAATTAAGAATGCAGTCCCGGAGACATTTCTGAACAGTGTCTCCGAGGATGTTGGTGCAAAAGGTTTCCTAGATGCCCTAGAACAACGCTTTGCAAAAAGCGATAAATCGAAAACAAGTGCTATCTTAAGAAAGCTTGTTTCCATGAGGTACAAGGGCACTGGAAACCTAAGGGAATATATAATGGAAATGTTTCATCTATCATCGAAATTAAAAGCACTCAAGTTGGACTTATCGGAAGACTTGCTTGTGCATTTGGCTTTAATTTCTCTTCCTTCACAATTTGGTCATTTTGAAACGACCTATAATTGTCAAAAGGACAAGTGGAATATTAATGAATTAATTTCACATGTCACGGAGGAAGAAGATAGGTTGAAACACACCAAACCCGAAAGTGCACATTATGCATCTACCTCTTCTCGAGGGATTAAGAGAAAAGGTAAGGAGATTGCGGTTGCATCAAAGAAGCCTAAGGGATCATCAAATGATCAAAAGGTGAAAAAGTGCTTCTTTTGCAAGGACCCCACTCACATGAAGCCCGACTGCCCTAAGTATCGCCAATGGCGAATTAAGAAAGGTATGTCATTTAGCTTTGTTTGTACTGAAGCTAATTTAGTTTCAATTCCTTCGTATACATGGTGGTTAGACTCCGGTGCAACTACTCACATAAGTTCATGTATGCAGGGTTGCCTGAACTACCGAACGCCCAATGAAGGTGAAAGATTCATCTACATGGGAGTTGGAAAGCCGGTAGAGGTGAAAGGCATAGGGACCTATAGATTATCATTAAGTACCAGATATTATTTAGTTTTGAACAATGTATTTATTATTCCATCATTTAGACGGAATTTAATTTCCGTTACTACATTAGATCGAGAAGGTTATTCTTGCATCTTTGATAATAATAAATGCAATTTATATTTTGATTCAAAGCTTTTTGGTACTAGTTCTTTGTCTTATATTGATAATCTATATTTACTTGACACGGTCAATTCATTAAATGAGTCCCATAATAATGAAACTAACTCTCGAGGCATAAAACGAAAGTTTTCAAGTAAAAACTCTTATACCTTGTGGCATAGGCGTTTGGGTCATATCTCCAAAAGGAGAATTGACAAGCTTGTGTCCGAGGAAATATTACATAAGCTTGATACTCCGGAAAATAACTTTTGTATTGAATGCCTTAAGGGAAAATTTACAAATAGTACAAACAAAAATGAATCCTTGAGAGCTACAAAAGTCTTAGAACTAATTCATACGGACATATGTGGACCGTTCCCTACCCCTTCATGGAACGGACAAACATATTTCATTACGTTCATAGATGACTTCTCTCGTTATGGATACATTTATTTACTTCATGAAAAGTCTCAATCATTGGACGTTTTCAAGTCTTTTAAAGCCGAAGTTGAAAATCAACTTGAAAAGACTATTAAGAACGTTAGATTCGATCGTGGTGGTGAATACTACGGTCGGAATGACGGTTCGGGAGAACAACGTTCGGGTCCTTTTGCTCGCTATTTGGAAGAGTGTGGGATTGTCCCTCACTACACCATGCCAGGGACACCTAGCATGAATGGTGTAGCCGAGAGACGTAATAGAACCCTTAAGGATATGGTAAGAAGTATGGTTTCTTGTACTTCTCTACCTCACTCATTATGGGGCGATGCTTTGAAAACCGCAACCTACCTACTTAATAGAGCTCCTTCAAAAGCTACTAACAAAACCCCTTATGAATTATGGACCGGAAAGAAACCGTCCCTAAATCATCTTCATGTTTGGAGTTGTCCAGCCGAAGCTAGGCCTTATAAACCTAACGAAGGAAAGTTGGACGCTAAGACAGTTAGTAGTTATTTTGTAGGGTATTCTCAAAGATCTAGGGGATATAAATTCTATGACCCTAAAACTAGAACCTTTTTCGAGACAGGAAATGCTAGGTTCTTTGAGGATGTTGAATTTAGAGGGGAAAATTTGAATCGTTATTTTGAATTTGAAGTAATGGAAGATGAATTCGTTTCTATACCTCTTCCTATAGTTTCTATCGAAAATCAAGCAGTTATGCCTGAAATTCGACAAGAACATAATATTCAAAATGACGTTAATTCTCCTATTAATGAACAACATGAAAATGTTGATGAGGAAATTCAACACCCTCAAAATCAAGAAGAACCGGTGCCATTAAGAAGATCTAATAGAGCAAGAAGGAGTGCTATACCGGATTATTATGATATATATCTTGCCGAGAATGAGGAACCGTTAGGTTTAGTGGGAGATGAGCCAATCACCTTCCATGAAGCCATTAGTGGTCCAAATTCTCATAAGTGGATTGATGCCATAAATGAAGAGTTGAAATCCATGAATGACAATAACGTTTGGGATCTTGTCCCATTACCTAAGAATGTGAAACCCATCGGATGTAAATGGATCTTTAAGACCAAAAGGGATTCACAAGGTAATGTGGAAAGACATAAGGCTCGTCTTGTCGCTAAAGGGTTTACTCAAAAGGAAGGCATTGATTACAAAGAAACATTTTCACCGGTATCCTCTAAAAATGCTTTTAGGATCATTATGGCTTTAGTGGCACATTTTGACCTTGAGCTTCATCAAATGGATGTAAAGACAGCTTTTCTCAATGGTGACATTGAGGAAACTATCTATATGAAGAAATCAGAAATGGTGACTGATTCGGATCAAACTAGTCAACTAGTTTGTAAACTTAAGAAATCCATTTATGGGCTCAAGCAAGCATCTCGTCAATGGTACTTAAAATTTAACCAAGTTATTCTTTCATTTGGCTTTGAAATGAATCTTGGTGAAGATTGTGTGTACCATAAGTTCAGTGGGAGCAGATTTATATTTTTGGTCTTATATGTGGATGATATTTTACTTGCTAGTAATGATAAGGACCTTCTTAAGGAAACCAAGAAATTTCTCTCAAACAAATTTGAGATGAAAGATCTTGGAGAAGCTTCTTTTGTATTAGGAATCCAAATACATCGTGATCGCTCACGAGGTATGTTAGGATTATCACAAAAGAGCTATATAGAGAAGATATTACAAAGGTTTAGCATGGAAAATTGTAAACCACATGACACCCCGGTCTCTAAGGGAGATAAGTTCAGTCTAAATCAATGTCCTAAAAATAATCTTGAATCCAAGTATATGGAAAATATCCCTTACGCATCGGCAGTAGGAAGCCTAATGTATGCTCAAGTCCGTACTCGCCCGCATCTTGCTTTTATTGTTGGCATGCTTGGGCGATATCAAAGCAATCCGGAAGAGAACATTGGGTCGCGGCCAAAAGAGTGATGAGATACTTACAAAACACGAAGAACTACATGCTTACATATACAAAGTCGGATCATCTTGAGATCATTGGTTTTTCCGATTCGACTTTCTTGGATGCCAAGATAGTCGCAAATCGACATCGGGTTATGTCTTCACTTTGGCCGGTGGAGCGATATCTTGGAGAAGTGCCAAGCAAACATTAGTTACTACTTCCACCATGAAAGCCGAATTTGTTGCTTGCTATGAGGCATCCAATCAAGCTATATGGCTGCGAAAATTCATAGAAGGCCGCGAATTGTCAAAGGTGTTGAAAGACTGCTTAAGTTATATTGTGACAATCGAGCCGCGGTATTGTACTCCAACAACAACAAGAGTTCATCTAAATCTAAGCATATAGATATTAAGTTTCTTGTTGTGAGAGAAAGAGTACAAAATGAACAAATAGAAATAGAACTTATTGGTACAAACTCCATGTTAGCGGATCCATTTACTAAGGCGTTATCTCCTTTAGTATTTCACGAGCATGTTGCTCATATGGGTGTAATGACTTTTGATAATGCCTAAATCAGTGGGAGTTTTAAATGTTTCTATTTCCTTGTGTTGTTTTCATTTAAATTGATCTCATTTGGTTAAAGTAGGACTAGTTGGAGAATATATATATGCATTCTTCATATATATTCATTAATTTTCCATGCTACATATCTATACTTTATCTATGTCATTTAGTTGGATATATATATGTGATTAATGTGGGTTTAGTTGCGAATCAATTACAACGAATGCCCCTTTAGTCCTTATACTTATATGGCTAATGGACGGGATTGTTTTCGAATGACAACAAAGTGCACATAAGGGTTGTCATTTGTGTTATAAATATGATTGAAGAAATTTATTAAGTGAAGGTATATGTTATAATAATCCAAGTGGGAGATTGTAAGAACATGGATTAATATAACATATAAATACTTAATAATATAATGATCAATATTATAACATATGGTATAAAGTATAGAACTCAATATAATATGTAGAATTCCATAATATAAGTATACCATTAAATGATGGGCATAATGGTAATATCTTATATATCAATAGGTGTAGTCCCTAAATGAAGTGCCCCTTGGATTCCTATATAAAGGCCTATCCATCAAGCCTATGAATCACTAGTCATTTACATTCTCATTCAGTCAAAACTCTTCCTAAGTACTTGAAGATCAAAGAGAGTAAAGGGCACTCATCATTTAGAAGATCTACTCCTCCATAATTTAAAGTCTATCTTCTTACTTCATCCTCTTTATTCAAGAACAAGAACAAGACTAAGAACAAACATGGAATCACAAGGTATTTACACGCTTCCGTCTTCTTCTTCTTCTCTTCTTAATCTAGTAATGAGTCGGTTCATATTTAATGGATCGTAATTGTTCCATCAGTTTTTTCGTTAACACCGATTCTGTATAACAAGTGCTTAACGCAAAATTTTATGAGATGAAGATTTTATTAAATGCCGGATTGAGACAGTCTCCAAGTTCTTCTTGGAATGGATTTCGAGGATCTCAAGATTTAGACGGGTCATATCTTTGTTGCAGTTTAAGAAATGTATCTTTTGTTTATTTTCGGGCCTTTGACATTTGTGAAGTGCCATCTCTTTTTTAAATGTGAATGAAATGAAATTTGTCTTTTGCTTAAAAAGAACAATGAAAAAGTTGCAATTCAAATTTTAACATTAACATTTAATTGCTAATTGGTGAAAAAACTAAGAAAATATTTATTTCTTTTTTTTTTTTAGGAATTCAAGTCATGGCCATACACATGACTTCTTTAAGGGCCATAATGGTTAATTAACATTCATTTCAACTCCAATCCCAACACCACCAACCACCACTGTTGCCACCATACAATTCTTTAGGCTTTTTAAAATTAACTTTTATTTGTTAATCATTTTTTTTCATTAAGCAAGCTATAAAGCTACACAATTTTAAAGTTAAAGAGCAATTAACTCTTATTTCCTTCGGGAAATGATTAACATGCTAATTAAAAAGTTAATTACGTTGCACAAAACTTTAAATCTGTTAAAAAAAAAAATTGTTTCTTTTTACACCAAATTTAAAACTAACACAAATTTAAGTAACCGAATTGTAATTTGACCTAAATAATAAATTATACTTACAAATTCTCAATACAGATATACTCCCTCTGTCTCATAGAAATAGACACTTTTTTTTGCACGAAAATTAAGATAAAAAGTGAAAAAAGTGATGTGTTGTGAGCGTAGATGATTGGATTGGAGAGAGAAAGTGGAATAAGTGGGTAATAGTTGTGAGTAAAAACAAATGGATCTCACTTCCATTTTAAAAAAGTACAAATTATTATGAGATATTCAAAATATATCTTTTTATAAATTATCGTGAAACAAAAAGAGTACATGAATTTTCATATCTTGATTATTTTGTAAGCACATCTGCGAACTGCGCTCTCTCTCCATAGTTAAATAAGGTAGCAGTTAAGGAAGCAGCACTATTGGGCTTGCAGCCTCAGTGTGGAAAGTTCAAATTTTGGCAGAGCACTGGAGCAGCCATTTGGTGTTGTAATAGTGATGTAATTGTCTCGGCAGGAGCAGCTGGAGCAGCCATTTGGTGTTGTAAGAGTGTAAATGCCTTGTAGGAGAGCTTCCTGGGAGTATAAGAGTCTTTGCGCCGCCACGCATAGGGCACATCCCGTGATTTATCTCCGCCAACATACTGAGGAGCCGGTACCTGATGATTCAGGATTGATCCGACGAAGTTGGTAACCTGGATAATCAAAAACAATAAAAAAATAAAAATAAGGTAGCATAATAAATGCAATTTTACCATCCCAAATAAAAGTAGGAGTCTGGCTTTCTACTTTTTGACGCCGTCAGTCAGTCAGTCAGTAGGGACACTCCGACTGGACTTTGGCGGAGGAGCAACTCAAGTCAATCTTGATTTGACCGTCCACTCTTTGACCATCAACCATTTTATTTTATACTTTTACCTTTTCTTTATCAACCATTCCACAGAATCCCATGCCTACGTTGCTGCCAATTTCCCATTTTCGCTTAACAATTATTTCCTTCGTTCTATTCTATCGATAGCTTCATTTTTTTAAAAAAATAATATTTCATTAATAATTTCATCTTTTTTAAAAGAGTTGGTCTTATAAAAAATTAGTTTTTTCTTAAAATAAGGAAAAACGTGTTTTCAAAATAAACGGTAGCAATTTTGTAATTACTGACAACCATGTTCAAAATAAACGGTGACATTTTCGTAATTAATGGTTCCCCCGTTTATGCCAGTGCCTGTTTAACAAACCGGTGTGACAAAGTCACAAGATTTATGTAACAAAGTGCCGGCGAAAAAAAGTGTGTCAAGAGTTTAACAAAGTGCCGATGTAACCAGTGCGGCACTTTGTTAAACTGAAACTGACACTTTTTACACGGACACTTTTAAATACATGAACTGGCACTCTTCACACTGGCACTCTGTTACACTAACACTGGCACTTTGTTACACTAATATTTTTGCTAGCTCTCAAAAATACAAGCACTGGCATTCAAAAATACATGGACTGACATTTGAAAACACATTTACTGGCACTCAAAAATGCATATACTGGCACTCAAAAACACCGATAATTATTTTTGCCGATATTCAAAAAACATGAACTGGCATTAAAAAAATGGTGGCATTCAAAATTACAAGAATGACATTCAAAAATACATTGACACTCGTTACACACTTACCGGCACTCTATTATACACTAACCGGCACTCCAAAATACATGGGTGGCACTTCGATTATACACTAACGGCACTTGATTATACACTAACGGGCACTCAATTTTACACCAACGGGCACTTGATTATACATGAACCGGCACTCAAAAAAACAAAGCGGCATTAGTTTGAACTGAACGGGCACATCAAAAAACAAAACAAGCGGCGATTCAAAGGAACGCCGCGAATAGTCGAGGAGGATTGATCGTTGTTTGGGCGAGTGAGAAGACGACGAGTTGGATTGCGGTCGTAATTGGAATCGGGAAAGGCGAGTTTGCGGTTTCGGTTTGGGTGGAGAGGAAGAGTTTGGGTTGAGGTGAAGATTGGGGCGGCAATGGAGGTCACCGGTGAGTGATTTGGTGAGGGAGCTTGGCGATGTCAATTGAAATTGGGGGAGTGGGAGAGGTCGTCGTTCTGAGGGATTTGGATCGGGGTGAGGAAGGTTGAAGGAGGTAGAGGTTTAGGGATGATTGGCGTTGGTCTTGGCCGGAGAAGATGGTTGGGGAGTTGCCGGCGTTGGTGAAGAAGGCGATTGGAGAGGGATGGTTGGTGAAGATGGCGATGGCCCTTAGAGAGAGAAATAGCAAGCTGCTGCGTGCGTTTAGAGAGAGAACGAGAGATTTGCCGGGAAAAACACGTTTTTTGTTAAGCTTAGGAAAAACGCGTTTTTTATAAGTTTTTGGCTTTTTAAAATGGTAAATAATCTTTACTATTTCATTTATTCATTATTTTTCCTATTTCACTTTTATACTCACAATATTTTTTAAATTTTTTATTCACTCCACTCATTTTCTTTCTTATTTTACTTTTACATTCACAATACTTTCTCCACTTACCTTTTTTCTTAATTTACATGTCAAGTAAACTTATAAACGAGAAACTAAACGAGAAACGGAGAGAATATAAATTATTTTTAAAAAAATGTTAACAAGTCAAAGAATATTTAATACGCCTCCTTGGATGAGGATTGAGGAGACAATGGAAATATAATGCTATCAAATCTTACTAGTATTATTTTATCACTAGGGTGATGCCCGTGCTCCGCACGGGATCTGACATGAATGTTTATTAATTAGCTAATTAAATAGACTAATGCATATAAAATATGATTGCAAGTGATTAGCACATTTATCATCTATAAATGAAATATGACTTAAACTCTTCATATTTTCAAAACAACTTATAATGATATTAGATATTAGTTACGTAAGACAGTACAATTCGATAAAAAATACGCAAAATATCAAATCATAAATATTAATTTTTATGAAATGTTATTGTTAAATAATGAAGCTAATTATTTCAACAAAAGAAATAAACATCACTTTTTTTTTAATATTATTATGAAACTAAAATCTATGAAAATGTATTTCATTATTAAATATTGGTATTGAAATTTTGTTTTTAATATCTTTGAAAATTAAACTATTTTGAATCTAGTCATCATTAGTGAGGTTAAACAATAATGAATGTGATTCAATGAACATTACATTCTTTAAATCAAACACAAACATTCAAATTCGTCAGAACTCCATCTAAATTATAAGCATTATGTTACGTAAATTTATTCTCATTAATTAGATGTATGCATGCATCAAATTAATGGCTATGAACTTGCCCAATCTTTCCTATTCTACCATCTATTATTGTAAATTGATTAGTACTTCTTTATTTCAAAATAAATGATGATTTTAGTGAAATTGTGTTTCAAAGTGAATTAATAAAAAAACACTATACCAATATTTTCTTTTTCATTTTTTCATATTTTATTATATAATTGCAAAGCTAAAAATTTGAAAATGGATAGCAATATATTTATGCATTTTCTAACAGTCAACCTTTTTAAAACATTTCTCAATTGAAAAACGACTCAAAGTTTGAATATATAGATATTATTTATTACTATGTCTCTTAATGATTGTTATTGTAGAAGATTAATTTTATCCCAAAATATATTTAGTGTCCCTATTACTAAGAAATCATTATCTTTTAATACCAATTATACTTTTAGAATTGTGATCGAATATCAATTGTATAAATCACGCAAGTATTTAATATGAAGATGGTGCTACACACTTGAGTTTCAATATATGTCAATTATATTTAACTTTTATTATTTCACTAAGTATTATAAATTGTTTATACAATTGTAAAAGTAGTTAATGAAAGTAATTAATTTAAAAATTTAAGAAATAAAATTACAATGCAATAACAAATATTCCATTAAGGGGACAATCATATACGTTCCATCTAAACGTTTTTCCCTTATCTATTTTTTTTTCCACCTTTCTCTTTTTCATTTTTGCTAGGTCAATGTCGTTGGGGATTATTTTGAGATTGCTAAAGTTTGATGATGAAATATTGTGACATTCTTGATGCAAAATCTGCAACACTGAATGCATAGAAGATATTAAAGTGTACGTAATATAATCATTACAATAAATAAATAAAAATAAAATCAAAGAAATACAAAAAATTTAATAAAAAAATTCGATTCAATTAAATAGAAAAAAATATTATATTTGCAATGGTAGAAATATTTATATACACATATACACTTTATTATGTCTCATACTGAGTCTTTATTATTATTCTTCCTCTATCGCCTTCTAGCTTTCGGCTATGACGGACGATTATTTTTTACATTGAAGTTGCTTTGACAATGAAGGATTACAAAGCTCAAAATCTATACCTGCATTGAGAGTAAAGAAAACAATAACATTAATGAAACAAAAGTGCACAAATTAATCATAAGCAAAGAATAACATAATTTCTACACACATCCAAAAAAAAAAAATGAAAACATCATTCAAGATTAAAGAATTTATACAATAATTAATATTAATAGCCAATCCAAAATTAACAACATACATCCTCTGCCTACGTAAAACAAACACCCTTCTTATGTGTTCGATTTGATTAAACTTTAATTAAAGAAAAAACTAATGACTGAAATGAAATTTTAAAACTTATTATTGATACACCCATTGAAAGTATTATTTTCTTTGTCCCAATATAAATGTCTAAACAACTTTCAATTTTACTTATAATTGATCAAGAGTAAATTTGAAAAAAAAAATGAACTTTTTTTTTTGGGACAAAGGGAGTACCATAAAATAAATTAACTTAAAATATTGCTCAAAGTTTAATCAAATTTATTTCTAAATAAATGTGAATATTGTTTTATGGGTTGGAATGAGTAAAAAAACAAAAAAATGACAATATGAAAAATACAATAATAAGAAATGAATACTTACCTAATGTTCCATGGTATAAATCTCAAAATTCCAGTAGCGTGACCAACTATTGATCCGCTAAGATGCTCAATTGTATGCTTTCTTTTTCCATCTTTCATATCACCTCCAATTACCAAATTAACAACGTTTTTAATATTCTCTAAGAGTATACGTATAAAAAAATCATAAACATGGAGAGAGGAATTAGGATAAGAGGGGGAACCTAAACAAATAATTAATGAATGAAGAAGATAAATAAATAAATTAAAAATTTGCAGCTTGATTCTTGATCCAAGAAGATTCATCAAAACAAATGTACTTTCCCCTTTCAGTTTTGTTTGTTGTCTCTCTGGTTGATCGTCAATAATATAAGTATGCTATATGAAAAATCATTACCATCAAGCCAACATTAATTATGCAGTTTATTTTAATATCATAATAATTCACTTGATTTTTGCAATCACACCTTCAAACACCATCCTCACAACATGTATAAAAACATAAACATTTCATGATATAAAAAAGTAGAAAAATGAAAGCATAAACATGTAATGTTATATATATATATATAAAAAGTAGAAAATGAGAAGAACTTACCTTGAAAACACGTACGAAATGCTAGATTATGTAGTAACTTGCCTAAAGTTCAATTCCATGAAACTGTTATATGCATACAAAATACAAACTAAACTCATTTGATAAAGATTATCAAAAATTCTAATCAACAAACAGATCGACTACTACAAATAAAGTTGAAAATTCTTATAATTTGGAAAATCATACCTTGATCAAGTTTGAGGGGATCAAGTTTGAGGGGGAGGGGGTTTCTTGAAGGTTTTTAATATTTTAACTTATATTAGTAATTGCTAGCAAGAGTGAATTTACTTTGGTGTGTCTTTTGAATTTTCATATTCATGTTACTAATGAACATAATGATGAACTTATGTAATGATTCTACATATTCTTAACGTTTGTAGTATACCAAATATTGAATATATCAACAATCTTCCGTTCATGAATCCCTAAAGACTATCTTGATGATTTGTAGTAAATGTTGAATTTAATTGTGAGCCTTATCTAGTGTCAACCTCTAGTATATATATTATTTCTATCTATGTTATATACTTCTTCTTTTCATATGTAGTGATCATCAAATGAAAATCATCATACTTCTTCCTAGTAATATGTAAACATTCAAATATTTAAAGTTAATATCTATTACTTTTAACTAATCACTTTTACTTAGTATTAACACATTAGAAATATTAGACTTCTTTAAATTAACTATTACTAATCACCTTAATATAGTACCCATTCACATACCTTTTAAGGACTATGAATATTATTAGCTATTAGGGCGGATACGAATCATCATATAGAAATCAAAGGTTGGATGAGTTGGAAGCATGAGAATGCAAGAATCACATTTTGAGTCTTATGTGGCAACACCTAATGGAGTTTAGCCTAATTTAATATACTATAGTATAGATTTCCAATTTATTTTTGTTATACTCATTAACTATTTATTCGTGGGTATTATTTTTTATTTCATTTATTCTTTTCTTTCCTATTATTTATACTCACAATATTATCTATAGTATAAATCACAACCCCTTCGTGAACAGTACAATGAACAGTATTACATGTCAAATTTCCCATTTTGTCCTCACTAAGTTGTTCCTTTTCCATTTTGCCCTTTAAATTTATTTTTTTAAATTAAAAAAAAAAACAACGTGTCCTCGGACACGAACTTTTACTAATACTTTTACATATAGCAAAAATTAAGTTCTTAGGAACGGAGGAAATATCTTAAAATAAATGTGAAATATTTTAAAAGTGAATATAATTTATGTGAGTGTATTAGGTTGCGTTTGATTTTTTTTAAGTATTAAGTGCTGAAATCTGATTTTATATCTGAATTTGGCTGAATCGATAAGAGGTAGTGTTTGAACACTGATTTCTGAATTACTCAAACTGTTTGAATATTCATCGGAATTCACATCTGAAATTAGGGTTACGACATTTAATGGAGTAGAGAGATGAGATGAATGGTTGTTGATCTAGTGTTTGGATTAGATATTTTTGAAATTACGAGTTTATGAAATAAATAGAAATGAAAAAAATTTAATTAAAAGACAAATAAGTGATATTTTTATATCTGAAATTTAAGTGAAAAATAAGAGGCATTCAGATCTGAATGGAGAAAAAAACAAACAGTCTGAATTATGTTTTGTCTGATACACCCACACATTCAGAACTGAATAAGTGCTGAAAATAAAGTATTTGTCTCAAACTAAATGTCTTTGAAAACAAATACTCCCTCCGTCCCAATAAAAGCTTCACCAATTATTCAAAAGGCGTCCCGTTAGAAGCTTTACCTTTTCTTTTTTGGCAAAGAATCTTAACTATTCAACCCACTCATTCTCTCTTTTATTTCACTATTACACTCACATCATTTTTCAAATTTACTTCCTCCACTCATTCTCTCTCTTATTTTACTATTACATTCACAACATTTTTGAAACCCTTAATTTGCATGCCGAGAAAAAATAGTGAAGCAATTACCGAAACGGAGGGAGTAGTATTTGTTTTTTTATTAAATTAATTTTCCCTTGATCCCTAAATAAATGTCTGTTTTTAAGAAATATTTATCTCAAACTAAATGTCTTTAGGTAAGAAACTGTCTTTAAATTTATTTTTACCTATTTTTTAGGTTATTCATTTTATACTTGAAAATTCAAATGTTTAAAAGGTGAATAACAAAAATGTTTATGCATTTTTGCTATTAAATTCGAGGATAAACAAATATTTTGATCACTAAACTATAAACTATATGCCAATTTCAATGTCCTCATTGTTCTCTCTCTCTCTCTCTCTCACACACACACACATGTACACACAATTTTTTTCCAAAAAATATGATATTTTTGTTCCATACTTAGGGATTGGACGTATATATGTCCTTCCACTCCATTTTATGCACATATGCCTTTGTATAAACATTTAATTAGGAAAAATGCGATCAATACTAGCTATCTGTCAAATTTATAACAGAATTGCTAAAAAAGATAGCTTTATAATAATTTCACACATGCACGTGTATTAATTTTTTCAAATTTGCATTGCTACACATATATTATTATTATTGTTAAAAAGATAATTTTACTTAAACTTATAATAGTCATTTTAATTAAAATTTAATCAATTTATAAATATTTAATCATTTTAATAAAATTCTAAAACTAATATCAATAGTATTTTACTAGTGAATCATAAATTGAACCATGAAACCACAATCTTGATCGTCCCTTCAAAATTTTAGTTATTCTCTGCCTTTAATCTTTAAAAACCTTAAATAATAAATTAACAAAACATACACCCAACTCAGCGCCTCTCTTTCAATATTCCCAAATCCCACTTCCCATTTCTCTCTCTTCTTGTTTTCTCTCTGGTTCTCTCATCAACGAAGAACGACGACTTTCTCTCTTCTCGACGACGAGCGATGCTCTCACCTTCAACGAAATAACTGTTATCCTCCATCTTTTTCGGCGACTTTCTCTCTTCTCTTTTCTCAGCCTCTCACCCTTCGACATACGACGACTTGGATCAAACCCTAAACCATTTTTTCGATATATTATCCTCCATCTTTTTCGGCGAAATAACTGTATGTTCTTCCATCTCAATAGTAATTTAGTAATTTTTCATTCAATTTTGTTCAACGATGCTAACATTAATATTTCTGATATCTAAACTGAATCCGCCTCATCGATTTCGATGTTCATCAATATAGATTTTTTGTTTGATTATAATAGTTGTTTCAATTTGATTTGAAAGTTTTAATGCAAGATCAGTTAACGAATTTCTATTTCATGTTAGAAGTTTTTCTGATTATGAACTACTCAGCTGACTGGTTCAGTTGGTTGCTTGTGTAAATTACACAGTGTAATGTTGTTTGTTTACATATTCATTTCAGTTGGACTTGTGATTTTGAAATGTGGTTTGGATCATGGTCTGAACCGCAAAATCAAACCGCAAATCAAATCGCGATTTAGATCGAACCAAATTAAACCATAGCGGTTTGGTTTAGTTCGGTCCGAATTTTTTAATGGTTTAGCTCGGTTTGTAATTTTTTCAAACCGATGCTAGCGATTTGACTTCTAAATTTTAGCCCAAACTGAGCTAAACCGAACCATTTACACCCCTAACGTGTATGTGTAAAATTACCATAAAGGCATCCTAGTAAGCAATTGTGTTAAAAATTCGACAAAAAGATAATTTTGATCGTATTTTCCCTAATTAAATGTTAATACGAGAGTATATGCGTGTAAAATGAAGTTGAGGGCATATTTCCCTAAATATAAATACGAGGACAAAAATATCATATTTCCTGAACATACCAAAAGTGTCGAGTTGGGCTAAGTAAGCAAAGCCCAATCCTCAAGGCAACCGTTGCCCCAACGTATCAAGGGGGCCAGGCCCAATCAATGCAAGGCCCAAAGCCCGTACCAAATATCAGTCGACTAAGCCCAACGTCCGACCTATTAGGTCCCGACCTGACTTAGTCCGACCTTACAATCCAGACTCTAATACGGGTACGATCTATGCTCTACCCGTCAGTCAGGTCGACCATTCCACAAATGGCGACCTCGACCTAATCACTAAGTATCGACCTAACAGATTGAACGCACATGAGTCAAACCTTTCCATAACCGGTTCCCCCTACAAATCAGGAGCCGTTACCAGACACGTTCACATTACTTGTAACTGTCGCTAAAATCTCGGAGCTTATGTAGTACCACCAAAAATACAACGGACAACACCTATAAATACATCATCACTACCAACGGTGCAAAGGTAACTGCCATTTTGTTATCTGAATTCATTATTCAATACATTTTGAGCTATATACAACCGTTATCTTACTCTCACGCCCGAGCGTCTTCGCCGGAGACACATCCGGCTAGTCGTGGGTTCTGATTTCAGGTCAAGGAGCCAGGTGATTAGTCCTGCCACGTGGAGGATTACTGATAAGCACAATTCCTGCAGCATCAGTTTGGTTCCATTGCCGGGAAAATATGCTTTAGCTTGACCTCGAAAATTTCATCAACCTACAACAATGGTGACTTCAGACGGACATGTATCTGAGGCTTCACTTGGACACGAAGAAGCAAACAACACCAATGCAAACGCTGGAAATCTCAACATCAATGCTGAAAATACAAATCTGCCTCCTCCCCCACCAAATCGCCCTCACGGTAGAGCAACGCGCTCTGCCAGTTTTGTTGATGGCAGAGGGTTGCCGGACACAAGAAGAGGAAAACGCCATATGGAGGGACAAGGAGTTACACCTCCTCCAAAACGTCCGGCTGGACATGTTAACATTGGAAACAGGGCAGGTCCCTCAACCAATCCCATGAGCAAGAAGGAAATGATGTTGGAACGAGCCCAAATTCTGGCTGATTTGATAGCTATGGAGGAAGCAGAGCAGGCTGACATACGTTCAGAAAGAGTGGCTCCCTCTCAAGTCTCCAACAGGCAGCAGGCCAGGAGTGCTAGGCCCAATGAGGGGGTGGGACAGAACGGAGAAGACAGGATAGTTCAACGACCTCCAACTCTCATTCATGTGTCGAGTAATGACTTAAGGGCTAGCCTCACCAGGAATAGGGAGCAGGAGGCTCAATCGGATTTGAGGACGCATTTAGAGGCCAATAGAAGCCGACGTGGTTCCCCTGCCCGGACACAAAGATCAGGATCCCATAGGGACAGGAATTGGAGCAGGTCGCCTATAAGAGACGAGAGGCGCAGTCGCCACTGGGGTAATAGGCGCAGTCGCCTACTGTAGATGATAGGCGCAGGTCGCCACAAAGGAATGACAGGCAAAGATCTCCAGTTCGATCGGAAAGGGCTCATTCTCATAGAGACAGGAGGAGTAGACAGGTAACTCCTCCCAGAAGCGAAGGTCAAAGGTCGAATGCCGTTCCCCCTGCAGGAGATGAAAGACCCGATGCTAGGGAATGGCTGATGATGAAAAAGAGGTTCGAACAATGGGAGGAGGAGAAGAAAAAGGACATTGGAAAGGTTGAACGAATCGACTTTGCTCTTCAACCTTTGTCCAAGGAACTGAGAGACAGTCGACCTCCTGCTGGATTTAGGTTGCCCCTTCTAGAGAAGTACTTAGGGTCAACCAACGCAAAAGCCATATAGCACATCCGGAAGCCACGATGTGCTTTGTCGCCAATGAAGACGACAATATGTGTAAAGCTCTCATAAGCACACTCACCGGGGCAAATTTCTAACCTGGTTCAATGGTTTGGCAAGTACAGTAGCATCTCCACTGGACGTGTTTCAGGACGAAGTTCCTAGATCGCTTCTCATTCTTGGATCTCGAAAGGTGACGAGCATCGATCTAAGCAACTTGGTGCAAGCTAAAAATGAAAGCTCCATGAGCTACTTCACCAAGTTCAAGGAGATGGTGGATAAGATCGAGGAAGATCTCACCGACAGGAAGTTATCAATCGCTTCAGAATGGTATTTCCTCAGACATGGATTATGAACTCACAGGTTAAATGCAGTCACAACTCGACAAGAGCTGTTTGAAAAGGTTTACAACGTCGCACTGGCCGAGGAAAGGAAGGAAAAGATAAAAGGGAAAAGCCCCAAGGTGGAGGTTGCTGATGACAAGAAGGACTCCAACAAGAATGGAGGAAACAATAAAAATGGCAAGAACAGGACAAGGGCGACAGAGAAGGTGCCCGAGACTTTCACTCCCCTAACGGTGAGTCGAACTGAAATCCTGAATGCAGTCGAGTTGGCTCCACCTGCCCCAATGAACCCAGGCAACAAGTTCAGAAGGGACAACAGCAAATACTGTGATTACCACAAGGACACGGGACATCTCACGGAGGATTGCTTAGGCTTGAAGCGCATTATCCAAAGAATGGTCGAACAGGGAAGACTCGACGCATACGTGAAGAGGCCTCAAACTGGTGGAGGCGAGCAGCCTGCAGGTGGACAACAAGGACCGAGGCAACCTAGATTGAACTTGGGGGTCATTACAGAGCAAGCCAGTAACACCGCCATCAAGCACAAAATTTTTCAACTCAGTAAGGCCCCACATGTGCCTCCAAGGAGAGATGTCAGAGATGATGTGATCAGCTTCTACCCCCATGAGTTGGCAACCAATATGGCGGCTAGGGAGCAAGTTCTCGTCATCCCAGGTCTCATAGACGGATGTACGACGAGCAGACTCTTAGTCGACACGGGGGCCTGCAAGGACATTTTGTTCTACAAGACTTTCAAAGAGATGGGACTTAATGACGAGCAGCTTGAAAGATATGACGGCAGGTTGGAGGGCTTCACCAACCATCGAGTTGATGCCAAAGGCCAGATTGAGCTCGACGTCGACCTAGGCCAGCACCCCCTCAGGGTCGTATCGAAGGTACAGTTTATTGTGATTGATGTAAACAGTGACTATGCCGCTATACTTGGTATTCCTGGTCAGGTCGCTCTTGGGATGGTGGCATCGATCCCTCATCAACGAGTCAAATTCCCCATGTTGGTGTTATGCCCTAGGCCTATGATTGATAGACTTATGTGTTGACATTATTTATTATTATATGAGATGTTTATTATTTGATTATTATATGTTTTGTATATTTGTTTATAATAATCACTGTCCCTAATTATTAAGAGAATAGATTAGTATAATTGTCAATGGATAATCATGTGATGATTATATGCATAAGAGATGCACATTGAAATTATGGGTACTTGTTAGAGAACAAGTGACTGGACATGACCCGCATGAGATTTATGTAATGGTCAAATGTCATACTTAAATCTCATACGGTTACTTCATTTATTTCCTAGACCTGAGACTATCATAACCTTACATATGATGAAAGCCATGTTTGATTTTAGTCAAACGATATCTTAACTCGATATCTATAAAGGCTATCATTGGCATGATCGGATTCATGATGGGAAGGATGATAAGTCAAGAAGGAGTTTGTCCCTCGGAAGAGAGATGTTATGCTTGGGCCCCTCGATGAGTGATAATGATGAAAGTGTATGGCCGTACCCCAATATGATTGGAATTATCATTATACTCAAGAATCGAGAAAGCATTGAACAATAACAAGTCGACATGGACCATGACTTGTGTTCAATATAACATCATGAGACAAAAAGGGATAAATGGAAGTACACCGTTGGAAACGTGAACTCTTACGTTGCATCATTTGGGTAGACATAATGGCTTGCTAGAGTCCGCTTATGTCTTATGAGGTTCGATATGATCGATCTCATTGCCAACATGATGTAATCCTATTGGGTCACACACAACTAGAATGAATTGGTTAAACCGAGGAAGAATGATTGAGAGACACGAGCGGCTACTTATGTCACGGGACATATCAAGCCAATGGCTTGATATACCGCGCGACATAATAGGCCAATACGCGGTATTGACTGTCTCTCCTAATACGATTAGAAGAGATATTTACACTATTTTAGTATAAATACAAGGGCTCACAGACCTAAAAGCCTAGCCGAAATTTTAAAGCAAAATTCACAATCAAATTCTCTCAATATTCTTCAAGGTTTAGATCTAGCAATCGACAAGAAATTGTTCTTGGATTCATTCGAAGGTGTGGATACCAAAAGAGGGTCTTCGCTCGTTCATCGATCAAGACCTAGAGTTCAAGCAAGTTGAAGAACGAAGTTTGTGATTCAATATCACATAATCAAATCGTTCGATAGCTCAAGACCGGAAAGCGTTTCAAGGTTGGTTTAATTCTATTTCATTGATATTCAAATTAATTGTATAGAACGGATCCTAGGGCTTCTTGGGTTTTATGTTTTTAATGCTTAATTCCGCGCATGGACCCGTAAAACCCAACGGTGGTATCGAGCCCCGTTCGTATGATTAAGTTTGAATTAACATGCTAGGTTTAAGATATAAATTGTTTATATGCTTATTGCATGTTTTGTATGTGATAGAATTTTAATTGTTTATGTGAAACAATGTGAAAATCGTTTTCAATTTATGCTTTGAATTAAATCAGTAAAAAAGGCCGTTTTATGTGATTTAATTGGGTATGTCTGTATTGGTTCGAATGCTGAAATTCTGTAACTTTGCCGCCTATGTCGTGCGACATATCGAGCCATGTGGAATTCGGGTTATCGGCATGTTAGGTCGCGCGACATATTAAGCCTATGGCCGATGTTGTCACGCGACATAACAAGCCAAAACCGGCGTATCTGTTTGTTCAAATTTTACGCTATTCTATGATTGTGTTTACAATCGATATGTTAATATGAAAAATCTGGATGTTATAAAATTGAGTTTATAAGTCCGCGATAGATTGATTCATTGATATACATGATTAATTGATTAAAATATGATTTTAATAATTATTGCAATGTGTATGAAAAGCTGGATGTTATAAAATTGAGTTTATAAGTCCATGCTAGATTGATTCATTGTTTATGCATGCTTAATTAATTTAAATGTGTTTTATTAATTGTTGCGATGCATGAATTATTTGTTCTTAATTGTTAAGAATTATTAAATTAGATGTTTAGTTGAAACATGATATTTAGTTTTCTAATATGTTTAGATTTAGACATTGTAAATTTTGGATCTTATGATTGTTTATGGAAACAAGTCATAAATACGCGAAATTTAAAAGGAAAGCGATTGTTTATAAAAGGTAAGGATTATGTTGCCTAATCGAGTTGATTTCTAATTATGCATGTCTAGGAGAGTTCTGTCTAAGGAAGAGTTGGTACTTAAGAAGTCCTTGCGGCTCACCTATCTTCCGGGAACTTACCAGTGCATGATTTTGACTATCTTTCGATATGCTTATGATCTACCTTTAAAGAACCTTCATTTAACTTTTTAAGTTCTTTATGCCAATTCATGATTAAAAACACTTGAGACCATTCGGATAGTTTTGGGTGGGCTTGCCATAGCAAGGTGCTTTGATTCTATTCGAATGCGAGCAAGATGAGGAAATGGTGGTTCCTATACGTTTTAAAGTGAATGAACTTAATTGGGTTATCAAAATGGTTTTGGACCCAAGGCATAAGATGAGATTAAAATATGCCTAGACATATGATGTCTTGAATTGATCTCATAAAAGATCTAAGAGTCATATATGTGATATGATTGATGTTTTCTACCTAATTAATTTAATTTTGAGCGGTTTGCCATAGCAAACTTGAAATTGAATTAAAGTTGGATCTTAGCCCATTAAATGTATATTATGCTTATTTGCATTTGAAGGTGTATAATTTAGTGGGAGCATTTATTTAAATGCACTATACTTCTCATATGATATGTTTACTTATATGTGTTCATATTTTATGTATATCTTTTTGTAGAATAAATGGCATCAAACAATAATCACTTTTCACTGCGATGGTCCTTGAGAAGGAAAAGTTGGAAGAGAATGGTACAAACTATATGGATTGGATCCGTAGTTTGAGAATTGTTCTCAAACAAGAGGAGAAAGCATGCGTTCTCACTGAACCTATTCCACACGAACTCTTGCCAATCTTTGCTAGAGCAATAAGGGAACAATATCTGAAGCACAAGTGTGACTCTACGGATGTTAGTTGCCTTATGCTCTCCGCCATGTGCAAGAGTCTTCGAAGAATCTTGAGCACTTGGGGACGGTCGACTTAAACAATCGGGCGATGGAAATGTTCCAAATTCAAGCTAGGCAAGAAAGGTACAACACAGTTGCATCCTTGACCTCATGCAAGATGAGTGAAGGACAAGCTGTTGGTCCCCATGCTCTCAAGCTAAAGGGCCACATTGAGCATCTTGAAAGGCTCGGTTTTCCAATTAGCCAAGAGTTGGCTACCGACATAATACTGAATTCATTACCTAAAAGTTTTAGTCATTTCATAATGCACTATAACATGGGTGGAATGAATAGAAACCTTTCCGAGTTAGTTCAAATGTTGACTACTTTGCGGAAACCGTATTGTCGAGAAGAAGACCGATCAAGTGCTAATGGTTAACAAGGGGAAAGGGTTCAAGGGTAAAGGAAAAGCAAAGGTTGCTAATCCTAAGGCAAAGGTTGCCAAGCCCAAAGAGGCCTCCAAGCCTAAAGAGGCTAAGCCTAAGTCCCAAGAGGACGCAATCTGCTTCCATTGCAATGAGATTGGACATTGGAGGAGAAATTGCGCAAAATACAAGGAAGCACCGAAGAAGAGCAAAGGAGTTGCTTCAACTTCAGTATCTTTGTTATAGATATATTCCTATCTACTTCTAGTTCTTGGGTATTGGATACCGGATGTGGAACTCACATTTGTTTAAATGTGCGGGGTCTAAAGAACGAAGGATGCTTAAGGAAGGTGAAGTGGACCTACGTGTGGGGAATGGATCAAGAGTTGCTTTGCATTAGCCGTAGGAACTTATGAAGTTACTTTACCTAGTGGACTAATACTTGTTTTGAACAATTGTTATTACGTTCCGACTTTAAGTAGGAATATTATTTCGATTTCATGTTTGGATAATGAAGGTTTTAATTTTCTTATATGTGATAAGAAATTTTCTATTTACAAGAGTGATATGCATTATTATGCTTCTTTGTTTCATTCAATGGCCTTTATATTCTTGATGTTGAAAATCGCGATAATGATGTCTATAACATTAACAAGAAATCTAAACCCAATGATGTAAACCACACTTACTTATGGCATTGTCGTCTTGGCCATATAAACGAGAAACGCATTTCTAAACTCCACAAAGATGGATTTTTGGACTCACATGATTATGAATCATATGAGACATGCGAATCTTGTTTACTTGGCAAGATGACCAAGGACCCATTTACCAAAACCGGTGAAAGGGCGGGCGACTTATTAGGACTCATACATACCGATGTATGTGGGCCTATGAGTAGCGATGCTAGGGAGGATTTCGGTACTTCATAACATTCACCGATGATTATAGTAGATTTGGATATGTTTATCTAATGAAACATAAGAGTGAATCGTTTGAGATATTTCGAATATTTCAAAATGAGGTGCAAAATCAACTTGGCAAAACTATTAAGGTACTTCGATCCGATAGAGGTGGTGAATATTTGAGCCAAGAATTTGACGGTCATCTTAAGAGTTGTGGAATCGTTTGAACTCTCTCCACCCGGAACACCACAATGGAATGGTGTGTCTGAAAGGAGGAATAGAACTTTGTTGGACATGGTTCGTTCTATGATGAGTCAAGTTGAGCTTCCTTTATCCTTTTGGGGACATGCACTAGAAACTGCTGCTTTCACTATAAACAGAGTTCCTACCAAATCGGTTCAAAAGACCCCATATGAGATGTGGCATGGAAGAAAACCTAGTTTGTCTTTCATGAAGATTTGGGGTTGTGATGCATATGTCAAGAAGTTAACTTCGACAAGCTAGCACCTAAATCGATAAATGTGTTTTTGTGGGATATCCTAAGGAAACCAAAGGATACTATTTCTACAACCGAAACGAGAAGAAAGTGTTTGTTGCTCGAAATGGTACTTTCTTAGAAAAGGAGTTTCTTCGCAAAGGAACCACTGGGAGTAAAATAGATCTCGAAGAAGTTCGAGAACCCGAAAACAACATTGAACCAATGGTAGAAACTGAACCAAGTTCACAAACCGTTGTGGAACCGGTTCAAGATGCACAAGTTCCTCGCCGAAGTGGTAGATCACGATCCGAACCCGAGAGATATGGATTTCTTGTTACGGAAAGTGATGAAGTGGAATTAATCGAAAATGATGAACCCACTTGCTATCAAGAAGCAATGTCCGCTCTGGATTCGGAAAAATGGCAAGAAGCCACGAAGTCCGAATTACAATCCATGGCCTGATAATCAAGTTTGGAACTTGATTGATCCACCCGAAGGTGTAAAAACCATAGTGTGCGAATGGGTTTTCAAGAAGAAGAACGACATGGATGGGAAGGTGCACACCTATAAGGCTAGGCTAGTAGCTAAGGGATATAGGCCCATTCATGGCATAGACTATGATGAAACCTTTTCGCCTGTAGCTATGCTTAAGTCTATTAGAATTTTACTTGCCATAGCCGCATATTATGACTATGAGATATGGCAAATGGATGTCAAAACAGCTTTCCTTAATGGGAAGTTACTTGAGGATGTATACATGATACAACCTGAAGGTTTTGTCGACCCGAGAAAATTCTAACAAGGTGTGTAAGTTGCGAAATCCATTTATGGATTGAAGCAAGCTTCAAGGAGTTGGAATCTACGTTTTGATGAAGCAATCAAGGAGTTTGGTTTTATCAAGAACGAAGATGAACCTTGTGTATACAAGAAAATTAGTGGGAGCGTAGCACTATTTTTAGTATTGTATGTCGACGATATCTTACTCATTGGAAATGACATTCCTGCACTAGAGACTGTCAAGTCTTGGTTGGGAAAGTGCTTTTCAATGAAAGATATGGGCGAAGCCGCATATATCCTTGGTATCAAGATCTATAGAGATAGATCCAAGAGGATGATTGGTTTAAGTCAAAGTACTTACATTGACAAAGTCCTTAGAAGATTCCAAATGGAAAATTCTAAAAGAGGGAATTTGCCAATGTTGCATGGTATATCTCTTAGCAAGAATCAATGTCCAAAGACTAATGATGAGCGAAAGAGAATGAATGGTATTCCATATGCTTCGGCAATTGGGTCTATCATGTATGCTATGTTATGTACTAGACCCGATGTCTCGTGTGCTCTAAGCATGACGAGTAGGTACCAATCTGATCCCGGTGAACCACATTGGATAGCAGTCAAGAATATCCTTAAGTACTTACGAAGAACTAAGGATGCATTCTTGGTCTTTGGAGGAATGGAAGAAGATCTTGTAGTCAAAGGCTACACGGATGCTAGCTTCCAAACTGACAAAGATGATTTTAGATCGCAGTCTGGATTTTTGTTTATGCTTAATGGAGGCACTGTGAGTTGGAAAAGTTCCAAGCAAAGTACCGTCGCTGATTCTACAACCGAAGCTGAGTACATAGCGGCATCCGATGCAGCTAAGGAAGCAGTTTGGATCAAGAAGTTCATTAGTGATTTGGAAGTCGTTCCAAGCATCAGAGATCCTATTGAACTTTATTGTGATAACAATGGTACCATTGCACAAGCAAAGGAACCAAGATCACACCAGAGATCCAAACACATACTTCGACGTTTCCACATTATCCGTGAGATATGTGAAAGGGAAGACGTTAAGATATGCAGTAGACATCGATGACAACGTGGCGGACCCACTAACTAAGGCTCTCTCACAAGCTAAACATGATGGTCATGTTAGGTCCATGGGTATTCGATACATGGTAGATTGGCCCTAGTGCAAGTGGGAGGCTGTTGGTGTTATGCCACTAGGCCTATGATTGATAGACTTATGTGTTGACATTATTTATTATTATATGAGATGTTTATTATTTGATTATTATATGTTTTGTATATTTGTTTATAATAATCACTGTCCCTAATTATTAAGAGAATAGATTAGTATAATTGTCAATGGATAATCATGTGATGATTATATGCATAAGAGATGCACATTGAAATTATGGGTACTTGTTAGAGAACAAGTGACTGGACATGACCCGCATGAGATTTATGTAATGGTCAAATGTCATACTTAAATCTCATACGGTTACTTCATTTATTTCCTAGACCTGAGACTATCATAACCTTACATATGATGAAAGCCATGTTTGATTTTAGTCAAACGATATCTTAACTCGATATCTATAAAGGCTATCATTGGCATGATCGGATTCATGATGGGAAGGATGATAAGTCAAGATGGAATTTGTCCCTCGGAAGAGAGATGTTATGCTTGGGCCCTCGATGAGTGATAATGATGAAAGTGTATGGCCGTACCCCAATATGATTGGAATTATCATTATACTCAAGAATCGAGAAAGCATTGAACAATAACAAGTCGACATGGACCATGACTTGTGTTCAATATAACATCATGAGACAAAAAGGGATAAATGGAAGTACACCGTTGGAAACGTGAACTCTTACGTTGCATCATTTGGGTAGACATAATGGCTTGCTAGAGTCCGCTTATGTCTTATGAGGTTCGATATGATCGATCTCATTGCCAACATGATGTAATCCTATTGGGTCACACACAACTAGAATGAATTGGTTAAACCGGAGGAAGAATGATTGAGAGACACGTAAACCGGCTACTTATGTCACGCGACATATCAAGCCAATGGCTTGATATACCGCGCGACATAATAGGCCAATACGCGGTATTGACAGCCTGTCTCTCCTAATACGATTAGAAGAGGTATTTACACTATTTTAGTATAAATACAAGGGCTCTGTCAGACCTAAAAGCCTAGCCGAAATTTTAAAGCAAAATTCACAATCAAATTCTCTCAATATTCTTCAAGGTTTAGATCTAGCAATCGACAAGAAATTGTTCTTGGATTCATTCGAAGGTGTGGATACCAAAAGAGGGTCTTCGCTCGTTCATCGATCAAGACCTAGAGTTCAAGCAAGTTGAAGAACGAAGTTTGTGATTCAATATCACATAATCAAATCGTTCGATAGCTCAAGACCGGAAAGCGTTTCAAGGTTGGTTTAATTCTATTTCATTGATATTCAAATTAATTGTATAGAACGGATCCTAGGGCTTCTTGGGTTTTATGTTTTTAATGCTTAATTCCGCTGCGCATGGACCCGTAAAACCCAACACCCCACACCTGCTGGAGTAGGCTGCGTACAAGGCACAACTCGAGCCTACCTAGATCATGTTCTTCGGGAAAGAAAGAAGAGAGAGCTAGAGATTGAGACGGCAGATGGTAATTTAAAGCTGTCCCAATCAGTCACCAAAACTACTCGACTGTCAACAATCACCAATGTGGAGGAGTCGACCTATCGCTCAAATGATGAGGTCATGATTGAGTCGACACGTCACTCTGAAACCACAACGGTCGATCCAGATGTAGTTATGGTCGACCAAGTCCTCATAGGCAACCTATGCCTCCAGATCGACAATAACTCGGGGGCCACCACCACCACCAACGAGGTTGCAGATAAGCTGGATGATATGATAGCTGAGGAAGCTCCACATTTGGGAGCTGAGGAAAGACAAAGGGTCAGAGAGATAATCATTGAGACTCTGCAATTCAGGGATGGACCAGAGCTAGAAGCCGTGGACGAGCTAGAGTCAATAATCACCAACCCTTCATACCCCGACCAAAAAATTCAAATCGGAAAGCAGCTATCAGACCAGGAGCGAGCAGAAATCATCGAGCTACTTAAAGGGAGCAATGATGTCTTCGCATGGAGAGTAGAAGACATGAGGGAAATCAAGGAAGAGGTCGCCGTTCACAGACTTGAAGTCAACCCGACCATAAAGCCTAGACCCCAAAAATTGAGAAGTTTTGCTCGCGACAAGGAGGAGGCTATAAAAACTGAGGTACAAAAACTTTTAAGTGCAGGGATAATCAAGGAGGCCACTCATACAACGTGGTTGGCCAATGTGGTCATGGTGAAGAAATCAAATGGCAAATGGCGGATGTGTGTCGACTTCACCACTCTAAATCTTGCTTGCCCGAAGGACAGCTATCCTCTTCCTAGAATCGACAAACTAGTTGATTCCATTGCTGGTCACTCCACCCGCAGCTTCCTCGAAGCTTACTCAGGTTACCACCAGATTAAGATGCATGAGGACGACATAGTAAAGACGACAATTCAAGCGGCTGGAGGCATCTACTGCTACAACATGATGCCATTTGGATTGAAGAATGCAGGTGCAACTTATCAGAGAATGGTGAACAAGGTCTTTGCCTCACAAATTGGCCGAAATATGGAGGCTTACGTCGACGATATGGTCATCAAAACTAAGGCCGGACGTCACGTAGTCGACCTAAGAGAAACATTCGCCAATCTGCGAGCAAACGACATGAAGCTCAACCCTAGCAAGTGTGTCTTTGGTGTAGCTGCTGGAAAGTTTCTTGGATTTATGGTATCTCAGCGAGGTATAGAAGCTAACCCGGAGAAGATCAAGGCTCTAGTCGACATGAAAGAGCCGACCAGTATAAAGGAGATGCAGCGACTTAATGGAAGAGTAAGCGACTCTTGGTCGTTTCATATCTAAGTCAGCAGAGAGGTCTCCTCCCCTTCTTCAAGGCGTTGAGGGGGACGAAAAATTTTGAATGGACGACCGAATGTCATTCGTCGTTCCAACAGCTGAAGGATTACCTCGCTACTCCACCTCTCCTGAGTAGCCCGACCACCGGTGAGACCCTGTTTGTGTATCTATCTGTGGGAGACAAGTCAGTTGCAGCGGTCTTGATTAGAGAAGAGGAAGGGCTTCAAAAGCCAGTATACTACATCAGCAAAGCCTTATCAGATGTGGAGAGCAGGTATTACAATGCTGAGAAGGTCGCCTATGCTCTAGTCGTAGCTTCAAGGAAGCTGCGAGCTTATTTCTTGGCTCACCCTATCGTAGTACTGACTAATGCACCCTTGAGAAAAATATTACACAAGCCGGAGAGTTCAGGTCGACTGCTCAATTGGTCAATTGCCCTTACTGAATTTGACATTGAGTATAGACCTCGAAAGGCGCTGAAGGCTCAAGCTCTAGCAGATTTCTTGGTCGAGCTTACGTTCACCAAGAAAGACAACGAACAGAGCTCCAAAAGAGAAAACTAAAGGGAAAGAGCCGAGTCCTGTGTCGCCACCACATCTACCCGACGATTGTTGGAAGGTCTATTCAGATGGGTCAGCGACCAAGAATAGCAGTGGAGCTGGGATAGTGCTAATTGAACCAGAATCTGGGACAGTGTACGAGGAGTCACTAAGGTTCAAGTTTGATGCTTCCAACAACCAGGCTGAATACGAAGCCTTGATAGCAGCCATAGAGTACGCCAAATGTTTTGGAGCAACGAAAATTATGGCTTATTGTGATTCTCAACTGGTGGTCAACCAAGTTAGAGGCGAGTACGAGGTGCTTAGTTCCACTCTGATCAAATACTGCGACCTGGTGAAGGAGCTGATAAAGGATTTGGAATTCTGGGAGATTCAGAGGATTGGACGGGAAGACAACGAGCTAGCCGACCTCCTCTCGAAATTAGCCACTTCAGATGAGCCACACGAAGAGCCAATCTCCTACCTTGAGAGCCCAGCTTATGAAAGGGTAAAAATTCAATGCATAGATGATCCCTCGAGAAATTGGGTTTATGAGAAGTGCTGGATCGAAGAAATGAAGGCATACCTAGAAAGAGGCGAGCTGCCTGACGACGAGAAGAAAGCTCGAGCTATCAAAAAGAAAGCTCCGAGATACGTCATTCAAGGAGGCGATCTGTTCAGAAGATCCTACACTCGACCATTGCTAAAGTGCATACACCCTCAAGAGGTCGCCCTATTGATACATGAAGTACACAGTGGGATTTGTGGTGGACACCGGGGCCGGGACCACTGGCCGACAAGTTGATTACCTTGGGATACTACTGGCCACACATGAGAGCTGACACTCACAACTTTGTTCAGCAATGTGATCAATGCCAAAGGTTTGCCAACCTTCCTCATACGCCTACAACGGAGCAGACTCCTGTGATCGCTGCTTGGCCATTTGATATGTGGGGTGTCGACTTGATTGGACCCTTCCCTCCCGCCTGGGGAAATTGCAAGTATGTGATCGTCGCCATCGATTATTTCACCAAGTGGGTTGAAGCCAAACCATTAGCTCGCATCACAGAAGAGAATTCCATCAACTTCATTCATGATTTCATTTGGTGTCGGTTTGGATTTCCTCGAGCCATAGTATCAGACAATGGCCTGCAGTTCTCCAGAGCTTTCGAAGCAGAAATGAACCGAGTTGGTATCAAACATTAGCAATCTTCTGTCGCCTATCCCCAAGGTAATGGGCAAGCTGAAGCAGCGAATAAACTTGTGCTATCTTCACTCAAGACAGGTCTAGTAGGTCGACGCAATAACTGGTTGAACGAACTCCCCCTTGCTCTTTGGGCAGTTCGTACAACCACTCGGGGGCCTACGGGGGAAACCCCATTTGCTCTCACATATGGATCAGAGGCCATGGCACCTGCCGAGCTCAGATTTCCTACTGCTAGAGTGACTTTCTTCAATCAGGAGCAGAATGATACCAACAGATTAATCGACCTGGATCTGATCGACGAGAAGCGAGATACGGCTCACCTCCGAATGGTTAACTACAAGCAGCGAACTAAAAGTTACCATGACAAGAAGGTGAAAGCAAGATCATTCCAAGTGGGAGATTACGTGTTGAGGAAGATCGAGGCAACGGGGAGAAGGACCCAGAAGAACAAGCTATCTCCTAATTGGGAAGGTCCTTATATAGTTACTCGAGTTGTCAAAGAGGGGACTTACATGATTGCTCATCCTGATGGTGAAGAGCTGAAGCACCCATGGCATGCTACTCACCTCATCAAATACTACTTCTAGTTTTCAGCTTCCAAGTTCAAGCTTGTCTTATTTCTAGTTTTCAGATTAATGTAAGCGTGTTCGTACTTCAATAAAAATGCTGTTTCATTCGACCAAATGTTGTACAACACCAGTTTTAACTAGCTCGACTCTCAGTCATCTTAGTTTGAACGAGCTCGATTCTTAATCAGCTTTGTTCTTTTAAAGTCCGACTCATAGTCGACTTCGTTTTAATGAGCTCGATTCTTAATCAGCTTTGTTCTTTTAACAAGTCCGACTCATAGTCGACTTCGTTCTAATGAGCTCGATTCTTAATCAGCTTTGTTCTTTTAACAAGTCCGACTCATAGTCGACTTCGTTTTAATTAGCTCGACTCTTAGTCAGCTTTGGTCTCATAACAGGTCCGATCCAAGGTCGATTTCGTTCCAATGAGCTCTACCCTATGCCATCTCTAAACAGGTTCGACCTTGGGTCAACCTCGTTTCTGAATTCTTACAAGGCTTAGGTCGACTCTTCCTATTACATCTAGCTCGACACACATACGCTGAGATGGAAAACACACAACATTCAGAGATTAAAGTTGGCTACGATTATAAGTCTCCCAAAAGTGGGCTGAGACTTGCAAAAAATATGATTACATGTTTCTATGCCTCCCAAAAACTGGGCCAAGGCATTCAGATAATTTCAAAAACAAAAAAGCAAAATATTGTTAGGGACTTGTTCATTACAATTCAACCAAATAAATCAAGAGACCAGGCCCGCATCGGTTTGGTCGTCAACAGAAGCTCGACCTTCCCCATCATCTCCTTGTTGCTGTGGGTCTAAAGGTTTACCTGACTCTGAATATAATTGCTCAGGTTCTTCTTCCATAAGGTCGGCATCTTCGAGCTCTTGCAAGACGACATCGAAGTTTCTGTCAACAATCTCGGGGGCCACCCACGGTTCACAACCATCCTCTTTGTCTTCTTGAGCGATGAAGGCTAGGTCGTTCTCAATATAAGGAACGAGTGAGTGACCCCTACGAGCTGCCATGTCGTCATCGGGAGTCGAGAACCAACGAGCTAATTGCTCGATGGTAACTGTAGCTGTTGAATCCACCAGTGCTCAACGCGCCATATGTCTTTTGCCTACCTCCAGAAAGTCCTGCGCCTTGGCCACGATGGTATTATAGTATTCATCGCCCTCTTTGAATTTATCAATGGCAGCTTTAGCAAAGATCCTTAGCAGCCAGCGTAGCATAGCCGGCCTCGAAGGTCTTCTTGCCATTTTCCCCGTTCAGTCGACGCTCTTCCCGCAGCCTCGACCAGGAAGGTATCCTTCTCCTTCAGAAGTTTGGAAACTGTTGCCAGCTCCGTCTTGGTTTTCTCCAGCTCCTTCTTCTCAGCATCTCTCTCTACCTCCGCCTCCTTGAGCTTGGACTCAGCAGCTTCAAGGTCTACCAGGGCTTTCTTCTTGACCATCTCCATGGCGTCATACGAGTTATCCAAGTCATTGAATTTCTCTCTTAGCTCAGCCAGTTCTTGGGACTTCTTGGATAAGTCCTTAAGAGCCTGCCTCTCCCTCTCAATGGAGGCCCTCCAAGAACATTTAACTTGCTCGATCATGGTAAGATTCTGCATTTAAAGGAAACCAGGGAAGTGTTGACTCGTAAGACAAGTTGGTCGAGTAAAAGAACAAGCGACTAGACTGAAAAGGAAGAGTAAGAAATTACCTCGCAATGAACCATCCCAGAGCGGGCTGAGAATTCTTCAGGGGTGATCCCCTTATCAGAAAAATGAGCTAGGAGGTCGACATGAATAGCCCTCCTGACCACGACCTGGCCCAAGCTCATGTCTGGGTAGCGGCGGCTTAAACTGTTGACTCCTATGAGTGGAGGAACATCACTCAACCTCCTCATCTGGTCCTCAAGAGACTCTTTGGTGGGGGGAGGAGAGATTGGTGGAGGCATTTGGCTTGAAGACACTGACTTCCCTTTCCCAGAGCGCAGCCTCTTCCTCGTATTCAGAGGTTCGTCATCATCATCTACCTCCATGATATCATCTTCAACAAGCACAACATTTGGAGGACTTACCCCGGCCATCTTAGCTCCTGAGGTCGCAGCATCAACCTCCTGAATTGGGTCGGAGCTCAGGCTTCCTTTGGCCGACCTGGTGGACTCGTCACCTCCATCAACCATGGGAATCATCCCCACGTTGTCCTTGGACAATATGCCGGTTCTCCTCTCTGCCTCCCTTTGCATGTTAGCTCGAGCATTGGCGGCTCCATGAGCTTTCTTTGCTTTCTTCTTGTCAGAAACACCAACAATCCGTCCCATGTTTGCTTCCTGTTCGGGAGTCAAAACTGCAGCAAAGCCAGGATAGCAAAGTGTTAGATCGACGTACGAAAGTTCTACATACGAGCATAGGTTCTATGTACGAGCAAACTATGTACGACTAAACATCCTATATGCAATTTAACAAACGATGAGCTAAGAGAAGAGCATACAGTACAAAATAATTCATTATGCTGTCAGATCAACATACAGGCTACGAGCTAATCATGGGCGAGCTAATTGTTCTACATACGAAGGTCTATGTACGAGCAAGCTATACATGCAAGTTAACAGATAAAGGGCGAATAAAGGAAAGCTGAACAGGGATATCTTACCACCAGCATGCTCCCCATTATCCTTGCAGTAGTTAGCAGTCTTCTTACAACGTTGACATTTATCTTCAAATTTGCCCAAGGCATGGGTAACCCAACCAGGATAAATGGTGCCCCTTCCCACTGGCACCAAGGGTTGTACTTCTCCCTCACCAGCCATCATTCCGGCTGGATGAAGTTGTACTTGGTTGTAAGTAGACTCTCCCAACCGAAGGGTCCCTTGTCAGCTAACCTACACAACCTCTTATATAAATCAAAATGCCAGTGTGGTTCCCAGTAATCTCTCTCGTCCATAGCTTCTGTTTCATCATTGGGCAAAGGAAACTCCCATCCCAACCTACTCTCTACTACCACTACGTGGGAGTTCCAGCCACTATGCTTGCTGGGGAGGTTTGTGAAGAGTTTGGGAGATTTGGGTTTAGAAGGTGTACTAATGCTCAGATTCTCCCCACTATATTTGATACAGAAGAATTCCTTAAAAACCCTCATACAGGGTTCATATCCTAGAAACCTACACACCATAGCGAAGCATACTAGGACCCTACAGGTATTGGCTCCGAGCTGAAGGGGTAGGGCATTGGCACACTCCAAGAACTCGTTAATGAAAGGGTCAAGTGGTAACCTAAGGCCAGCCACGAATTAGCCATAGAAGAAGGATACTCTAGTGGCGTCCTTGGTGAAAGTTGACCTAAACTGTTTCATGAAATCTTTCTGGGTATAAATGGTCACCCTATAGTCCTCTTTGCTCACTTCACAAAAATCCCAAATCATACTATACCTAGAGGGCAGATTCTTCTTTCCACGCAGCCGCCCATTAGGAACATAGCCTCTCTCATTCTTCCTGTGCACGGCGTAATCATCAAGTGCATCCACAATTCTCGGGACCCGAAGAAGTTGAAGGTGTAGCTCCACCTTGAGTCGTCATATCTCGTACAAAAAGAGGAAGCAGGGAGTCGCCCTATGATCACATTCGGCCGACCTACCTAAGGGCGACCTAGACTCCCCGGAAAACCTATTCTTTTTTTTTTTTTTTTTTTCCCTCCTTTTTAAGAAGGGGATCAACACATTTCACCGCTCCCCCCATGATGCACTTCACAGAGGCGCCTAGCTATGCTAGGGAGGGCAATGTCATTCCCTCTAACCACTGGTGGGGGAATCGAACCCATGACCTCCAGGTTGGAAGCCATGAACTCTAACCATCAGGCTAAGAAAGGAGGGTTTATTGACGTCTCTAACATAGAACAAGGCTATGTGATCGAGCAGTTCATGGAAAAGATGAAAGGGGACAATGTTCGAATCGTCAATTAATGTAGTAACTACATCACCTCCAATGGGCAGTCCAATTTCACCAAAACTCAACCCCCACCTTGTCAAGATGGAGATACATTCAGTCAGGAGCATCTCTTTCCACTCATTATCTACATGCTTGTAAACCCTACGATTCAAGGTGCAATATCCATACCAGGCTCCTGGTTCGCTACTCAATTTCCTAGTCATGGAAAAATTGAAGATGCAGTGCAGAAATTGAAACCCTAAGACAAGAAAAGAGAAGAATACCTTGATTTATATCGAAATAAGAGGGCTGTTGCAGAGAACGAAGGTCGAATTTAATCAACGGTTTCCTTGCTATTTTCACCAGAGATTCTCAGAGCTCAAAGACGGTAAGAATTCGAATCGAAAAAGGATTTTGGTATTTATATTTTCCAAAATTGGAAAGGAAAAAGGAAATTCAAAATTAATTTCCTAATTAAACACAGAAGCGGTTTCCGAGGTGGACTCTCAAGCGTCAAAACAGTAATGATGACAGAAAAACGGCGCTCCTTCATCTCTGACCATTCATCGCCGACGTCCAGGATCGTGCCACGTCATCTTGGGTCGACTAAGCCTCAGAACGAGTAGAGACCTTCGAGTAACAACAATTGCCATCAAAAAATTTCCTTAACTTCCTAGTCGACAAAGTCAACTCGAAAGTTGGGGGCCACTGAACATACCAAAAGTGTCGAGTTGGGCCAAGTAAGCAAAGCCCAATCCTCAAGGCAACCGTTACCCCAACGTATCAAGGGGGCCAGGCCCAATCAATGCAAGGCCCAAAGCCCGTACCAAATATCAGTCGACTAAGCCCAACGTCCGACCTATTAGGTCCCGACCTGACTTAGTCCGACCTTACAATCCAGACTCTAATACGGGTACGATCCATGCTCTACCCGTCAGTCAGGTCGATCATTCCACAAATGGCGACCTCGACCTAATCACTAAGTATCGACCTAACAGATTGAACGCACATGAGTCAAACCTTTCCATAACCGGTTCCCTACAAATCAGGAGCCGTTACCAGACACGTTCACATTACTTGTAACTGTCGCTAAAATCTCGAAGCTTATGTAGCTCCACCAAAAATACAACGGACAACACCTATAAATACATCATCACTACCAACGGTGCAAAGGTAACTGCCATTTTGTTATCTGAATTCATTATTCAATACATTTTGAGCTATATACAACCGTTATCTTACTCTCATGCCCGAGCTTCTTCGCCGGAGACACATCCGACTAGTCGTGGGTTCTGATTTCAGGTTAAGGAGCCAGGTGATTAGTCCTGTCACGTGGAGGATTACTGATAAGCACAATTCCTGCAGCATCATTTCCTATTTTTTATTATTGTTCCCACTAAACTTTTATACTTTTTTCAATGTCACCAAACGAAAAGCTCAGAGAACAATAATAATAATAATAATAATCTATAGTATAAATAAGACCTCCACTATCTATAGTTGAATGAACAGTACCAAGCGATGAATTTTCCATTTTGCCCTCATACATTTGTCCTTTTCCCATTTTACCCTTAAAAAAAATTAAAAATTAAAAAAAAACACATATCCTTAAATATGGACATGTAATAGTAATAAAAAAATAATAATAATAATAATAAAATTCAGGGACCAGCATTTTGTAATCACTCAGTCTAAAAATCATACGTATCTTCTAAATAAATACAACGCACTGACCCGATGATCGTAAACAACTTAGGGTCCACGTGGCTGATTGCTACGCAAGCATAACTCATTGACTCAATGAATACAAACAACTTAAGGTACATGTGGCTTATCACAGACACACCAAAAAATGCATGAATATTATTATTGGTGCTCAGTAATAAGTAATAGTATTTTGGAAACTTATACTCCCACCGTCCCAATAATAAGTTTATCATTTGATTTCGACACACAAATTAAAGGTAAAGAAAATATTGTGAGTATAATAGTAAAATAGAAAAGAGAATGAGTGAAGGAAATAGTAAATTTGAAAAGTATTGTGAGTGTAATAGTGAAATAGGAGAGAGAATGAGTGGAAAAAATAGTAAAGATTCTTTGTCAAAAAAGAAAAGATGAAGCTTCTAACGGGATGTCATTTTAGGTAATTGGTGAAGTTATTAATGAGACGGAGGAGGAGGGAGTATATTACAATCAAAGTCCAAAACATTTTTATGTGGGATAGGAATATCACATTAATTTTGTCTAAATTCAACCAAAAATAATATTTTCAAATGTCTCTTAAATGCAATTTAAACATTTATTTAAAAATATGGAAATCTTAAAAGTACTCCGTCCGTCCCACGTTAGTTGAGACTTCTTTCCCTTTTGGGCCGTCCCACGTTAGTTGAGACTGCCCAAAATGGCAAAGGAATCTTCACTATTTACCCCACTCATTCTCTCTCCTATTTCACTTTTACACTCACAACATTCTCTCTCCTAACTATTCCTCCCACTCATTCTCTCTCCTATTTAATTCTTCATACTCACAACATTTTCTTTCACTTTTTCTCTCACTTACTTTTCCTTAATTGATGTGCCCAAAAAGTTAGTCTCAACTAACGTGGGACGGAGGGAGTATTTATTTTAGGAATAACAAAAAGGAAAATACATTATACTCCCTCCGTCCCGTTCCGATAATAAATTCATTATTTTATTCAAATGCATATTTTTTGTTTTTAAATTTTTTATTTATAATTCATTTTGAGACAAAAGAAGTAGTACTATAATTATGATCCATATACATATAAATTTATTTTATAAATTGAAATCTTTGATATATAAATTAGAAATAGTTACAATAATATAGTCTAATAAATGAATACTTTTTTTTTTATTTTAAGCAAAATAAAAATTGATCAATTATTTTTATTTTGGGACGAAAGAAATATTAATGTAATGATCTATATATATGTAAGAGTCTTATAAATGGAAATTTAAAAATATAATCAAAGAGTTACGGTCCAAAAATAAATATTATTTTTTTAAAATAATTTATTTATAATTCTTTTTTAGATGAAAGAAGTAGTACTATAATGATCCATCTATATAATATATTAAAAGACAAACATTTAGAGCCCTCACATTAAGCCATGTCACTATTATGACATGACATTATGTAATTCTTTCATTGGTCTTAGTTTCAAAGATTTTTCATTTAATAAATTAATTTTTCATTTAATAAAAGGTTAATGTTTATAAGTTAAATATTTATACAGTAAATTTTCCCGATTTAAGCTCAATCAACATTTGAATTTTGAAATCAAATTTTGAATTTTCAGAAAATGGGAAAGCAATTAGTAAATAAGGAAATGTAACTCTTCAAAACTGGATCGATTAATATTTTATTCAAATGCACATTTTTTGTTTTTTAAATTTTTATTTATAATTCATTATTTCCAAGGTGACATTATCGTGGGTAGAGTGAGGGGGATGGTTAACAAATATTTTCTTTGGTATTTTGTTATTTCATTTGGTACTTTGGAATTTATGATTAATAATCTGATTAAAACTATCAAGTTTATTTATTTTCATTCCAGTGTTGCATATGAATGCCATGACTTATTTATTTTCATAATCTTTCCTAATCAGAAAATGACTCACAAGAGAAATTATAACATTTTACTTGATGGCTAAAGCTCTGATAACTATATTCAAGGGAGCAACTAATATTTTGTTTTGGTAAATGGTTGTCAAGTGGTTGAAAATTGAAATGTTGGTATGATTTTGACACATTTATGAACTATGGGTATGCATAATTCAGATTTATAATAATCACAACTTGAGTATTATCTGAAATGTTTCATAAGGTCCTGAGTCGTGCTTCCTTAATGTATCTTGATTGTGCATTCAGAAATTTTTATATCTTCTCCATCTCTTAAAAATCGGTGAGCAAGTGTACACACAATTTTTTTTATAATAGAAATAGATATATGTGATCAAAATATGTTTGGCCATCCCAACACATATAGGCTAAATGGAGTTATTTTGAATGTAGTAAAGTAATTTTCTATGTGTACAGGATACTCCCTCCGTTCCAAAATTATCGTGTCAATTTTTTTATTGTTGGATATAAACCTAACATATTATTTTTGTTTATTTAAATGAAATTACAGATTATGACAACAAGTAATAATAAGCCTAACTATGCCCGTCGAATTTCGACGGGTTACTCACTAGTGTCTCTTAAATGCAATTTAAACATTTATTTAAAAATATGGAAATCTTAAAAGTATTTATTTTAGGAATAACAAAAAGGAAAATACATTATACTCCCTCCGCCCCGTTCCGATAATAAATTCATCATTTTAGCATTGACATGCAAATTAAGGGTGGAGAAAATGTTATAAGTATAATAGTAAAATAGGAAAGAGAATGAGTGAAAAAAATAGTAAATTTGAAAAGTATTATGAGTATAATGCATTATTATGCATTTGGATGGTCCGAAAGCAATCCAGATTATGTCGACTTATGGCAAATTAGGCCCCCCTTGATCTTGCTGTTCATTTGGATTAGTTTCCAAAAATTTTGAAAATTTGGTAGGGTCAGAATAATCAGCAAAAATCCAAATAACTTTAAATAAAATAGGATTCCTCCGAAACCCAATCACTTTGTCTTGTCCCTCAGGAAAATAAGGACACATGTTAGAAAATTTCCAAAATCTTTAAAAGGTCTGTCTACCAATACCAAATCATACTGTCTCATTAATACTTTCCCTTGATTTATCCTATTGGGTTGAATCTAGAATATCAATAAGAAAATATGATCCCACTAGAATAATACTCCCTCCGTCCCTCTTTAATTGGTTTCCGATGAATTTCACAATTTTTTTAAATAATGAATAAAGTAGATAGAAATTAGAGGAGAGAGAATATAAAAGTTAAATATGTGATAGGGAATAAGAGAGAGAATGTAAAAGTTAAAAATATTTAATAGGAGAGAGAATGAGTGAGAGGAATAGTAAGTTAATGATTAATTTTTTTGTAAATATGTGGAGATGATAAAGGTATAAATATATGAAAAACTTTTCATTTATGGAATGATTCAATTGAAGTGGGACGTCTCAGAAAGAAAAGTGAACCAATTGAAATGGGACGGAGGGAGTAGAAAGAATATTGTGAATTTAAGAAGTTATAATACCTAAGGCCTCTATCTCGGGGTGTTGTAGACTTTCAAGTAATGGGGGTTATAAGTTAGACTCTCACAAGTTCGACTTTCATAAAAAGCAAAGTGGAGAACTTGTGTGTGTTTTTTTTTTTTTTTTTTTTTTTTCTTTTTTTTTCTAAAAAGGGATCAACACATTTCACCGCTCCATGATGCACTTCACAGTAGGCGCTTATGCTAGGGAGGGCAATGTCATTCCCTCTAACCACTGGTGGGGGAATCGAACCCATGACCTCCAGATTGGAAGCCATGAACTCTAACCATCAGACTAAGACCCCGCGTGCGGAGAACTTGTGTTACTTGTACTTATATGGGTAAAACTTGTGTCTTCAATGGCTGAAACTCTTAGAGAGAGCGTACCATGTTACTGATCTTGTTGGGTTTAATGTCATATAACTTGGGAACAATTTTGAGAATTGAACAAAGGGCAACTCGATAATTTCTGTGACAGCACGAGGAGGGGGGCCGACCGTGCCAAGCATGGGGAGCAGCCGCGCGGAGTTTCTGACGTGACGGAACGATCGCGCGCTGACTGGAGCGAACTCGTGTTAGGCGATTAGACAAAAGGGGCGATCGCGACCTAGCCCGTTTTGGGCCTGATCAGCGACAGTTTAGTACAGGGTTAGAAAACCCTGCAAGGTTAGGATTAGTCAGTATAAATACGCCCTATTATCCAGCAGTTTTCATGTTGTAATTTCTAGTATGATAAAGATCAATAATTCTAGGTGTTTCAAGGGTTTTCTTGTCTCTCTATTTTCCTAGATATAGGGTGGCACAGTTGTGAATTCTTGTGATCAAGAATTCGTGCATTAGATTAGAGATTGTATTTGGTGATTGCCAGGTGTTTAGATGATGATGTTCTAGCGGATATTGCAGATACTGATTTCGAAGGTGCTATATGGCTTGCGTTGAAAGATATGTATCTGACACGGTCATTGAACAACAAGTTGTATCTGAAGCAGAAGTTGTACTCTCTCCGAATGATGGAAGGTACGCCCATTAGGGATCATATAGATTGGTTCACATCTTTATTACTTGAATTACGTAATATTGATGTTAAGGTTGAAGATGAGGATGCTGCTCTTATGTTGCGTGTCTCTTTACCACTGTAATATGAGGGATTTGTGGATTCCTGCATTAATGATAAGGATAGTGTTACTTTGAAAGAGGTTATATATAATCTCAAGACCAGAGATCTGAGCCGCAAGGCGCGGTTTATCTACAGAATCTAAGTCAGCAGGGTAGGTTGCAGAAGGCAATAGAGGCCAAGGTAGGAGAAACAAGGGTTCTTCTAAAAGGGTTTAATACATGGAGATGTTTTCAGTTACTGCAAGTAAAAGGGGCATTGTAAACGTGAATGTCCCAGATTGAATAGGATCGAGCAATTTGAGTCTACTGCAGCCATGACAGAAGATGATGAGGACTATGCCCTAATAACCGAAGAAGACAAAGGTATGATAGATACATGAATTCTTGATTTAGGGGCTTCTTATCACTTGTGTTTGCATAGGGACTGATTTGCAACGTATGAGGAGACGGAAGGGGGTGATATAGGAAGATACATTTTCCGTTGTCTGAAGGACAAGTTTGGCGTTTGGCATAACACATCTGAGGTAGATGGGAGTTCTGATTTGTGATCGGGAGGTTAGATGTCAAGGGGGAGATTTGTTAGGTTTAAATGGTATCTAACTTGGGAACAACTTAAAGGATTAAACGAAGGGCAAATCGGTAATTCATGTGACAGCACCCAGGGGGCGACCACGCCAGGCAAGGGGAGCGGCCGCGCAGAGTTTCTGCCATGACGTGGAGATCGCGCGTTGGCTGGAGCGACCGCACACTAGGCTATCAGACAAAGGGGGCGATCGCGCCTTCAACAGGGGCGATCGTGCCCTAGCCCGTTTTGGGCCTGATCAATGACAGTTTTGTGTAAGGTTAGAAAACCCTGCAAGGTTTGGAATATGTAGTATAAATACACCCTATTCCTTAGCAGATTTCATATTGTAATTTCTAGTGTCATAGAAATAAATAATTCTAGGTGTTTTTAGAGTTTTCTTGTCTCTCTGTTGTTCTATATCTATGGTTTGCACAGTTGTTAATTCTTGTGATAAAGAATTAGTGAATTAGCTAATTTATGAAAGAAAATTTATGAAAGAATTAACAAATGTGCAAATCCTATATCTAGATTAAAAAAATGACTTAGTATAATTTTATCACATTTTGAATAAGATAATTTATGAAAGAAAAAGTTAATGAGGGTGGATTTGGTATTTTCTTTAAAAGGTTGTATTAATAATCACTCTTTTTTTTTTTAGAATAAATGTCACATTTTACTTTGTCCTAAAACAAATGCCAAGTTTCTAAATTAAAAAACGACTTAGTATAATTTTATCACATTAAAAGTAACGTGCATACAAATAAATCGTCTTTCTTAAAAACATTTACAAGTTGACTGTTGCATTTATTAAAAGACAAATAGTTGGTCTTATGAAAAACGCATTTTTTCTTGTACTTAGGAAAAACGTGTTTTGTGTTTCCCCGTTTGTGCCAGTGCCAGTTTAACAAAGTGCCAGTGTGACAAAGTGCCAGTGAATGTGTAACAAAGTGCCAGTGTAAAAAAGTGCCAGTACCATTTTAACAAAGTGCCAGTGTAAACAAAGTGCCAGTGCATGTGTAACAAAATGCCAGTGTAAAAAGTGCCAGTGCCAGTTTAACAAAATGCCAGTTACATTAATACTGGCACTTTGTTAAACTGACACTAACGCTTTTTACACGGGCACTTTTATACACATGAACTGGCACTCTTCACACTGGCACTCTGTTACACTAACACTGGCACTTTGTTACACTAACATTTTTGTTGGCTCTCAAAAACACAAGCACTGGCATTCAAAAACACATGCACTGGCATTCAAAAACACATGCACTGGCACTCAAAAACACATACACTGGCACTCAAAAACACTGGTAATCATTTTTGCTGGCTCTCAAAAACAAAAGCACTGGCACTCATAAACACATGCACTGGCACTCCAAAACACATGCATTGGCACTCCAAAACACATACACTGGCATCTAATTACCCAGTCCCCTGCACACCATTCTTTCAATTTACCAAATCAAACAACCACCACCAATTTACCCTAGATTTTCAATCCCAAAGGTGGTTCAGCCTCAGAGAAAGAGAAGCAATAAGGGACCACCACCGGCGAGGAAGGGTCGGCCAAGAGCAGCGGTAGTCAGTCCTCTGCAGCTGCTGCTGCTGCTGCCGCTGCAGGAGGCTGAGCGTGCAGGAACGTATTTGCTTGTTTGAGAGCAAACAAAAGGAGAGTGGTTATGGAAGTGGTGGCAAGCCGGCTGTTACAAAGCCGCCTGAGCTCCGTTGCCTGTCTTCCGACTATTTCTCTGGTCCGGCAGCTGTATTCGTATCCCATTATGCGTTTATTGCTGAGATTGAGAAGAGGAGAAGAGGTATTTCCCCAATTTAATTTAAGAAGACGCTGGCGAGTGCGACGGGTTTTAACGTAATTTTAAAACACGTTTTTTCATAAGCTTATGAAAAAACGCATTTTTTACAAGTTTTTGGCAAAGACAAATGGGATAAATTTTATTTGCTTCTTCAGCTATTCTCGAATCTAATAAGGATTCGAAAATTAATCTGACAATCAAATAACAATTACAATATTATGTCATTGTTAACGAATCCTCAATGGCTCACCGGATTTATTTCTACTGTGGAACAATTCAACACCTCGTTCAATTTTTAACCCTACAATGTATAATGGTTTTGTTTAATAAAATTCAACACCTTTTCAACTCATCATCCTATACCCTACCATTTTTATTTTATTTTATATTTTTATTTTTATGATTAGTAAAATAATAATTATTACTCCCTCCATCCCAGATCAAGGGTCATCGGGGGAATTTCACGCTTCTTAAGAAATTTTTTAAAAAATGAATAAAAATTAAATGTGGGATAGGAAATAGTAGTTAATGATTGTTTTTTTTGTAAATATGTTAACTTTATAAGGGTATAATGAATGATTTTTTTGTAATATGGGGTAGGGAATAGTAGTTAATGATTGGTTTTTTAAGGGAGAATTACCAATGGATCCTTCAAAACCAAGTCAAATGATCAATAAGGACACACATTATGGAAATCAACCAGCTAGTCCAATGTCCTAAATCAATATTACCATGAGATCCAACAATCATTTAGTACTTGATAAATACACAAACATAAACTCATTTTGAAAATCTGCAGCCACCTACTTTCTCTCTCTACCTTACCCACCTCCGGCTACCTCTCCCCTCCCACCTCCGGCGACCTCTCCCCTCCCACCTTCGGTGACCATCTCCACCTACTCCGGTGATCGCATCCCATGCACCGGCGACCGTCTCCCCTACTCCGGTGACCATCTCTCTCTCATTCTCCTTCCACCACTCCCCTCCGTATCTCCGACCATCCACCTTTCACCGGACCAAAGAAATTTCGGCCAAAGAAATTATTGATCCCTTGTTGGAATGTCTTGAAGGTTGGAATGGATCGGCGACCCCACCAGTTCGACAACCTCTTTGTCCGACGAACACCTCCGTCTCCGGCGACCGTCGCTCTCTTCCTCCCCAACTCCGGCGACCATCTCCCTCTAATCCGACGAATGTCTCCTCCTATTGTTGCTTCATTTCTCTTATGGGTATTCTCACATCAGATTATGCATAGTTGAGATTCTATCAATTTTCTTGCTTTGTTGGGTTTTTCTTTTCTTTTTCAAGAAAGCGTAATTTAATTAGACGGAGATTGTGTCTGTCTCTGTGTGTTTTTTCCACCACAATCAGAAATTTGATTCTCTCCATACTTTATTGTGTTAATCTCCCTCTAATCCGACGAATGTCTCCTCCTATTCCTGTAACCATCTCCCCTCTTCATCTCTCTCTCTCTCTCTCTATACTTTGTCTCTCCAAATTACTTCCCCTTTCTCGTTGTTTCGGCCGTCTCAATTCGTCCGATCCGAGTTTGTGTGTGATGTGCTTGTGTGTGTCCATTTGTGCGTGTGTGTGTGTGCCCATTTTCACTTTTAGATTCGAGTTTGAATTTTATAAAATGTGCAGATATTATATGTAGATGGCTTCAGGTATGATTTTGAATTTTATGGTTCAGTTTTTGTTTTTAAACCATGAAAATTTTGGATTCTTTTCGAATTTTATGGTGGAATGGTGCTTAATAACGGTGGAAAGCTCTTATTTAGGCAGTTGGTGGTTTGTGGTGGGGGAGGTGGTGTTCTTGTGTTGGAGATGGTCCAAGATTTGTTGGTGATGTGGTAATCAGACAATATAAGGACTAAAACAACTATGAACTTAACAAAAAACAACAGTAAACTTAAGTAAAAACAAATGTGAACATAACAAATATGTCAAATAATCTCATAAAATTGCAAAAATAGAGGACATAAAGGACTAAAACAAATGTGAACTTAACAAATAAGTCAAATAATATCATAAAATTGCAAAAATAAAGGCTATAAATTCTAAAAATAACTGTGAACTTAACTAAGACAACTGTGAGCATAATTCAAAACAATTGTGAACTTAACAAATATGTCAAATAATCTCATAAAATTGAAAAAATTAGAGGCCATAAAGACTAAAACAACTGTGAACTTAACAAAAAATAACAGTGAACTTAACAAATAGGTCAAATAATCTCATAAAATTACAAAAATAAAGGCTATAAAATTCTAAAAACAACTGTGAACTTAACTAAAACAACTATGAACTTAATTAAAAACAATTGTGAGCTTAACAAATATGTCAAATAATTTCAAAAAAATTGCAAAAATAGAGGCCATAAAGACTAAAACAACTGTGAACTTAACCAAAAACAACAGTGAACATAATAAATAGGTCAAATAATCTCATAAAATTGCAAAGTAAAGGTTATACAAGACTAAAAACAACTGTGAACTTAACTAAAACAACTGTGAACTAAACTAAAAAATATGTAAATTAAGTAAATAATAGTCATTTTCATGCAGAAATTATGAATTAACTAAAACAACTGTTAACTTCTCTTAATTATTATTGGAACAAATGTAAAAAATAACTGTGAACTTATCAAATGTGAACTTAATAACTGTGAACTTAACTAGAACAACTGTGAACTTAACAAATATATCAAATAATCTCATATTGCTCTAAAATATATGTTGATGCTGCTAATTTGATTCGTTTTGACGATACGAATAATACAATGGTCTCGATTTTTTTTTTGAGTTCTAGATTTTAAGATATTTAATTTTAAAGTTTTGGGAGGAGAAAAAAACGAAAATAGAGGGGGGAGAAAGGGACAGCGACAGTCCCTTTTATGTTGCATGGGTGCGTTTATAAAAAACGGGGTGTCATTATAAATCGTGTACCTGGTGAAATTTTTTCAAAATGTATGTCCTTATTGGTTGTTTTCATTAGAATGAGGGACTACTCCCTCCGTCCCACCTTAGTGTAGACTAAATGTTTGGGCACAATAACTAAGGAATACTATTAAGATAATGAAAATGTGTGGTAGGAAATGAAGAGAGAGAATGAGTGGAGTTAATAGAAGGTTGGTTGAATAAATTGTATGGTGAAAAATGAAGAGAGAGAATGAGTGGGTGGGTAGGGCAAATAAAAAATAATAAAAAACTTTCTAATTTTGGCAGTCTACACTAAGGTGGGACGGATGAAAAAGGCAAGAAGTCTACACTAAGGTGGAACGGAGGGAGTATTTGATAACTGCCCCATTTTTTAATAGGAGAGAGAATGAGTGGAAGGAATAGTAAGTTAATGATTGGTTTTTTGTAAATATGTTAACTTTATAAGGGTATAATGAATGATTTTTTTGTAAATATATGGAGATGATAAGGGTATAAATATATTAAAAATCTTGTCATTTATGGAAAGGAACTCTTAGTCTGGGACGGACCAAAAGGGAAAGTAGAACCCTTGATCTGGGACGGGGGGAGTATTATTATCATTTATAATTAAAAAAATACTTCATATTTAATTAATTTTTTTAATTGCAATTAAATAAATACGAAAAATGACGATAATTTTTATTTAAAAAATACTTATGTGGAAAATGAAGAATAATTAAGAAATTTATATTGAAAAAAGAGTTTTTTTTCTATGTCCAAATTAAATGAAAGAGGACTCTATTTTTAGAGAAAAAAATTATGAATTTTGGTGTATTTTTTTTTTTTTTATATAAGATAATTGCCTTTGAAAAATTCGGATGAAATTTGAAAAAAAAAATTAGTGACCAATCATGCTGTGCCAAGTGGTAAATTAAGTGATTCAATAGGTGTTGAATTTATTCAAACACCCCTCAATTTTTTAAAAAGTTTCGATAGGGCCTTGCAATTGCAATGGTTTAAAATGGATTAAGTAGTTGAATTTTTTTTTTCAATAAGCCATTGTATACAATGGCCTAAGGCGTGAAGTGAAACACTCTCTCCGTCCCGCTACAAATCACATACTCCCTCCGTCCCGGAACAATCTTCACACTTTCCCTTTTGGGCGTCCCAAAACTTACTTCACACATTTAAAACTTACCTAAAATGGAAAGGAATCTTTACTATTCCCTCCACTCATTCTCTCTCCTACATTATTTTAATACTCACAACACCATTATAATTTACTATTCCCTCCACTCATTCTCTCTCCTATTTTATTTTCACACTCACAACATTTTCAATATAATACTCCCTCCTTAAAACCCGTGTAAACAGTGTTTGTGAATTAAGTTTGGGGACGGAGGGAGTACTTTCCTCATTTTTATTAGGTGTCCCACTACAAATCACACATTTTTTAAAATGGCAAAGAATCTTTACTATTTCACCCACTAATTCTCTCTCCTACTTTACTTTTATACTCACAACACCAATCAAATCACTATTTTCTACCTCACATTTTCTCTCTCCAATCTCACTTTTCATACTCACAACATTTACTCCCTCGGTCCCACAATTATGTAGAATTTTTTGCCTGACACGGAGATTAAGGTAAAAAGTGATAAATGTAATGTGTTGTGAGTGTAAAAGTAAAATAGGAGAGAGAATGAGTGGAGAGAATAGTAAATTTAAAAAGTCTTGTGAATAGAGAGAAGTGGGTCCCATTTTCATTTTGGAAAATTATTGATTATTGTGGGACGCCCAAAAAGAAAATTTTTCGATATTATTGTGAGACAGAGGGAGTATATCATTATTTTTTTCTTAATCCACGCATAAATAAATAGTAAGTGTCTCATTTGTAATGGGACGAAGGGAGTATAAAGTATCAACCCAACTAAACTCCGTAAATACTATTTTCAGGGTAATGCTGACAAAATGTCTTAATTCGAGTAAAATGGAAAGAGTATACTCCCTCCGTCCCATCAAAACTGATACTCCCTTCGTCCTATTACAAGCCACAAACTTTTCTTTTTGGGCGTCTCATTACAAACCACAAACTTCCTAAAATGGAAAATAATCTTTACTATTCCCTCCACTCATTCTCTCTCCTACATTATTTTAATACTCATAACACCATTATAATTCACTATTCCCTCCACTCATTCTCTCTCCTATTTTACTTTTACACTCACAACATTTATATCATTATTTTTTTCCTTATTCTACGCGTCTACAATAATTTTCCTCCTTGTAATGGGATGGAGGGAGTACTTATTTTTTTTTTGATCCGTCCCACCAAAACTGATACTTCCTAAATGGCAAGAGAATCTTCACTATTTACCCCACTCATTCTCTCTCCTATTTCACTTTTACACTCACAACATTCTCTCTCCTAACTATTCCTCACACTCATTATCTCTCCTATTTAATTCTTCATACTCACAACATTTTCTTTCACTTTTTCTCTTTCTTACTTTTCTTTAATCCGCGTGTCCAAAAATTTGGTATCCGTTTTGGTGGGACGGAGGGAGTATTTTTTTTTTCCAGCAATACAGTATGCTATATTTTTAAGCAATGTATCTTGTATTGCTATACTCCCTTCGTCCCACTTCACCTGACACTAATTTTCATTTTGGTCCGTCCCACCTCACTTGATACTGTCCAAAATGGAAAGTTTTTACACTCACAACACCAATCAAATCACTATTCTCTCCACTCATTCTCTCTCCTACTTTACCTTTTCTACTCACAACATTTTTTTTAATTAATTATCTCTCTTACTTTTTCTTAGTTATCGTGTCCACCTCTTTGATGCCAAGTGAACCGGGACGGAGGGAGTACATTACAAAATAAGGTTTAGGTAGGATTTTTCTTTTAAGCAAGGTTAGGTAGGATTTATCAAAGAAAGTTTATAGCTTGAAATTCTTCATATTATCTCTTAGTACATGAACATAAAATCACAATTATAAATCAAAATATATATGAATATAGAAAATAATCCAATTGGGATGATAAGATTAAGCGAGAATGCGAAATAAGTTCTAAAAAGGTATTATAGTGCTCCATAATTTTTTTTTTCAAGTTGTATTATTCTTTAAAAATACTGCATAAATGACAATGTATAATAATGAATACTGAATATAATACAGTAATGCATACTGAATCTAATACAACATTAGTTGGCGATCGGCGATCGGTGATCGGCGGCAGCAGAATGCGGCGGCCGTAGTGACAGCGGGCAGTATGGATAATGATGTAACATAATTTTTAAATACCGAATATTACATGTAATATAATATACACTTAATAAAAATTTGTGGGATATTTAATTTAACAAGAAATTTAAGAAAAAATGATTTTTCCAAAAGAAACTTGTGTATAAATAATGTAAGATTAAAATGGAGCGTCAATCATCACAAAATCTAGGGAGAAACGCGCATAAGTTATGAAGAAACGGGTCCCGACATGTCGCGCGACAATGAGCTAGATAGCCAGAAACCTATGAAAGTGATATCCAGAAACCTTCAAATGAATATCCAGAAACCTTCAAAATGTTTCTGGATATACATTTGAAGGTTTCTGGATATTCAGAAACCTTCAATAGCAATTTCTGGATATGCCCTAACACATTTCTGGATATGCACCTAACAGGTTTCTGGATATGCACCTGCGGTTCTGGATATACATTTCAGCATCCTTTTGGCTATCAAATACAAAGCTTCTGGATATCAAAGCAGAAGCTTCTGGCTATCGAATCAGAAAGCTTCTGAATATCCAGAAGCTTTTGGTCTTGGCCTTGGGTTTTTTTTTTCTGGTTATCAAATGTAAAGCTTCTGGCTATGAAAAACACGTTTCTCCATAGTTATGGAGAAACGCGTTTCTCAGCAGACGCACTCATATTTTTAGCAGTTTATTATAATATGAACAATATATAAATATTGTAAAGACATTTCTTACAAAAATTACAACTCAATTGCAATATCAAAAATTTTAATTTTACTCCATTCATCTTTTTTATTGGGAGATTTTTTTTAAACAATGATGTTATTAAAAAGGACTATTAAAAGATTTAGTAAACTTATCTAAGAAATGGGCAATAATTTATTTATTTTTATAAATAATTTTTCATTTCAGAAGATATAGAATAAACAAATTGAAATATTGATCACGCTATGATTGACGAGTGCGTCTGCTGAGAAACGCGTTTCTCCATAACTATGGAGAAACGTGTTTTTCATAGCCAGAAGCTTTACATTTGATAACCAGAAAAAAAAATCCAAGGCCAAGACCAAAAGCTTCGGATATCCGTAAGCTTTGCATTTGATAGCCGTAAGCTTTGCAGCCGATATCCGTGAAGCTTTGTATTTGATAGCCGAAGGATGTGAAATGTATATCCGTAAACCGTTAGGTGCATATCCAGAAACCTGTTAGGTGCATATCCGGAAATGTGTTGTGGCATATCCAGAATTGCTATTGAAGGTTTCGATATCCAGAACCTTTGAATGTATATCCGTAAACATTTTGAAGGTTTCTGGATATTCATTTGAAGGTTTCTGGATATCACTTTCATAGGTTTCTGGCTATCTAGCTCATTGTCGCGCGACATGTCGGGACCCGTTTCTCCATAACTTATGGAGAAACGCGTTTCTCCCTAGATTTTGTGTAAAAATATTTGCTTGACGAGGACATTTGAAACGAATTAAAAAATAGAGAAAATTATGCCATAGTCCCTCAATAATATCTAATATACATTTTAAGACAGCCTATTTCTTATTCTACTTCCTAATCCTAAAAATTATTTTGTCCTATCATATAATTTCTCACTTAATTTAAATGATATAATTATACCCCCCTCCCCTCCCCACCCACCCACCCTGTCACAAACACACACACACACACACTTTCTCTCTCTACTTCCTCTCTCCTGTCACCACCCTCTCCTCCCCAACTTTCGGTGTCGATCCCTCAACTCCGGCGATCGTCCCCCTCAATTCCGGCGAATCCCATACTCTCACACACACACACTTTCTCTCTCTACTCCCTCTCTCCCGTCACCACCCCTCCCCTCCACAACTTTCGACGCCGATCTCTCAACTCCGACGTATGGAAGGTGATCTAAGGCCCGGCCTCCCCCTGGATACGTGGATGCATTGGTCTTCCCTTTCATCCTCCACTTGCTTCAGCAAGAATTCGGCACTCACCGCTTTAAGTTCTCATTATCCGAGCCTTTGGATCCTATTTTCTTCTCGGTAATCTCATTCAGATTTGTACAGATCTAGTCCAGATCTGGACATTTTCGTCGCCGTCGCTCCCTCCGCATCATCTCCGATCAAATTTGTACAGATCTACCAATGGGATGGATGACAGATTTTTTTTCCACATTCGTGAAGAAAACTATGTGAGCTTTATGTATATGGATAAATCAAGTTTTTTTTTTTGGGCAAAGTGACTGTGTTTCGATGGTACAAAGAGTATTTTATTTGGTCGCCGGAGTTGATTGCTTTGTTAGTAATTTAGTTGACAACTGAGAACCTGCTGATAAGTTAAGTTCTCAGTTGTTTGATCGACGGAGTTGATCGTGTTATAGTAGTTTAGTTGACAACTGAGAACTGACGGATAAGTTCTCAGTTGTTTAGTTGCCAAAGTTGGTGATCGCCGGAGTTAATCGTTCTCTTAGTGGAGACAACTGAGAACTTACTGATAAGTTAAGTTCTCAGTTGTTGGTTGCCAGAGTTGGTGGTCGCCGGAGGTAATCGTGTTCTTAGTATTAGTTTAGTTGACAAATGAGAACTTATTGATAAGTTAAGTTCTCAGTTGTTTGGTTGCCGGAGAGGTAGTCGGAGTTGGTGATCATCGAAGTTGATCGTGTTCTTAGTAGTTTAGTTGACAACTGAGAACTTACTGATAAGTTAAGTTCTCAGTTGTTTGGTCACCGGAGTTGGTAGTCGCCGGAGTTAATTGTGTTCTTAGTAGTTTAGTTGACAACTGAGAACTTACTGATAAGTTAAGTTCTCAGTTGTTTGGTCGCCGGAGAGGTCGCCGGAGTTGGTGGTCGCCGGCGTAAAAAAAAAAAAAGTCGTCGGAGTTGATGGTTGCCGGAAGTGTTGACCGGAAAATATGAAGAGGGGGTGACCTATGGTGATGGATGGTTGGAGAGAAATTAAATTGATAAAGAAGGTGGACTTAGTAAAATAATAGGAGGGTAAACTTAATAAAATGATGGGAGGGTGTACTTGTTAGCTAGGAATTACTCCCTCCGTCCCACGTGAATAGACACTTATTTCCTTTTTGGGACGTCCCACGTGAATAGACACTGCCCAAAATGAAAAAGAATTTATTATTTTATATTCATCCTACCCCACCCACTCATTCTCTCTCTTCATTTCCTACCACACAATTTATTCAACCAACTCCTCTCATTCTCTCTCTTCATTTCCTACCACACATTTTCATTATTATATTCATTTTTCTTAGTTATTGTGCCAAGATTTTTGGTGTCTATTCACGTGGGACGGAGGGAGTATATGGTTAATCAAAATATAATTTGTCTTAGGAGGTAGTATTGCTTTGTTAGAGGAATTATATGGTAAATGCCTCTAAAAGATATTCACACATATCATAATTATAAAACTCAAAATAAATAAATAAATAACTTATTAATTTTTTTGATGAAAAATTTATAAATTTGAATTTAGAAAGCAATAATTATTTTGAACCAAAAATAGACGTTGGATATTTTGAATAAATTGAAAATATGAAGAGGGTAAAAAAAATTGGAGGCGGGCTGGATACGGGAGGTTACCAACCAAGCAGAACAGTAAATAAGAATGACTTTTCATCACACCAACGGAACAATTTTACCTAAACGGCATAGGAAGTTTGAATTTTGACAGAAATAGCTGAAGTAATCAATTTAATTGATGATATAAGAGTAATATAAGTGTCATGTAAGAGTGTTCACTTGGGATCGGGAGTATAAGGGGTGCTGTCAATCTGACTATCTCGAGCATATCCTACGATTTATTTCCGCCAATTACTGAGAAACCGATGATTGGTGATCTATGATTTAGTCCAACGAAGCGGAAACCTTGATATAAAAAAAAAAAATTACTGCCTTTTACTCTTCGTTAGTTACAGGAGAGAGACATAGAGAAAGAGAGAGAGAGAGAGAGGAGAGAGAAAATTGAATACTCGTAGATGAATGAATAATGTCAGAAAAGAACAGACGACAAGTGTGATTGTGCGGTGACCCTAAGATTTTCAAAGATCTTCCCCCCAATCACTTTAATTAATTCACATTTCCTCTCCCTCTCTCTCCCCCATTATAAAATCAATTCTCCAATCCATTCTACACCAAATTAGGGTTTCTTTCAACATATAACAGCTTGATTCTACTACGATTTTGAGTATTTGGCAATGGCAACAACTATGTGGAGGACCTGTTCGTCGCCTGAGACCACTAGTGTTTGTCGCCGGGAATCTAAACAGTTACATGTTCTAGCTGTTGATGATAGCAACGTCGATCGGAAAGTTATTGAGAGATTGCTCAAGAGCTCTTCCTGCAAAGGTAATTTCCCAAACACGATTTTTATTATTCATTTTCGTGATTTTGAGATGGTGATTGGATTAAATGAAGTATTAATCTGTTGATTCTGAATTTTACAGTCACTGTTGTGGATAGCGGAAACAGAGCTTTGCAATATCTTGGCTTAGATGAAGATGATAGCTCCGGTAAATTTGATGTAAGGATCCTAATTAAATCCTTTTTGTCGTGTTAGGTTGCTGAGAAATCTATGGAAAAATTTCAGGAATTTTAAGCTTTTTTATTTTTGATTGTCCTGTTCTTAGGATTTGAAGGTGAACTTGATAATGACAGACTATTCTATGCCTGGAATGACTGGATTTGAATTGCTCAAGAAAATTAAGGTTGGTGATTCTCAATTTAGGTTTCCTTTTCAAGCGCTTGAAGCAATTATTGAAGTAAATTTTGCCAAATTTGTTGGTTAGTTCTGAATTGTGTTAACTATTTGGCAGAAATCTTCAACCTTCAGAGAGATCCCTGTGGTTATCATGTCATCAGAGAACATTTTGACCCGCATTGATAGGTATTTCCTTCATCTGATTTGACTTACTTTCATTATTGGGAATTTTGCTTTAGTATAATGAGATTTTTGTTGATTTAGTTCTGGTTTTAAGCTGAAGTAAGATTTGGTTCGATTTAGGTTTCAAATAATTGAAAAATCTTTGGTTTTTTATTATTATGATCTGCTTGTTCAATTACTCCCTTAGGATGAATCAGAAGTCTGAATTTGGTCTCATCTATTTGGATCCAACAAAAGCTTATTAATACAACAACAACAACCAAGCCTTAGTCCCAAAATAATTTGGGGTCAGCTAACATGAATCCTTATAAATTCACTAGTCTCAAATGATTAGGATGAACAAGAAGTCTCAAATATATGTTTCTCCACAAACGATTAGGATGAACAAGAAGTCTGACATCCTCAAGCCACACCACACTCTCAGGTTTATGAAACCCTACTCAATTTTTCCCCTTAGTAGCGAGTAATTAAGTCGTAGCACTCGGATGCAGTTACATACATGCTCACAGTCTCAGGCACAAACATGTAGGAAAATTTCCTAGGCTTGTGAAGGAGATAGATTTGAATACGTATGTGGATTTGATAATGTGTGAAGAAATCATGTATTTGTACCAGTTTTTTCGTTTCAATCTTTCATTGTACAAATCATGTGGTATCTTTCGGACATCTACTTATCACAAAACATATTTCTCTTTTGCCAATAGTTGTTTGGAAGAAGGAGCAGAAGACTTCCTTTTGAAGCCAGTAAAGCTTTCAGACGTAAAGCGCTTGAAAGATTTCATTCTAAGAGGTGAAGGAGAGGAAGATCCAGAAATACCAGTAGCTCATAAGAGAAAACAAACAGACGAGTCACCATCAACCTCATCTCAGTCACCTTCACCCATTTCTTGTGACTTCCTTTCAGCCATGCCACCATCTCCAGCCTCTCAATCCCTTTCAAAGAGGGCCAAGCTATATAACTAACACAAATTGTATACTGTGTGATCCAGTCACCAAGATTTTTTGCTAACCCGTGTCCGATCTCGTCTATTGATCGATACAAAGTGATCCTTTTTGAGCTTCTGGTTCTGGGCTGTTAGAATCTGTAAATAGATGTTTTAGTTGATATATTTTGACACCATGGAGGAGAGAAAGAGGCATAAACTTGGGAGTTGGTATTTTTGATTTTGTCCTTGTTAAGGATGAGATTTTGTTGATTGATATAGGGAAAACCCCCAACCCACAGTTACCTCTGTGTATCTCCAAAATTTAAAAAGTGTTCCATCTTTATATGTATCCATTGATTGAGCAATATAGATGTCTAATTTTCATTGTAATATTTCACAGTGGATATGTAAATGGAATGTACACGAAATAAACATGAAGAACTTGAAATTACGACACGCGCATGAATACACAGATCTATTAAGGTTTGATCGATTAATGATTAAGGTTTGATTGAGCAGTGGGGGGTCGCAATGTGACCATTCCCAACTTTTTCCAAATCGGCCTGCATTAAGGTTTGATTGAGCAGTGGGGGGTCGCAATGTGACCATACCCTCCTTTTTCCAAATCGACCTGCATTAAGGTTTGATTGAGCAGTGGGCGGTCGCAATGTGACCATACCTTCCTTTTTCCAAATCGATCTGCGATGCGACCATACCCTCATATCCTAAGGTTGAGATTAAGTGCAACTTTAAGTGGTCAATTACCACTACTAGGTACTAAAACCACGTTTGTGAATCATTGTCTAAAGCAATGCTCCAATATAATCTGGGCCCAATTCAAAAGCAACCAAGACCCACATGGACTTCTCTGTTGCTCTTACAAGGCTTTTCTGGCTACCACATATACATTCAAATTGAGAGTTACTATTTAAACCCCAAAAAACTATGAGTATACCCCATTACTAATATCACCCCAAATAAATTACACACATCCCTTTACTTTTCCTTTATACCCTTAATGTCATTTATTTAGGTTTTAAATTCCCCATTTGTTTGTTTATAGAGAGAGAGAAGAAGAAGAAAGATTTTGAAACTGAGAGAAAAGAAGAAGATTTCTGATTTATAGAGAGAGAGAGAGAGAGTGAAAGAGAAGAAGAAGAACAAGAAGAACATTCAACAACAACAACAACAATGTCAAGCTTTGGTGGAAAAGGTAAGCACAAATTTCTTTTTAGGATTTCGTTTTTTGTAATATCGTTACAAATTTAGTCAAATTGTTTACTTGTCATGCTTGATTTCATGGAAATATTGTTGGTATAAGCTCAATTTGTAAATCCTTGGTCGAAATCTGGATCTTACGTGGGTCGGCCAGTGCCTGCCGACTCTGGGTAGATAGTCGGCCAGACACGGCCGACTCTGGGCAAAAATTCCTCAAACCCCTGGCCGACTTTTGCCTCATTTTTCAGTCACACCCGACCGACTTTTACGTATAAAATCAACCGGTTCTGTAGGCCCTCTCATTTTTTTATTTGTTATGTTTTGTTTAATTTTTGTTGTGTTTAGAAAGACTATTTATATGATTTTTGTTAATGTAGTTCTTCATTTTTGATGTGTGTGTATATGCAAATTGTTTCGTTGCAAATTGTTTCGTTGGCTTAGAATTGATTATTCATTTGATGTTTATTGCAGTTAAACAATTGATTAGAGGAAAAAAGACACTTGCCTGCGAAGGGAACGGGTAGAGAGGGAACGGGAAGAGAGGGAACAGGAAGAGAGGTTGCGTAAGGAGATGTTGCATCGAGGAGATAGTTAATGCTAGACAATTTGAGCGGATGGTGATTACGAGCGAGGATGAAGGTGAGAATCGGGATAGAATGGAAACATCTCGCAAAATACTATTGAAAATCAAATGACATATGTATCGGAACGAGAAGAAGAAAATGAGGATGAAGAAGAAGCAGATGCGGGTTTTCCTGGTGGCCCGGTGTGTAAATATTTATTATTATCATATGAAAATCATGTGGCGGGGATGATATGGCAAGGACGTGATGTGCGCAACTTCAAATGTATTAACCATGTGGCGAAGTTGAAGCAATGGGAGGTGGATTTTGAGAATATGGCTATCTGCGGTTACAGAAATTCTAGGTAATTCAAATCTTCTTTTAGTAGTAAATGGAGTCCATGATCATTTGGACAAGACGTTGATTCGTGCATTCTCGAATCGATGGCACTTGAAAACTAATAGTTTCCATTTGCCATTTGGGAAAATGACGATCACCCTTGAAGATGTCTTTTGCTTGACGGGGCTCCCGGTTACTGGGCAACCACTATTGGAGAATCCTTCTTACTCTAAGGTGGGACCAGTTGATATAATTCATCAGGTTTTAGGGGTGAATAAAAAACAGGCTAGCGAAGGCTTACTCAAGAGAGGTAGTGGAAAGGTAAGTCTTGATTGGCTGAAAGTTAAGTTCTCTCCGAAATTGATCTAGATGATATTGAGGAGATACGAGTACCACAAGACACTGTCAACAATTACTTACCGTGGTACTATAATGTTTCTCATCCGATTCTTATCCCCGAATCTCAAAGATCTCAAGCAGTTAAGAGGACCAATGAGGTTGGTCAGGCAAATCCTTGGAATATGTTAAAGAATGTTCGTGAGTGCATGCCGCGATTGCGAGGAGATGGAGAAGTGGAGATGAGTCCGTGACTGCACAAGAGTTCGCGAATGTCATATTTAGAGCACTTGAAGCAACAGAATTACCATCGACTTCTCGTGGTGGTGGAAGGGATTAAATGGGATAATGGGTTGAAATTAATTTGCTTTTGTGATATATTTGGTTACAAATGTTTGTTTAATGTTATTTAAACTTAATTTTAATTTTTTTTTACTATTAATGTAAGTCGTTATGTAAACTTCTCTTTTATTGTATTAAGTTTGGGTCGATAATGCTACAACAAAGAGTCAATGTTCATCTCTCACTTATGTATTAACTTCCCTAACTTCAACAACACTAATATACAAACCTTTAAAAAAAAGCATAAAATAAAAATGCTACATTACTTTTCAACTATGAATATATGCCAAAAAAAAAAAAAAAAAAAAAGGAAAATTAAAGGGTCGGCAACTAATGGCCGATTGCAGGAAAACAGTCGGCCGATTACGGCCGTTTACGGGAAAAGAGTCGGCCGATTCTTGGCCGACCTTGCAAAAAATGGTAGTTTTTTTTTTTTTTTGGTTTCAAGATATTGTTCCATTGTAAACTGTATTTCAGAAAATTTCAAAAAAAATGTAAAGGGAACTCTTTGTGCAGGGGTCGGCCACCACTGCTTGCCACAGTGTGTATAAAGTCGGCCCCTGTTGGCCGACGCGTTTCCAATTAATTCGACCACATATGGACGACTATTTTCCCGCAATCGGCCACTGGTGGCCGACCCTTGTAATTTTGATTTTTTTATGTAGTCATAGATGAAAAATAATATATCATTTTTATTTTATGTTTTTATTAAATATTTGTATAATTATTTAATTATTCCATGAAATTAAAGATATTTATGAAATACGGAAATTTAAATAAAAGTCTATAGAATTGATATAAACTATTTAATGTAAATGCATCATCCAACTTGATTACATCATTTAATATGAATAACATCATTTGAGTTATCGGGTACTTGTACTAGTCGATGTTGATAATAGTCGAAGCCATCCAGGTTGCATAATGTTGACGAAGATCATACCAATTGAATGGAAGTGGCGGTAATGGACATCCTTCCTTCAAAATCACTTGAATGTAATGATTTCCGTTGACATGTGCAATACAATACAATTTTGGCGTTGGGGGTAATGGTTTTCGTGTAGGAAGAAATGTCTAAGAGATTGAGTTGCTTAAACTCACTAATGCAACGTTCAGTGCATTTGCAACCGCGTATCCCATTTTTACAACATTAAACCAATATGGTGATAGGCATGGACCATCGTACCAGTTGAGACTGTAGGACCGCCGCCACCCTACTCGTCCATGAATAACTTAGCATATAGTTCTTGGTATCCAGTTATCTCCATGAATAACTTTCCCGAACCCGAGCGCCATTCATCTGTCTTACGTCCAATCAACTCCGCGATACAACGGAATCCACAATTTCCATCCGCACGAACATCAATTGTTTTCTCAATATAATCGTGCATGTAAAGTGGTAGTTGATCAAGATATGGAATATCATGTTGGCCTTTTCGACGCATGGGCTATAAGAGAAATTCAAGAATGGTAAAATCAGTATAAATGACTATAATTTTTAACTATGTACATATAAGTGAGCACGATAAATAGTTTAGAAAGATTTTTACCTGTAAAATTTGAGAACATTGGTTTGGAAGGGATTTGAATATAACACTGTCGGGTATGGCCTCCACATACTCAAATGCGCTAGGATCACGCTTTGTGGAATTCTCAAGCTTGGCATTCTTTCCTCTAGGACGACCCTTATTATTGATTTTTACTTCAGGTCCATGGGCCACTATTGTTTCAGGATAGCAGATCTCGCCAATTTCCGTACAATCAAATTCTTTCCAATTCTTGGTGCCGCCTCAAATCTACTATCAAGAGTATTACAACAATCTTTGTATCGGTTACGAATCTCTTCATCAATGTTATCCTCATAGCTTACTATCGGTAGGGTGTCTAGCTTACACCAAAATGCATGAATTTTATTTAGGGGAATGGGTGACATGAATTTCACATACTCGGTAAGCTCGTGTGGACAAGGAAGTCCGCATGTCGATCTCACAGTACAATCACACACTGATGGGTCTCGGTCACGATCAAATAGATCATTCAACGAGTTGTAAATCAAATTCAATGCACTTATAGACACACGACCCCTAATCTCGCTCCATAACGGTTGTTTGAATCTATGTTGTACCACCGTCTTGCTTTTTTCGAATGAGGCAATAATTGCAACATGAGATGACTCAATAAGTGTATGAATTTGTTTCCAACAAGTCTCAAACGCTCCCTGACTCGATTGAAGTTGTTTCTTCAACAAGGCATGTTGACTCTCCACCCTATTAGCATGAATATATACAAAACATAAGACTCTTATATATAACAAAAATAAAGTTTGATTCTCCACCCTATTAGCATGAATATATACAAAACATAAGACTCTTATATATAACAAAAATAAAGTTTGATTCACGTACCTATTTGTTGTCAAGTTTTCAAAGTGTAAAACTTTATTTGTCCAGCATGCGACAAATCTTTCTTTATATGGCACAATCCATTGTTTCATGACATACTCAACCGCATCAGGGTAATGCTTGAAATCTTTTGGTAATATCCGCAAACAGTCGTTGAACTCTGTCTCTGTATCAGCTTTAACCAATGCATGCCAACTCTGAATGAACGACTCCCACTTCTCTTGCATATCAAACATTTTCTTACATTTTGTCACAATATTTTTGCTAATATGCCATCGACAAAGCAAATGAGTTGTAGTTGGAAACGTCCGACGAATTGAATTCATCAAAGCCTTCTCACAATCGGTCACAATAACATTAGGAATACATGATTCGTCCATCATAGACTTCAATACTTCGCATGCCCACGTGTAGTTTGCTTCTTTCTCAGACTCTAAATACACGGCAGCAACTAAGAAAGTCATATTCGTTGATGTCACCCCCACAATCTCAAGCAAAGGTAACTTATACCTATTTGTCTTATAAGTGCAATCCATAAATAAAATGTTTGGAAAGGCTCTAAGCAATTTAATGCTATCCGGATGAGCGAAGAATAACTGATTAACTTGGCGCCCGCTCGCATTGCCGATATTCGAAGTGGTAACGATGACCATTCAATCTAAACATGAGTTGTTGCATTTGCGTACGACACCGCACCGCTCAATTGACTTGTTCTTCAAGCGCGCATTATAGATATTTCGTATCGTGGATTTGTTTTTCGGAAATTGCGCTCTTAAGCCACATAATATATCCTTCTTGGCTATTTGCATTAGACATTGCTATCACATAATCCTCCTCATCCTTTTGTAATCTTCTCGCATACGAATGACCAAGCATAGAGTCATAAATTGGATGATTGTGAACGCCGCATATCACTTTCAATTTCCATTGACCATCTTCATTCACTTGTCTAGCATTCAACTGAAACTTACAATCACATTTCTTTGTTCCATTTTTTCGTTTTTCTTTCTTTTTGCCTTTAAATTCATTTTCAATCGATTCTTGAGACGATAGCGAGATTGGCTTGTCTTTGTATGTCCCCCAACGTTCGCATACGAGCGTCATTCGAGGGTACGATCTACGGCTTTCAGGATTATCTGACCGGCCTATAATCATAACAAATTCATACTCTTCTCCCTTTTTACGTACCCAATCGAAACACGTTTCCCGATTGGAAAAATATGTAGGCACCGAGAACTCTTCGGTGTAATCTCTTAAAATAGCCTCAAAATCAATAGATTCATAGTTGTCATCATCTAATGAACACTGAAATTAAATAAATGAAACAATTAGGGAGGTTTTGTGGAAAAATTTGGGGTCGGCCAAAGGTGACTTATTTTTGCTACAAAGTCGGCCGTGTGACGAAAAAATTTAAAAAGTCGGCCAACAAAGTGGTGGAAATTTGTTCTTAAAGTCGGCCGGTATGGCGGTAAATATTGAATATAGTCGTAGGGTATGGGTGTATTCTTACCCAGAGTCGGCCAGAGGTGACCGACTATAAGCCCAGAATCGGCCACTCAGAGCCGATTCCGTCAAAAATCATTTTTTTTTAAACTAAATGCATTAAAATGTAAATAAAGAGATAGTGTAAAGAAGATTACATTATTATTTGCTTGGATTGCTTGGATTGCCATTTCATTCATGAACTTTTGATTGAAAGAGGAGGATGGTAGTTGGGTGAAGAGGAGGATGGTAGTTGGTATAGAGGGGAAAAGAAGTTGTAAAAATATGAAAGTGTATGTGTGGGGGTGGTAAATGGTGGAGTGGTGAAATAGTTAATGGAAGAGAGGAGGATGGTAGTTGGGTGAAAGTTAATGGAGGAATAGGGGAAGATGAAGATAGGGGTAAAGAAGTAATTAACCTCAATAGCATTTTTGCAATTATTTTCATTTGGGGTTTACTCATAGTTTTTTGGGGTTTAAATAGTAACTATCATTCATTCAGATTCGTACTCTAAAGAAGCCCAAGAAGCAGTCCGCCCTCAAGATTGTTACCCATACATAGCTCCTCAAGAAAGCATGACTAATAGTAATCATGAATGTTCATATCGAAAATAGATTACGAAAAATATTTTCCATTTCTCAAAAATTTAGTTTTTCCCGACAAATCATCATGTTCTAATTCACATTTACAATCATAGTTTTATTTCGTTCGTGAGATAATTAAGAGTGTGTGTGTACATAACTCGACTAATGGCCAGAAAAATACAATTAATCCCATCTTAATGTTACATTTAAATTTAAATGTTGGAGTAGACTAGCCACCTTGTGAATTTATTTTTTTCTACTATTCAGGCTAATAAAATCAGGGGGTCCAAATTTACCTGCCTATTTCACTCATTAAATCCATCCAAAGACAAGAAAATAAATGACAGCAAACAAGAAAAGGACCACCCCACCCAACCTACACTTGCTGTTCTCACACAGACAACCTACACAATAAATTAACGGTTAAATAACCGATAATGCAATATACTCGCTAGTGAGAGTATATAATGCCACATACTAACTTGGATCATGAAATCGTTAAAAAACTAACGGAACAGAAGTGATCATGTTAAAAAACTAACGGAACAGAAGTGATCATCTCGTACTTCTTTGTATCGTATTGATCATATAATGTTTTTGTGAACATGAACTGGCATAACATTGTAAATCCTTGCTAAGTGCAAGAAACTAGAGTTGATGGTGACAAATGCAGGCCAATAACTTACAATAATGCAATCCTTTTCTTCACACAAAAAAAAAAAAATCATGTTAAAATAAACAACAAAAAGTCAAAACTCTACATGACATTTGGATTATATAAACATAGCAGATTTAGTCCTTGTATTAAAATAATTTTCTAAATTAATAAAATTAACGGATGTCGTTAATTACAAGGATTACAGAACACACACTGACACTTGAACCAAACCTCAGACAACAAAATGCATAACTTTCATTAAAATTGGGGAAGTTGCAGCAGCCCAGTGCATAATAGTGGGGCTGTATTAATGACCCATATTCAATTTCTAACAAATAAATACATGATTCCCTGTTGGTGAAAAGGTACGAGTAAAAAGACAATTATATCGTCAATAAACTAATCTAACGGACTGAAAACGACTGTTATGAATTTCGATTGCACCGATCCCAAAATCCATGTAGTAACTTAACTAGTTAGATACAGAATCCTCCTTGCCGTTCAACTGAGAATTGGTAAAAAAACAATCCAAAACAACAACAAAGACTTTTTTCTTGAAATTGTCAGCAACCAAAATCCACAAACATAAAGCCCAAACCCCTCAACCAGCTGTCTAAAACTCCAAGAATAGAATCCAAAGCAAAACTTGTCTCTCATTTTGCATTGAAACTCAACCAAATTCCAACAACTTGAGAGAGTTCCCCATTCCAGAAATGGCTGAAACAGATGGAATAGTAATGAAGGCCATTGTTGCCACCGCCGGAATCACCATAACTATCGCGGGGATATGTTTCTACCTCTTCTACAGATATGTCATGGTTCGTCAGCGCCAGAAAGATAGTTTCCCTTCGAGTTTTAGAAGAGAGACGGTGAGGGACCCGTACGAGTTGAGGCAGAGTTGTGGGACTGTGAAAGGGGTACTTGTTGATGAGGATGGGTTAGAAGTTCTTTATTTGAGACGACTAGAAGGGGGTCAACTTAGAAGTTGTGTCTCTACTGTTTGGTTTAATCCTATGGAAGAAGAAGAGGAAAAAAGGGTGCATAGTATTCCTTCAACTCCGAGATTTGATCTTCCAAAAGTCGTGAAACCGGCTTCATTGGATCAGAAACCAATTCCACCACCACTTTTACGCCCTCAGACACCTCCGTTAACACCATTGGTTATACCGGTGAATCCACCACCTCCACCACCACCGCCACCACCACCACTGCCGCCTACTGTTTCAACAAAGATAACTCCAAAACCACCGCCTCCACCACCACCTCCACCGCTGCCCTCTGTTTCTACAACGATAACTGCAAAACCACCACCTCCGCCAATGCCAAGAAAAGGAAACTCTGCACCACCACCTCCACCTTTACGATCAGGTGGATTAGCTTCATCACTGAAACCTCCAAGAGGTAAACTAAGCAGCGGTAGCAGGGAAGATGTTCGGACCGAGGAAAGATCTAAAGGAAATAGTGAAGCTCAAATGAAGATGAGGCCGTTTCACTGGGATAAGGTCAATATGAATACTGATCATTCACTAGTTTGGAATGAAATCAATGATGGCTCTCTCCGGTAAGTGCAACCCTCAACTCATTCTGCTTTTTCCTAGATTTTCTCTTTACATTATATAGAAAATGGTAAACTTGTGTAGCTTATGCTTTATATGGCTGTCAGGTTTGATGATGAACTTATGGAAGCTCTGTTTGGATACAATGCTGCGAATCGAAAATCCCCAGAAGTTAAAAATATATCATCTGGTTCAAATTCAGCATCACCTGCTCAAATACTCATTCTTGATCCAAGGAAGTCCCAGAACACAGCAATTGTTCTTAAATCTCTCGCAATTTCTCGAAAAGAAATCCTTGATGCCCTCCTAGAGGGCAATGGACTGAACGGCGATACCCTCGAAAAGTTGACCAAAATATCCCCAACCGAGGAAGAAACATCTAAAATCCTCCAATTTACAGGGAACCCAACGAGACTTGCAGATGGCGAATCTTTCCTCTACCACATTCTCAAAGCCATTCCCTCTGCATTCATACGCATCAACGCAATGCTATTTAGATCAAATTATGACCCGGAAATCTTGCATCTCAAGGAGTCTTTACAAACCCTTGAATTTGGATGCAAGGAGTTGAGAACTCGTGGGATTTTCTTGAAACTTCTGGAAGCAATTCTAAAGGCTGGAAATCGTATGAATGCTGGTACTGCAAGAGGAAATGCACAAGGATTCAACCTAAGTGCTCTTCGAAAGCTTTTGTATGTGAAAAGTACTGATGGCAAAACTACCCTCCTCCACTTTGTGGTGGAACAAGTTCTTCGGTCAGAGGGTAAACGCAGTAAAAACCATAGAATCGTCGGAAGTGATCAAGATTCTGACAGCTTGGAAGCAAAAGAAGAGAGGGACAAGGAATGCATAATGCTTGGATTACCAGTTCTAGGAGCCTTAAGTAACGAGTTCATTAGCATGAAGAAAGCTGCTACAATAGACTACGACAACTTCATTTCCATGAGTTCGAATCTGACAACCAAAGTCACCGAGATCCGACACCTAGTAACACTGTGTGGGAATAGCGAAAAAGGCGGATTTGTGAAGGAAATGAAAGGGTTCTTGGAAGAATGTGAAGATGAACTTAAGGTGGTAAGGGAAGAACAAACGAGAGTTATGGAACTCGTTAAGAGAACTACAGAGTTTTACCAGGCGGGAGCTTCCAAGGACAAAGGAACTAGTCCTTTCCAAATATTCGGGTTTGTGAAGGATTTTCTTGACATGGTTGACCAAGTTTGCATTGACATCACAAAAAAGATTCATAAGAAGAAAGTTAAGAGTGTCGGATCATCACCTCCATTGTCTCCTACCACAAGAAATTCAATGATGTACCAAAACTTGCAGTCGTATTTTAGACCGGAGAAGGCTGAATCGGATGATGATTTTTGAGGAGGGTATGTATTGACTACAGTATGTAATAATTTCATTAAGCTTGAAACTTTGCTACATTGTTTTAGATTATTTTTTCGCGCTAATGCAGTGAACAAGATTGTTGTATTTGAATAAATTTGAGACGTTACATGTTTGATTATTTAGACTTGGGTTTTTCAGCACAATAATTAATATTTTTTAAAAAAGGAAGCACATTTTATTTTAGGAGTAATGAAATACTGAATCATTACATCTTCCTAGTAAAGTCCTGCCACTTTACGTGCTCAATGGTGCTCAAAAAGGTGGGGCCCTTCAAAAGTTCTATCACTTCCTTACACCACAACTTCTGGGCTATTCCCATAGATTCGAACTCCTCTTCTCCTGTACTGCACTGAATTTACGGCAATTCGGATTGCATAGTAGTCAATAGACCATAAATCAAATGGTGCACATAAGTTTTAATCAAATCGATCGATGGTCCTTGTTGGTGAAAATGAGATGTCAAAAGACGATTCTACTCCTGATACCAAATTTAATAGCCACCATTAAAATGCTATGCAACCCGATGACACTGGCCCTAACCCCGCTTTACCACCTTTCAAATCTTAATCCTCAGTTTCAAACGGTTTTCTCCTTTTTGAAAAACATGAGTTATAAATTAATGCATAAAAATGATTTTTTTTTTTTATTTGTACAACAATAAACTTTTGTGCGGATTATTTATTTTGTGATCATCCCATCTTGATTTTAAATGAAGGTTAAACACACCAAGGAAAGAATAGAAGTCAACTATTCCAATCAAGTCATGGAAGACTTAAGTAAACGACTCTAATGACAAAAATATCCTCCACCCACACCCATACATGTTTATAGCACTCTTTAGGTCAACCACACAAGGGGCATAACCGGAAATTCCACACCCACCCCCATCTTCTCTCCTTTATAAAAACCACACAAAAGAGTCTAGACATATATTCCTAAAAGAAAACAGAGAGAGAAAACACAGAGAAAGTGAAGATGGTGGAAGAAAGGCTAGGAGAAAGAATAATTACCAACGAAGAGCTGATAAAAAAAGCATCTTCCTTTGCCATGAAAGCTCACAGTTCAACGGGGAAGCAGCAATACATTTACGAGAAATCTCGTGGCTCATCCGAGGTCTTCTTCGCCTTTTCTGGTTCATGGTCCATCCATGATTGGTTCCCACAAGAAGCTTTCGGAGAAACCAAGGTTAATCTCACCTTGTTCCCATCTCTAAGGAGCATCAGTAATCAAGAACCTGCAATTGTAAACGACGGTTTCATGTCCAGGTTTCAAGCAATTCTTGAATCATCAACACTACAGACAGAGGTACTCAATTTAAATCCTTCAAATTCACTTTACCTTTGATCACCATACTATGTTTTTCTTGTTTACTGTCTGCAAGCAATCAGTTTGTCTTTTTTTTTTTTCTTCTATAAAACTCTCTCTAAATAATTTTTTACCCTTTTTTTCACTATTCACTATATACTAGCAAAACTATAAGTATAGAAAGTGGATAGCAAGAACATTTACGAAAAGTAGACATTTTCAGGCTGTCCCTTAAATGAAAATGAGACAGTCATTTAGGGATGGAGGGACTATATGGACTAATCAAACTGATTGCAGGTAGAGAAATCAGTGAATGGGGGAAGGCAGGTAGTGTTTACCGGGCACTCCTCAGGTGGTCCTGTGGCAATCTTCGCAACCCTCTGGTTCTTGGATAAATACATGAGACCAAACTGCCCACGAATTCCCCCTTGTTGTTTGACTTTCGGGTCCCCTCTTGTTGGTGATCGGATACTCCCACACGCACTAAAACGAGAGAATTGGGCTCGTTACTTCATCCATTTTGTCCATAGATATGACATTGTTCCTCGTATAATGCTTTCCCCTTTCTCATCAATTGCACACGAACTAGGCCCAATTCTCAGTTCTTTCAATCCAAAATCCTCGCTTTTCAAACAAAAATCTGTTCTTCAATCCAATGAAGCAATCACCTTCTTTGTGGCTGTGATGAGGAATGTAGCATCTGTTGCTAGCCGGGCAGCCTGTGATCTTATGGGCAGCACAAACAGTCTGCTCGAAACTATCTCCAGCTTCGTTAAACTTAGCCCTTATAGACCTTTTGGCACGTATATATTTTGCACTGGAAACGGGAGACTTGTTGTAATGAAAAACTCAGACGCTGTTCTCCAAACTTTGATGTATTCTTCTCAGTTAAGTTCTGAAGCAGAAGTAGCAGAGACTGCTTACAGAAGCTTATATGAACACACGGATTATGAAAATGAATTGAAAGAAAGTCTAGAAATGCAGAATGTAGTTTACCTGGACGACTTAAAAGACATTCCGTTGTCTTCAAATGGTAGTCAATCTGGTGAAGCAGCAACCATAAATACGGCTCTAAACGACCTCGGGCTGGTGAGTTCTATTCACACACACACACACACAATCACACAGGTTAGTTCTAAGTTTTAAAAGAGCCAACTGACATGAGTTTTAATTTCTTGAATACCAGAGCACAAGGGCAAGAATATGTCTACGAGCAGCAGAAGAGTTAGAGACGCAAAAGTTCAGAAACCAAGAAAAAATTGATTCAAATATAAAAGCTATTGAAAGTGCACTAGCCTCGATTCATGATTATCAGAAAAGATGCAAAGATCGCAAAGTGGGGTACTATGATGCATTCAAGATACAAAAGGATTTGAAGAATGATTTCAATGCAAATGTGAAGAGGCTTGAGTTAGCAGGAATATGGGATGAAATTGTAGAAATGTTGAAAAGAAATGAACTTCCAGATGAATTTGAAAACCGGAAAGAGTGGATAGAGCTAGGCACTAAATTTAGAAGACTGGTTGAGCCTCTAGATATTGCTAACTACTACAGACACTCTAAGGATGAAGATACGGGCACTTACTTGAGAGATGGAGGAAGGCCTAAACGTTATAAGTTCACCCAAAGATGGCGTGAGCATGCAGAAATGATGAAAGAAGGAGATAGCTCCGAGACCATTTTCTGGGCAAAGGTAGAGGAAATGAGAAGAAAGTCATTTGATGAGAGTAAGGAGGAAATCTTAGCTCTGGAAAGGGATTTGTGTGAATGGGTTCGTAGAGGCATAGTAGGGACGGACGTGTTCTTGGGCAAGTCTACCTTCGTTGAGTGGTGGATGACATTTCCAGAAAAGCATAGACTCGGATCTTGCCTCAAAGGGCACATCTGCAGTTTTAATGGCTAAACTCGTCTCTGTCACTGTAAAACAATTTATTTTGTGATAATAACGGGGCAAATTTATATGAAGAGTGATTATGTATTATCCACACTACGCTAATATACTTGATCTATTTCATCATATTGCAGTTTCTTCCACATCAATCTCTTTCTTGATGGAAACGGAATACTCCGTATATGCCTAAATATGAGTAACATCAGCGCAATATAAATGCAACGGTGACCATAAAGGCAGAGATGCATAGATGGAAATAAGCATATGATGATTTACTGTTCACCTTGTTTTATACTACTTCCCCGTCGAAAGATGAATGTCAAATTTTTTTCTTGATCAAGAACAAAAATGGACATTCACTTTGGGACAGAGGGAGTATAACATATGACCCACAATGAATCACCGATACGGACGTGAATTATTCAGACACTTGACTCACCGATACTGATGTGAATTATTCAGACACTTGACTGGCCATCGCCTTGTACATAAAAAAGAAAACAGTACCGAGGCCCGCTTGGCCATGGCTTCAAGAAAATTTAAAAGATAATTATCTTTTAAATTTTCATATGCACTGTTCAACCCAGATGCAACTCATAACTTAAAGGAAACATAATATAATTATATTAAAAGAATTGGCAGAATCACAGAATGACAATTTCAAGGTTGTGAACTTGTGATAAACAAGTCAAGGAGGTTCAGTCTAGCAGAAACTAAGATATGCTTCAAAGCCTTCCTTCCATAACAACTAATGGAACATCATAAGCATGGTTCATAAAAGATCACACTGTTAATAGTATGTATAAGTAATTTCGGGAAAGGGGCACAGAGACGACATAAAAAAAATGACTCGAAATATATCAACAGTTGTATTATTCACAAGAACGATCCTCAGATATTTACATCTACAAGAAGGTAAAAAAAAATAGAATGAAATGCTATTCTAGTGTTGATCACTATTTACACTCGTAGATACCATATGTCTCATAGTTAAGAAATCCAAACTCCTGTAACAATCGCAAACTTTATTTTCAGTTCACATCTTAACAAAATCAATTAAAAACAATTTACATCTTGAAACAAGATTTAAACTAACAAGTTACACACAAATGTCAGTCCTGATTCAAACTCTGCTTAGAGTATTTATCATTTTGCCTTTTAGGGATCTAACACCTGAAACAACAAAAGGAAAGACTCAATAATACCAAGTATCACCAATATGCCTCTGATTAATGCCACCAACAGAGAGTATCCAGATTAATCACAACATTTAAAAACTGCTTCAATTGAAGCAGTTTTACTCCTTCATAGACCCGAGTCCAGATAAAAGAATAAACGAAATACGAGAGATAAATGATCTTTTACTTTCTTTTTTTTTTCTTCTGAAGATGGTGAGTGGAAAAAGACGCCATTCACTGATGCCATGAACAATCTAACAAGGAAGCTTCAATGTGTCTGCTTCCTGGTATTAATACAAATAACTGCTTAGTGATGCGAAGCATATAACTGACTAATCATGATGGTGTTGACTACCTGCCAGTATAACAAAGACTATGATGATGACCAAAACTTGTACAAGAACAACACTAGCATCATATTAACCATGGTTTATTCAAGTTGATTACTAGCATAAGTAGATCACAAAAGAAAGTAAAGCCTTGAAATTGGAACCTTACTCGAATGGTATAGAGGCTCAAAGGAGCTTGCATCTTTGAGTCTGCATTTGAAACAAGTACCAATGTTAAAAGTAGCACCTCCGTCCCAAAATGAATGTCCAAAAAAATTCAAATTTGCTCTCGATCAAGAGTAAATTTTAATTTTCTGGACATTCATATTGAGAAGGGGGGAGCATAACACAATCGAAAATATTCAGCTCTACAATCAGTGACCACCTATCGAACAAACCTGAACGTGAACAGACTGCCAATAGAATTGCATTGCTTCCAGCAGATTGAAAACACTTGTGCTTTGCAACAAGATAGATATGCAAATTTAAAAAACAAACAAATTTGTTCAACTCACATCCCTCCGACCTATAGCACACACCCAAGGTAATATTAATGCCAAGAGACAGGTATGTATTTGCTTTTAGTCGACCTCCAAAAAACTTCCACAGCTCATGGAAGACACATCAAAGAGAGATGGCCCACACATCATAGAAGTCATTAGGATTTTGAACAAATCAAGTAAATCAATGGATCCACTGCTCACCCTCAATGCATATGGTTCATAAATAAGATAACAAATCCACAAGCAATAAATTTTACACACTTTGTAATCAAGTACCAAAAAGTATAATTACAAAAAAGGGAAAACTTCATTTTTGTCCATCGTACTTTGGGGTGTATTTCACTTTTATCATCGAACTATATTTCTTTCATTTTTACCATCGCACTTCAAACAATAGTATCATTTTATATCAATTTTGGGTATAAAATGACAATATTGTTTATCGTACGATGGTAAAAATGAAATAAACCTGAGTATAAATAGCAGAATTGGGTATAAAATGACACCATTGTTTGTAGTACGATGGTAAAATTGAAAAAAATGAAGTTCGATGTTAAAAATGAAACACGCCCCAAAGTACGATGGACAAAAACGAAGTTTTCCTTAAAAAAAAAAAGTGAGTAAAAGCTGAAAAGAAAATCATTAGCAAAGCTCAATAAACTACTCCCTCCGTCCCAAAATGAATGTCCAAAACATTTTCAAATTTGCTCTTGATCAAGAGCAAGTTTGAATTTTTTTTGGCCATTCATTTTGGGACCGAGGGAGTACAAGTTTAGAGCAGTAAGCTTCTCCATATGTTTTTGAAAGATCCCAATACTTGTAACGGTGCCAAACTTCCCTTACAAGAAAGAACTAACAATCAAACTTCACCACCTTAGAGGCCGCCTTACTACCATTAGCAAATCACAATGAGGCATGAAAAAACACAAGCAAAAACCTTAAGAGACATAAAAATGAACTTTAGACTGACTATTGCATGAAACATCCCAAATGAGTTGTTAAGGGAGCACACATATGCTCTTATCAAAAAAAAAAAAGGGAGCACACATATGTACATACCTCAAATTGTTTCCAAGTGAACCAGGAATGTTCTTCCACAACTAAGGTAAAACCGCAATTACAAGCTCAAAAGTAAAGTGTACAATTCAACAGAATGACAGTCAATCCGTACCAACTATTTTGAATCGAATATGTGTAGCAACGCATAAGACATCAAAATTTAAATTCTTAAGACCGAGGAGAGGGACCTGCCATTAACTTACCCAATTAAATTGGCAGATGAGAAAACTGCCTAAAATGAATTATGTCAGTCATGTGATTAAAAACATAATGGTTTCCATTATATTAAGCGTACTTGCATAGGACTGAATTCATTTACCAGTATGTCCACCTTCCACATATGGCATGATGCCAAAGGGTACTCTTAGATGTCTGTCATGGAAGATCCCAATACAAATATAACACATTACAGAAACGTTGTATAAGGCAAAACAAAAATCAATGTTGAAATGGTAAAACAATATAAGTGTACTTTCCATATGATGTGACAATATAACTCTGATGATGCCAAATTGTGGAACCTGCAATAAATATATACTCCCTCCGTCCCACCTCAAACCGGACCAACTTTTTGGGCACAATGACCAAGGAAAAGTAAAGTAGGAGAGAGGTGTTGTGAGTATGAAAAGTAAAATAGGAGAGAGAATGAGTGGGAAAAATAGTAAGTTGATTGATGTTGTGTGTATAAAAGTAAAGTAGGAGAGACAATGAATGGGAGGAATAGTAAAGATTCTTTGCTATTTTGGGAAGTCCGGTTTGAGGTGGGACGGATGAAAATGGCAAAAAGTCTGATTGAGGTGGGAGGGAAGGAGTGTGTGTGTGTGTGTGTGTTTATGTATATATATATATATATATATATATATATATATATATATATATATATATATATATATATATATATATATAGTAAAGATTCTTTGCTATTTTGGGAAGTCCGGTTTGAGGTGGGACGGATGAAAATGGCAAAAAGTCTGATTGAGGTGGGACGGAAGGAGTGTGTGTGTGTGTGTGTATATATATATACATATATATATATATATATATATATATATATGTATATATATATATATATATATATATATATATATATATATATATATATATGTATATATATACATATGAAACTCAATTCTGATCACTCTTTCTGTAGCGGTTAAAACCCACCTCTATTGTAATATAGATATATTCAGCCATGCTTTCATTAATAGACAAAAAGAGTTACATGACAACATCAAATGTTTGGAGTTCCGAACATATCTGACTCCTTGATTCTTGGGATTCATGTAGGCTTTTCTGGGTGTTATTCATGTTTGGAATTTGTTATGATTTCAATTTCCGAGTACTGAACTTTCCCTTCCTTGGAAAAAATCCTAAATCACCAAAAGTACACCTCAGTCTGCCGCATTTTCTGTTTCAACTCCTATGTTTACCGCATAAACTATAAGCTAGTGATAAGAGAAAAATAAAGGTGGTTATAAGAGGTTCTTTGAACCTTGCAAGGAAGGGTCAACACTTTCATCAATAAGGGAAATGAATAGGCCATATGCAGCTGCAGTGCCTTTGTGGCTAAATATTCAGCCTAAGAGTACTAACTGTTGTTATAAGTTAGAGATATCTAGTCTACATCATCCAATGTGATCATTGTAGATTAGTTTTGTGTCCTGATGGATCCCTATCATGAGGTTTACAACAAAGCTATGACTTGGGAGAGACTGTGGGCCGAATAAGAGTAGCCATATCAAACAGCCTCTGCAGGTGTCAAAACACTAAATTAGGCTTTCTAGAATAAGAGTAGGATAATTTTTCATGAATGTAGAACAAATTAACCAGATCCACTAAAGGATTTGATTATTTATATCAAATTAATTATATATCACTACATAAGATAGTATAGAATCATCATTATAAGTCATAGATCTACATATACTCCCATGTTCAGTAGATTTATTTACATGTAATATACATTTATGGCCATGTCTTAATGCTCAATAGATTGAAGGTATCTCCGGCCGGTAACATATGGTATATCTGTTTGTGCCAACAAAATCATTGTAAGAAAGCAAATTCTTGAAATTCGCCACAATCCGAATCTTATAAAACATAAGATTTTCCATTTTTTAAACCAAGCTTCTATAACAACAAAAAAAAAACATATGCATTCATAAAATGCAAGTTATTTTAACAGGTAAGTTCAGGTTTTACACAGGAACCTTGTTATGTAAGGCTCTAAGAGAATCCAATAAGTACTAATTAAGATGATATGGCAGTAAGAATAGTGCAACAAGAAGCAAAACAAAAAAGAGCCAAACCACTCACTTCGAAGGAAGAAGTCAATGAAGAACCATATATTTGTCACTTTCATTTATTATAGATTCTGAAATAAATGCACAAGCGCATCTCGCAAGAAGGCCATATGATGTATTTAATTTCTATACCACCTTATGTATTCACATACCAACTAGTCCCTTTATAAGCACATTGCTAAAGAACACAGACCAACAAACTCATGAAAGAACCAGCATACCGTTCAAATGCTAATAAACCATGTCTCTATAAACATGCCTTAAAACTAATTTCAGCGTCTCAGTAAGATAACATGCAAGACACGCGAAAAGTAAGGGACTCCAAACATACATATCCGAAGGAACCAGAGAATCTTCCCTAAGGCCTGGCATTCATGCTAAAAGACCGAGAAATCTTGGACGTCCAATCTGAAGGCGCGATTACCTCAATAGGCTGGTCATACTGCTTCCTGCAACCCGGACAACGGCCGTTGTCTTCGACAATTCTCTTGTGGCAGAATAAGCACAGCTGGTACCCACATGAACAAGGAAGAAAGCTAGTATCTGTCAAATCCAAATCTTCTAAGCATATTGGACATAATGACGGAACGGATACCATATTCGTACAAACCCATTCTCTACCACAATGCCGCCCAGAATTCTTAGGGAGACTATTCTGCTTTGGCAGACTCTGAGGCCGACAAGTATCATCAGGTGTCCACGCCCGACCATGTGGCAGTGATTTGGAATTTCCCGAAGCAATCTGAATGGCTTCTTCTGGATTGGGAGCCGGGGCTGAATCAAACTGGGAATCATTCTGATGCTCAGGAGATTCCAAATTAGGGTTATCAGGCTCATCCTTGGAGTCATCTGCGGCTAAAGCATCCGCCATAGCCTCCCAATCATCCAAGCAGTCATCATCTGCTTCATCTTCTTCGCTCATACTTCCTGAACAACAACCCCCATTGCTGCTACTGCTGGTGCTGCTCCCACTACTGCTACTTCCAGTAAAGTTCGTTCCAGATCCATCAATACCCAATACACTACTAGTGGGACTGTTCGACGGTGATGATTCAGAGTCACTGTAATTATGACTCATCAATCCCTCATTCTCTTCGCCTCCAGAATTAATCTCCAATTTCCCAATTGGTTTCCCTCTCTCACCACTCTCATGCATGGAAGGCAAACCAATTTTCTCACCATGGTTCAATTCCTCCTTAACCCCTTTGTTTTTCACTGTAGAATTATCAATTTACCAAAATAAGAAACAATCAAAAGCATATCAATCATAAAAACAAATATACATGACAAATGATACACCGTCCAAATACCAAACATGTCAAATGAATTTTTTTTTTGGGTACCTTGAGACAGCCATTGCTCGCGACGAGCATCAAGCTTGCACTGCTTCAATTTGGCAGACCTATTGGCCTGTGAAATCAATCAAAATCAATGAATTAAAAAATTATAAAGCCCAAACGTGAAAAAAAAAAAAACTAAAGAAATTGGAGTTAGAAATAGTTTACCCTCTTCTTCTTGGGTGTGGATTCCTTTGCTTTGGAGGCGGGCATCGGGATTGAAGCAATTGAATCAAACACCATGATGATGATGGATAAAATCGAGATAGGAATGATCGATAGCAAAAACCCTAAGGAAAAAATTCAAAGACGGGGAGAGATTATTTAAGAGATAAACTAGATAACGGAAACTCCTCTGCTTCGTTAGCCCCTCTTTCTTTCTGAACTCTATTTATACACCTCGACTTACAATTATGCCCTCTCTGCCCCCTCCAATTTACGGTAAGCGAATTATCGGGAGGGTGGAAAATATCGTGGTCCAATAATATCGCAATAATACGACGTCGTTTGGACTTGTATAAAAAAAAAAAAACAAAACTACCAAAAACGCCCTATTAAAAACAATCATATCCAAAAAACACAATAAATAATTATGAGTTTACAAAAGATAAAAAAGTACTCCCTCTGTCTCATATTACCTTATCCATTTGCTTACAGTAGAAAGTCAACAGAGATAAACTTTAACCAAATATTAATATCAATCTATTCATTCTAATGAAATTTTAATAATGATAATAGTGATAATTTTTTAATCATCATTTTTTTTATAATTTTATTAAAATTTAACAATTACATTATATAAGCATAACAAATTGCTTTTCTAAAAATTATTAGACACTGGACCATAAAAATATTATTATTATTAAATAATTATTATTTATAAATAAATGATAAATTTTACATTCTTAATATCTCGCTACTTAAAAAAAGTTATCTACACAAAAGCTTCAAACTTAAATACAAATAAGTGAATCGTTAAATTTTTCTTTTTGATATTGAATATTTCTTCTGTTACACTCTAAAAAGCACAAAATCGATTTTGAATGGAAATTAAGAAAATATTATAATGGAGTAGTGTTGTTAGTATGAAAAGTGATTTAACAGAGAAAATGTGAAGTAGAAAATAATAAATGAATAGTTATTATTAGTATAACAAGTGGGTAAAAAAAATAAAGAAGTATTATAAAGTTTTCATTTTGTAAGTGTGCTTTTTTAAAATGTGATATCTAAAATGAAAATTTGTGTCTTTTCAAATGAGATGAAGAAATATCTAATTTTAGGGTTTTTTTTATAGAAGAATTATTTGTTAGATTTTTTTAATATAAATTTATTTATAGGGACATTTCTGGTATTTTTCCATAAACTCTTTCTTTTGTTTTCATAACCGTCTATAAATTGCTATTTTAATTATTTTTGAAGAAAGTGATCGAATATATTAACTGTAACACATCGTACCTTCCCAGTCTAAAAAAGAACAGAAAATTTTGGGGGAAATCTGTTTCTCCATAAGTTATTAAAAATCATATTTTTAAATATATTGACTTGGTGTTTTAAAGCCTAAACTCACTGTTTTAAGATCTAAACTCGCTATTTTATTTTCTAGCTTAAACTCACTGTTTTAACGCCTAAACTGACTATTTTATTTTCTAGGTATTTTAAGGCCTAAACTCAATATTTTAAGTGTTGTGAAATTGGTGCTCTCCGTTTGCAATCAAGACAAAGAAATCAACACACCCACATGTACAAGAAAGAAACAATCACACACAAGAACACAAGAGTTGTTTATCCGGTTCATTCACCAACTCGTGAACTACGTCCGGGGGCAATTGCCAAGCCAATATGTTATTAGTCTCTCTAATATGTTGCTACAATGTGTTCTAGGTCGAAATTATGCTTATATAGTTACAAGGAAACCCTAAATCTAATTTAAGAAGAGTTCTAATCAAATAAGGAAACAAAACAAAGCCCAAAACCTCGGCCAGCTTGAGGCGCCCGCCTCAAGCCTTCCATGCGGCCGCCTCGCGTTGGCAAACCTTGGCCACCTGCCTCGGCCACGAGGCGCGCGCCTCGGCCCTCCCCATGCGGCCGCACCGCGCAGACCCAAGCCACGAGCGAGAATTCTTCACTGTTTTGAACTCCTTTTGATCTCATGAAACCCCTCCGAGCTTAGGCCCCTTTTCTTCCTTGGTTTAGGACTCCAATCCCAACAATCTCCCACCGGAGACTAAACTAACAAACATAGAATCACCCATTAACTCCCACCACGGAGTAAAGACCTTCGAACACATTCCCCCTTCATTCATATTGGCTTGACACTACCGCACCTCTCCTCAAGTACTAAGGCGAGTTGAAACCAAGCGACGTTTCAACCTCCCGTGTTAGATCGTTCTTGCCTCCCAAATCGGCTTCTACCTTGATTTCTCCCCGCAAGTCTAACTTCGCCTTCTCCCTCCAGACCCGCCTTCCTCGCAATGCCTCCCCTTGAAACTTGGGCCTTTGCCTTGTTTCTTGCATCGGCCCATTCTTGGTCTGAATCCGCTCTGTTAGGGGCCCTTGGACATCCACACCGCGTTGATCAACTTTGTGTCCTCCCCAACATACCGTTTCTTGATGTCTCCCCTTTTTACACCAACAGCCGGTTCTTAAGCCTCTTTGCTCCCACCGGAGCAACGACATTGTAGGTAGAGTACAACGTCTTCCCCTTAACCCCATGAGCCAACACCTTAGCCCCTTTTGTGACTTTCCAAGACCCACCAATGAAAGAAACACCATACCCTTCACTGTCAAGTTGTCCCACAGAAATCACTCTCCTCCTCAAATCCGGAACATGCATCACGTCGTGTAGTTGTAAAACAGTCCCATTAGGTGTCTTCATCATTACATCCCCATACCTTTGATCTTGATGGTTGACCATCACCAAGATAGAGAACCCCAAAATCTCCGGTTTTGTAACGCCTCATTGATTCCGCATCCCCACTAGCATGACAAGAAGCTCCAGAATCCAACACCCAATCTTCACCCGACTGCTCCTCCCCTAGGATTAGTACATCACCACCATCATCCACCACGTGCGCACCACCACCTTTTCCCGGACAGTCATAACTGATGTGCCCCAATTCACCACAATTGTAGCACTTGACCTTTTTCCCCTTAGGTCCACCCCTTTTTCTCTCCACCCTAAGTGCGGCCCCATCTACGGACGATTCTCCCCTTTTCTCCTTCCTTCGCAACTCCTCTTGCGGGGCGAGATCTCCTAACCTCCGTATACACCAATGCCGTTTTCGACGTACTAATCGTTGTGACAGTAACCTCCCAACTATCAGGCAATGATTTTAGAAGAAAACAAGCTAGCACTTCATCGGAGAAAGTAATATCAACACTTTTCAATTGGTCCACCATACCTTTGAAATTGCCGATATGACTTGCCGCTGTCTGCCCCTCTGACATCTTCGCATTCGCAAACCTCTTTATCAAATGCACCTTATTGATATTCGACGGCTTCTCATACATGTCTGACAGCGTTTGTAGCAACTCCACCGTTGTCTTGGCCTCCATAGCGTTCCGTGCAACGTCGTCGGTTAGGGCACTCCTTACCGCTCCTAACGCCTTCCGATCCAACGTCTCCCAATCCCCTTGTGACATGTCTTCGGGCTTCTCCTTCAAGGGCTTATGAAGATCCTTACAATAAAGGTAGTCTTCAATCCTTGTCTTCCAAAACGTGAAATTCACACCGTTGAATTTCTCGATATGGTTCTTCATCTTGACTGCTTCACCAAAATCCCCAAGAACGCGATTCAAAATTAATCAACTAATGAAAAGATTTTGAATCCTCCGAACCAAAGCTCTGATACCAGTTGTTGTGAAATTGGTGCTCTCCGTTTGCAATCAAGACAAAGAAATCAACACACCCACACGTACAAGAAAGAAACAATCACACACAAGAACACAAGAGTTGTTTACCCGGTTCATTCACCAACTCGTGAACTACGTCCGGGGGCAATTGCCAAGCCAATATGTTATTAGTCTCTCTAATATGTTGCTACAATGTGTTCTAGGCCGAAATTATGCTTATATAGTTACAAGGAAACCCTAAATCTAATTTAAGAAGAGTTCTAATCAAATAAGGAAACAAAACAAAGCCCAAAACCTCGGCCAGCTTGAGGCGCCCGCCTCAAGCCTTCCATGCGGCCGCCTCGCGTTGGCAAACCTTGGCCACCTGCCTCGGCCAATGAGGCGCACGCCTCGGCCCTCCCCATGCGGCCGCCTGGCGCAGACCCAAGCCACGAGCAGAATTCTTCACTGCTTTGAACTCCTTTTGATCTCCATAAACCCCTCCGACTTAGGCCCCTTTTCTTCCTTGGTTTAGGACTCCAATCCCAACATTAAGGTCTAAACTCGATATTTTTAGGGATAAAAGTGGATTTTTTATAACTTATGAAGAAGCAAGTTTTCCCTAAAAGAAAAACTACTCCCTCCTTTTCGGAGTAGGATTTTTAATTTTTTTTTATTCTACAAGACTCGTTTTTATGCTTAAAATAACAACTCACTTATTATTTTCCTACCAACTTTCTCTCTCATATTTTACGTTTTATACTTGCGACATTTTTTTAATAAATGTATATAGTCACATTAACATTAAGAACCTTATTGTTATTGTGGGAGGATAGAGTGTTTAATTTTATTTTTGATAATAAAAAAGAACTATTTAGGGCCCAAAAAATTACTGATTCTTTTGGGGCCCAAAATCCTTACCTGATGTATAAGTGGTAGGTTCAATCATCCATATCGTATAGCGGTCCAAATTTTCATCTCTTGGTTGTAATCTAAAACAAAAGGATTAATTCCTCCTTACCCACCCACCCACACACTCCAAATTAAATTCCATCAAAATCCAATTGAAATCAAAATTTCCTTAAACCTCGAAAGTCGAGATTAAAATTTCTCAAAAATCCGTTGACAGTCCTATACCACATGGTATAGGACCTTTTTTCAGTCTTATACCATATGATATAGGACTTTATTCCTTAGTAATTTTTTCTTATATGATTTTAATTTAATTTTTTTTTAAAAAGTGAAAAAAGTGCAAAAAAAAAAAATGATCCTATACCACATGATATAAGACCTGATGGGATGCTATAGGAGTGACGCGGGTTTTGATGGGATTTTAATTTCAAATGAGTTTTGATGGGATATTGATATGAGTCATAGATTTTAGAGTCCTTGGCCCAAAACAAAACTGTCTACTTTAATAAGTGATTAATGCACGGCAAAACACGACTCCGAAACAGAATTGAAAAAAACAATTCTTAATTTGGAAATCAACTTTAAATTGAAAAGAAAAAAACTTGAGAAGCCAATTTATTAAGTAATTAAAAGCGAATTATGCTGATGATGCAGACGGATAAAGAAGTTTTTTGAATTTGAAACTAATAAAGAATAGTCTGATTATCTTAAAAGTATAGTTCGGTTAAATGGGTAGCCATGATATTCGAGAAGAAAATGGTTGTTAAAATAGATTTTTCAACTTTATTTCATAATTTTGCTTCTAAATGCTCTATCCATCCCATTAATAACTTCACTTTTTGTCAAAATGGGTATCCCATTTAAAACTTCACTTTTCCTAAAATGGCAAAAAATCTTTACTATACCACCCACTCATTCTCTCCTATTTTACTATTACACTCGCAATATTTTTCAAATTTACTATTTTCTCCACTCATTCTCTCTCATATTTTACTATTACACTCACAACATTTTCTCCACTCACAATTTCCTTAATTTGCGTGCCCACCCCAAAAGGGTGAAGCAATTACCGGGACGGAGGGAGTATACTAGATCGAGTTTGTTTAAATAGTTTAGCATATACTCCCTCCGTCCCATAAAAGCTTACCCGTTTACTGTTGAGAACGGAAAATAAGAAATAATGTTATTAAAGTAGGAGTTGTGAGTGGGTAGGAGAGAGAATGAATGGAGAGAATAGTAAATTTAAAAAGTGTTGTGAGTATGACAAGTGAGTCTCATGAATAAAGAAGTATTAAAAAATTTTCTTTTAAGGAAAGTATGACTTTAAAGTGGAACGCCCAAAATTATGAAATGGATAAAGTAATATGGGACGGAGGGAGTATATATATATGAATCCCGCTAAAAATATTAGTTTAGGGGGAATGCTTCTGTATTAAGCCAAAAGCTTTACAGATAGCGGTAATATTGTTGGATACTCTGATTAAGTATCTGATTTTCTTATATGGATCTCTGGAGTATGAGTCCTATAAGCGGTGAATGTGCTGGAGGCAGTTCACCAAAGAGAGGAGTTTCACTCCCACGTTGTACGACTTATTGTTCAGACGGGAAAGGTAAAATGAGGTAACGTAAGGTGTTTACCGCTTTAATAATGTGCTATGTGTAACCATGATATGTGTTGCATCTTGCTGCATTCATAATAGCTTATTGAGATTTATTCTCACCCCTTCCCTTTTACTGTTTTAGATTGTGCTGAGACAGGTGACTGAGCCAGTGAGGCCGGGGAAAGAGTTTGGACTCTTGCTTTTGAAAATTGTCAGGATAGGTATATGAGTAGGTTGTCGGGAGTCCTATTTAAATATTACTCTTTTATAAGTTGTATGGAAAACTCTTTTGTTAAACAATGTTAATTTGGGTTTTCAATGTAATTGATCAAGTTATAGTTTATTAGAATATTTGTTTAAATTCCTCCGAGTGGAGATATTATAAGTTGATTTTATTTTGGAAGTTGAGAAGTGATTTTCTTTTAAAGTGAAATAAAAGTTTTTAAAAATTTAAGATGGGTTTTCTTAGTTTGAGCTCCTCAAGCTCGGGACACGCGTTAGGTCCCGGGTTGGGGTGCGTACAGGTTTGGTCTGATAGGGTCAGACCACAAACCAAACCGAACCATGTGATTTGCCAAAATTTGAGATCAAAACGAACCATTCATACTTGAAAACCAAACCAAAACGCATGATTTAGTTCGGTTCGATCTCAAACTGCGATTTTTACTGAACCACTTACGCCCCTAGTTTAAATCGTGGTTTAAGATTGAACCGAATCAAGTCATGCAGTTTAATTTGGTTTTAAGTATGAATGGTTTGGTTCGGTCTCAAATATTGGCAAATCGCATGGTTCAATTTGGTTTGTGGTTTGAACCTCCCAGACCAAACCAAATCGCGGTTTGACACCGCAAAACCGAACCACCAAACCAAACTACGAGACCAAACCGTCAAACCAAACCAACAGACCAAACCACGTTACATAAACTAATCATAACCCTCCTTTTGTATATTATTTAACATTTTCATATGTTTATTAATATTTACTGTTAAATCAATAAAAAACCAACATTACATAGACAATTCTAATTTCTAACCCCCATTTTGTATCTTATTTAATATTAATTTGGTTCTCGCATGTTGGTTCACGTATGTTGGCTCTCGCACTTCGACAATGACTTGGTTCTCGCATCTCGTTAAGAGTCTGGTTCTCGCATCTCGCTTCTCATTTCTCTCAGCATTTTATGTCTCCAAGCGAGGTCCATGCCACTTATCTAGTTTCTTGCCTTGATTTTATCCAGACGAAATCTCCTACTTGATATCCCTCAAACCACGGCGTGACACGTGTAAAGTAGCTTGATGACTCTCCACTACTTGGCTATATATACTCCCTCCCACCATTTACAATCTGAGCAAGCTCTCTCCCTCTTCTCTCTCTCTCTAGAAATGTCTTGTGATTATATGTATATACTTGCCATAGATCGGATTGAAGATTCTCACGTCGGAGGATTTTTTTTTGGGGGGGGGGGGAAGGCCCCCCATCCCTAACGGTGTCTTGTCTTGTAGGTCCCGCATTATATCGGACCGGAGAGACTTCCGTCCGGATCATATAGCTTTGCCGCCCACTGTGAGCCATTTTTCATGGAAGCATCAACACTATTTCAAATAGTATATCTATTTATAAAACTTTTATGTTAATTTCACCAACTTACTCCCGCTAATTAAAAAGTCAAATCTTTAAAAATTTTGATGAAGTGAGGAATATCTTTAAATTAATGGCGTTGATGATATTATGAGAATATTACGGTATTGTTAAGATCTTGTGTTTTGAAACGAAAAGTAGGTTTCATATTGTTAAGATCTTGTGTTTCACTTAGGGGCGTAAGTAGTTTGGTTTAAATTAGGGGTGTAAATGGTTTGGTTTGGTTCGGTTTGGGTGAATTTACGTACCGAACCAATAGTCATCCGTTTGGGAAAATTTCAAACCGAATCGAACCAAACCAAACCGCTATGGTTTGGTTCGGTTTGATTCAAACTACGGTTCAATTATTTGGTTCAAACCGTGGTTCAAACCTTGGTTCAGACTTTATTTAGACTACGGTTCAAACCACGATTCAGACCGCAACTCATTTTCAATTTATTTAAATTTTTCGTGATCTCGAAAGAAAAGCGAAAGATGCGCGGGTGTTAAGATGAAAGATGGAGGAAGAGGAGACTAGAGGAAGAAGGCTGAAGGAAGAAAAACACCTTTCAATCTTCGATAGTGCAGAGAACTTAATTATTTATTTGTTGCAAAATGGGGTTTAAGATTAGTTTATTTAATGTGGTTTGATATTGTGGTTTGGTCTGGCGGTTTGGATTTGTGATTCGGTGTCAAACCGCGGTTTGGTTTGGTCTGACAGGGTCAGACCACAAATCAAACCGAACCATGTGGTTTGCCAAAATTTGAGATCAAACCGAACCATTCATACTTGAAAACCAAACCAAACCGCATGATTTAGTTCGGTTCGATCTCAAACCGCGGTTTGTACTGAACCACTTACACCCCTAGTTTAAATCGTGGTTTAAGATTGAACCGAATCAAGTCATGCGGTTTAATTTGGTTTTTAAGTATGAATGGTTTGGTTCGGTCTCAAATATTGGCAAATCGCATGGTTCAATTTGGTTTGTGGTTTGAACCTCACAGACCAAACCAAATCGAACTGAACCAAACCAAATCGCGGTTTGACATCGCGAGACCCAACCACCAAACCAAACTACGAGACCAAATCGTCAAACCAAACCAACAGACCTAACCACGTTACATAAACTAATCATAACCCTCCTTTTGTATCTTATTTAACATTTTTCGTATATTTATTAATATTTACTGTTAAATCAATATAAAACCTACATTACATAGACAATTCTAATTTCTAATCCCCGTTTTGTATCTTATTTAATATTAATTTGGTTCTCGCATGTTGGTTCTCGCATGTTGGTTCTCGTATGTTGGTTCTCGCACCTCGGCAAAGACTTGGTTCTCGCATCTCGTCATGAGTCTGGTTCTCGCATCTCGCATCTCGTTTCTCTCAGCATGTTTATGTAACGACCCCAACCCTAGGCATTTATTTTTAATATTATATTAGATGCTTTAATATTTATATTTATTTTATGTGTTTCTTTATGTCTTTAAATTCTTAATTTAAGATAAATTGGGTGAGAAGTAAGATTAGAATCTTTGGAGAATTTATTGGTTATTAAATAAAGAAGATTGGGGAATAATAAAAATAGAAAATAGATAAATAGTGAGAGGAGGTTAAAATGAGTAGAATAAATATTTAGGGGGAATGATTTAAATGTTTGTTGAAAGTCTTTAGAAGAGGGGGGCCAATTCCCTCTTCACTCCAAATCCCCCAAGCTGTTCCCTCTCCTCTCCCCCTTACTTCCTCCATCCGGCCCCCCCCTTCTACATCCTCCTCACTCTTCTTCCTCCTCCTTCATTCATTCATCCCACATTTTCCTAGAGAAACTCCATGGAAGCCCCTTTCCTCCAAGCTTTGAATGCCAAGCTACTTCTCCTCCAAAATCAAGTCTTAGGGCACCATTGAAGTTGGATGACCTAGAGGAAGCCATCTAGCTAGAAAGATCCTCCTTCCATTCTAAAATCCCAAGGTGAGTTATTATGACCTTTCCTTCTTTAAATGTTCATGAACTATGTTGTTGTTGTTGTTTTTGTTATAATGGTTTTGATGATTGAAAACCTTCTTGGAGTTTGGAAATCTGGTAAATGTTAGAGAATGATGTTTTGGTTCATAGAAGTTGATCAAGAGTATAATAAAATGTGTTGGTTGGATTAAGAGAATTTAACTTGAAATGGGGTAGTGAATTGGGTGAAAAATCAAGTTGTAATTTAACTTAGGTTTATGTTATTTTGAAGTTTAAATGATTTGGTATGAAAAGTATGAAGTTTAGTAAGCATTTTAGGTTCACAAAACAGAGGGAAATTAGTTTGGGAACAAATTGGTTTGGGGTTGTTGAAGGATTTTGGCACTCGTTCAATTTCGGGTTCGGGGCACGAGTGGGTGCCCTTTGCGGCACGAGTCGTGCCTTGGATGGGGACGAGTCGTGACGAGGGATAAAGGGAAGTCGTGCCTTACCGGGGACGCATTCGGGGAGAAGGTCAAGGGGCACGAGTCGTGCCACCGGGGACGAGTCGTGCCCTGGCCTCGGTTTCAAAGTATCAATTTTAGAGCTGCTTAAACCTAATCAAACTCGAACCAAAATGAAATCTCTTTAACCTAGATTAAAGTAGAATACTTTGGCTACTCAATGACATCTTAAGTGATCAAAATGGAATTGTGGAAGTGGTTTAAATATTGCCCCGAAAATGGTTGATAGGTTTGATTTGTGACTTCACTAAAATAGTTCCAATTTGGGAAATAGAACTTGAACTTTAATTAATGTTATTCAAGGTCGTATAATGACTATGTAAGAGTGGTTTATGATATATAGTAGCCTCACTCCCTATCTTTAGTGAATAGTTGCAATGGTGTAGAAGCTATAGGTTTCACTATTGAACTAATTGGTAATGGGCATGTATCGCCTTGTGGCATTATTATCCCAACTTGTGGAATTGTTGAATTTGGTGTATACCTTAATATCCTAAGTATGGATTATTTGGCAAGTTGTTGTGTTGCATCCCGATGTGGATTAATTGGTACATGATTATATTGTATCCCGGTGTGGATTATGTGGTTATATTGTTACCTTAATTGAGTTCATATGCATGGATGATATTATGCGTTGTGCATTACATAAATTGTTGCACTATGGTATTGATTGGCATGAGTATACATCACCATGTTGTTATATGATTATCCCATTTTGTGGATTATAATTCAAGTATCTATTATGTGCTTGAATGTGTATATGTTCGGGTGGGTATGATGGAAGTCAATCAATTATTGATTTGTTCAATAAGTGATTGAAGGTTCATCATATCGGTGACCCTTCCCCACTCTGTGGCCACAGTGTGGGGGCTGTGCAGCTACCGTATCGAGTGATAAGTAGCCTTTACATACCGCTGCGATTAGGAGAAACCTGGGAATGCTCGTATGAAGCCAACGGCTCTCTGCGATGGCGATGATAGTATATGACACTCTAAATATAGGGGTCATATATGTATCCTGTTTTTCTTATATGGATCTCTGGGGTATGAGACCTATAAGCGGTGAATGTGCATGGGGGCAGTTCACCAAAGAGTGGAGTTTTACTCCCACGTTGTACGACTTATTGTTCAGACGGGAAAAGGTAAAATGAGGTAACGTAAGGTGTTTACCGCTTTCATAATGTGTTAAGTGTTGCCATGCTACGTGTTGCATCTTGTATGGCATCTTGCTGCATATCATAATAGCTCATTGAGATTTATTCTCACCCCTCTCCCTTCTTGTTTTAGATCCCGAGACAGGTGGACCGACCGAGTCAGGGCGGAAAGGAGTTAGAAGTGGTATTTTGGGAATTGTCGGGTTATGTTTAGATTGGGTAGAAAGTGTATGTTAGCATAATTCTTTTTAAGGGTTGTATTCATAAACCTTAATTCCATATTATATTCGATATCTTTTGTAACTAAAACAGTTTATTATTTTCATGGTTGGTCAACTTTTCCTCCAGGGTGGAATGAGTAGAATTATTTTGAAATGGTTGTGTTTATGTTTGGAAGTTAAATCAAAGTTTTTAAAGTATTAGGAAATTTGGGTTAGTTGAGGACGCTCCAGCTCGGGACACGTGTAGGTTCCGGGTCGGGGTCCTCACAGTTGGTATCAGAGCTCGGTTAGAGTTCTCGGGTAGAGTCTAGCTGAGTGAGAGTGTGCGATAACTTACGTCGAGAGTTTAATGCAGAATTTGTTCAAAGGCAGGAAATGATATTGATCAACCAAGGAATCAAGGAAAGGTGAGTTATGGAAAGATAGATTTCCCCACCATCATTTGAGGTATTTTACCTGTCTCAGGAATTAGGGTTCATACTTTTATAAATCCTCGTATATTAGTTCTCATGTGGCATTACATTCATCCTTATTTGCATAATTGGCCTAAGAGTTACCTTATGTGCTGGAGGTTCTACTCCGATGGGGTCGTACCTCGAATCATCCTTAATTATCTTGGTAATTGTGATTAAGTGGGCATGTATTGCCGGTGGATTTGGGCGAGTCTCCTTATCTATGTTTGATTTGCCTCCGTGTGTGGTAGAGGCGGATGAGTCATTATTTGCTATTTTGTCATATATGCGTAAATGTCGAAAGTATGGCCTAATTAAGAGTAGTGTATGGTTGTATAGTTGCATGATTATTTATTCATTGGTATCTCGTGGAAGAGACTAGATATATGAGACTAGTATTGGAAGTGATAGTCTAAGTGAGATTATATGAGTTATAAATTATCGCGAGTAAGAGATCCTATGGAACTAATATATCTTTGCCTTAGGTGCTATAAGTATTCTCTAAGGAGAGATTGGTTGAATTCTTACTACTAAATTGAATAGGAAATCAGATATTTTTGTAAGTAATATCACCCTATAAGTTGACTAAGTGGTGTTTTTCAAGTGAGTTTCAAAAATGGGTTTTCATCAGGTATCATACCAGGATATTGAAGCTGAGTAGATGTAAGTCACTATTTTGGTATTCTGATCCCTAGAGAGAGTATACAAATTGGGATGATGAAATTGATGATTCAACTTGAGAAATTAATGGATGAAGAAGATAACTAGCTTAGCGATTCTCAGTAAGGATAAATTGTTACTGTATTTAGAAAAAATGATACTTGGTGGTTAACTATAAGGTTATAGAGATCTCAAATTGGTAACTGTAAGCAATAAGTATTCGTTATCACTTGTTGATAATTGGCATGACTGATTTTAGAAATTTGTAGGATACTCAATGGTTATTAGTTGAATTTCGGGTGTTACGATTGCAGTGAATAATTGTTGTAAGGATGTACTTAAGACAACAATTGTATCTAGTATGACCGTTTTGGTTTGGGGTGGTGTATTGGTTATGAAGAAGTAAATAGAGTAAGTATGAAGAAGCATAATAGATGTAGTTATTGGTGATTTATAGGATCAACTTCAGGAATTGATAATATTTGTATGTGGTTATTTTGAAAGACGATTAGCATTAAATGAAAAAGGAAAATGAGGATGAATCTTATGGGAAGAAAGGATATTTTAGGATGATTATACCCTATAGGTCGATTTAGTTGCGTAACTCATATGAGGGAGTAGTGTGATGTTTGGGAGATATTGGCGTTATACGGATTTTGAGTTGTTGATGGTTATAGGGAGGTAAGTTAGATTATACCGTAATGATTAATTGAAATTTGGGAATGATTGATCTATATGAGTTCCAATTATATTTTCTTATTTGGAAATTATGGTATTTGATCGGGAACTAGATGTTCACAATATGTTGTTACTAAGTACAATACCAATATTAAAGGTAGGGAATAGATGACTCAAATTTGGTAAAAGTGTTGATTATACAACTTGAGGAATTATTGAATTGAGGATGATTTACTTAGTTATAATCTTAATGATTGTTTTAGTGTTATTTATCGGGGATAGTAATAGTATTGCGAGATTGTGTTTTCTTATAAGAGAATTTAATCAAGAATAAATATTATGAATGGTGGCTATACTATAAATAGAGGTCAGACAAGAATATTATGTTGGAATTGTTTAATTGTGTCTTAACAATTGAAAGTGTGTGTTGAACTTCGGTGTGAATATTTGTACCCTTCGGGGATAATTGATTTAATAAGGTTAGTGGATCGTTTTTGTGTACATTAAAATGCGTGAGTAATTTAATTATCTACCACCGGTATGGGACGGTTGTAGATAATTAGATCGCTCAAGTTATTTTGTTAACGTTTTGATCTTTTAAAAAAAAAAAAAAAAAAAAAAAATTCTTAAAGATTTTGAGTGGTTTAGTTAATTAAAACTGGTATGGGACAGTTTTAAATAAATAAACCATTCGAGTCTCACTAGATCTCTTTTGTCTATCCTTTGGTATCCTAAAGATGTAATTTGTGCAGAAGCTCGTAGAAAGGCAATTTATTTTCCCTATAGTGATTAATTATATTAAAGTTTCGATCCGAGAATGAGTTGATAAATTGTGGGGTTATTAATGTGGAGGTCGCGAGACTCGGTTTTGTATTGGGTTGGATCGGCTCCCGTTGTGGGCGGCCAACCATTTGATTCGGGTATTGATCTGTCACTGGACCTGAAAATAATTAGAGATTGAACTGAGAGTATTATTACTTTGAATTTTGTGATTTGGTTATCTTGGAAGTAAAGAGGAGTATGTTGTTCTGTTTATAGGAAGTTGATTGTATTTCTATTCTTTATATATAGTTTGATGAGATATTGATTGATAGAGTCCTCACATATGTTAGGGGATAATTCGATTGTATAAACCCCGTAGTAGTAAATGGATTGGATAGACATCATTTGGGAAAGATCCTTTTAGAATGTATGGATGCTATTAAGTTTAATCTTATGAAAATTTGAGGGATAATTACTTATTGTTGAGGATATGCTACGAGCATGTACAATGGATGTTTGTAGTCGATAGGACTTATGGTTCCGGAGGTTGAGTGCGTATAATGGCAGTTATCCTTCTAGCATTGAGATAAGACCGTATGAGGTGTGGTTCAGGATGGAAATATCGATCTCTAATTTGTTGGAGCAAGGTTAGAGAAGCAAGGCCTAAGGTAAATTGGCGCAAAAGTTTGTTAGTTCATTTGAAGTTTTAAATGTAATATCGTGATGTATTGGGAAACATAAGGTGTAATACTTTTCATTTAAAATACTTCTTTGAGGACGTGAAAGTTCGGGTTAGCAATAATGGTATGGTATTCTCGGCGTATTGAGTTGTTATATCACATTATTAATGAAATTTGAATCTTGGAAAGAATCATAGCATTGATGAGACTGATTGGGAATTGAAGTCTTAGAGTATTTAAGTTATGAAAATGTCTAGTAGAATCATGCCTTTGAGAAGTCTAATTGAAAATGTTAAGTTAGAATGTGTGAAAGTTAACCCTTGCTATTTGAACCTTAGGGTAAGTGACAGTCAAATTCGGGACGAATTTTCTTTAAGGGGGAGTGAGTGTAACGACCCCAACCCTAGGCATTTATTTTTAATATTATATTAGATGCTTTAATATTTATATTTATTTTATGTGTTTCTTTATGTCTTTAAATTCTTAATTTAAGATAAATTGGGTGAGAAGTAAGATTAGAATCTTTGGAGAATTTATTGGTTATTAAATAAAGAAGATTGGGGAATAATAAAAATAGAAAATAGATAAATAGTGAGAGGAGGTTAAAATGAGTAGAATAAATATTTAGGGGGAATGATTTAAATGTTTGTTGAAAGTCTTTAGAAGAGGGGGGCCAATTCCCTCTTCACTCCAAATCCCCCCAAGTGTTCCCCTCTCCTCTCCCCCTTACTTCCTCCATCCGGCCCCCCCCCCTTCTACATCCTCCTCACTCTTCTTCCTCCTCCTTCATTCATTCATCCCACATTTTCCTAGAGAAACTCCATGGAAGCCCCTTTCCTCCAAGCTTTGAATGCCAAGCTACTTCTCCTCCAAAATCAAGTCTTAGGGCACCATTGAAGTTGGATGACCTAGAGGAAGCCATCTAGCTAGAAAGATCCTCCTTCCATTCTAAAATCCCAAGGTGAGTTATTATGACCTTTCCTTCTTTAAATGTTCATGAACTATGTTGTTGTTGTTGTTTTGTTATAATGGTTTTGATGATTGAAAACCTTCTTGGAGTTTGGAAATCGGTAAATGTTAGAGAATGATGTTTTGGTTCATAGAAGTTGATCAAGAGTATAATAAAATGTGTTGGTTGGATTAAGAGAATTTAACTTGAAATGGGGTAGTGAATTGGGTGAAAAATCAAGTTGTAATTTAACTTAGGTTTATGTTATTTTGAAGTTTAAATGATTTGGTATGAAAAGTATGAAGTTTAGTAAGCATTTTAGGTTCACAAAACAGAGGGAAATTAGTTTGGGAACAAATTGGTTTGGGGTTGTTGAAGGATTTTGGCCTGTTCTCGGGTTCGGGGCACGAGTCGTGCCCCGCGGCACGAGTCGTGCCTTGGATGGGGACGAGTCGTGACGAGGGATAAAGGGAAGTCGTGCCTTACCGGGGACGCCGCATTCGGGAGAAGGTCAAGGGGCACGAGTCGTGCCCCGGGGACGAGTCGTGCCCCGGCCCGGTTTCAAAGTATCAATTTTAGAAGCCGCTCAAACCTAATCAAACTCGAACCAAAATGAAATCTCTTTAACCTAGATTAAAGTAGAATACTTTGGCTACTCAATGACATCTTAAGTGATCAAAATGGAATTGTGGAAGTGGTTTAAATATTGCCCCGAAAATGGTTGATAGGTTTGATTTGTGACTTCACTAAAATAGTTCCAATTTGGGAAATAGAACTTGAACTTTAATTAATGTTATTCAAGGTCGTATAATGACTATGTAAGAGTGGTTTATGATATATAGTAGCCTCACTCCCTATCTTTAGTGAATAGTTGCAATGGTGTAGAAGCTATAGGTTTCACTATTGAACTAATTGGTAATGGGCATGTATCGCCTTGTGGCATTATTATCCCAACTTGTGGAATTGTTGAATTTGGTGTATACCTTAATATCCTAAGTATGGATTATTTGGCAAGTTGTTGTGTTGCATCCCGATGTGGATTAATTGGTACATGATTATATTGTATCCCGGTGTGGATTATGTGGTTATATTGTTACCTTAATTGAGTTCATATGCATGGATGATATTATGCGTTGTGCATTACATAAATTGTTGCACTATGGTATTGATTGGCATGAGTATACATCACCATGTTGTTATATGATTATCCCATTTTGTGAATTATAATTCAAGTATCTATTATGTGCTTGAATGTGTATATGTTCGGGTGGGTATGATGGAAGTCAATCAATTATTGATTTGTTCAATAAGTGATTGAAGGTTCATCATATCGGTGACCCTTCCCCACTCTGTGGCCGCGGGGTGGGGGCGTACAGCCTACCGTACTGAGTGATAAGTAGCCTTTACATACTGCTGCGATTAGGAGAAACCGGGGGAATGCTCTGTATGAAGCCAACGGCTCTCTGCAGTGGCGATGATAGTATATGACACTCTAAATATAGGGGTCATATATGTATCCTGTTTTTCTTATATGGATCTCTGGGGTATGAGACCTATAAGCGGTGAATGTGCATGGGGGCAGTTCACCAAAGAGTGGAGTTTTACTCCCACGTTGTACGACTTATTGTTCAGACGGGAAAAGGTAAAATGAGGTAACGTAAGGTGTTTACCGCTTTCATAATGTGTTAAGTGTTGCCATGCTACGTGTTGCATCTTGTATGGCATCTTGCTGCATATCATAATAGCTCATTGAGATTTATTCTCACCCCTCTCCCTTTACTGTTTTAGATCCCGAGACAGGTGGACCGACCGAGTCAGGGCGGAAAGGAGTTAGAAGTGGTATTTTGGGAATTGTCGGGTTATGTTTAGATTGGGTAGAAAGTGTATGTTAGCATAATTCTTTTTAAGGGTTGTATTCATAAACCTTAATTCCATATTATATTCGATATCTTTTGTAACTAAAACAGTTTATTATTTTCATGGTTGGTCAACTTTTCCTCCAGGGTGGAATGAGTAGAATTATTTTGAAATGGTTGTGTTTATGTTTGGAAGTTAAATCAAAGTTTTTAAAGTATTAGGAAATTTGGGTTAGTTGAGGACGCTCCAGCTCGGGACACGTGTAGGTTCCGGGTCGGGGTCCTCACAGTTTATGTCTCCAAGCGAGGTCCATGCCACTTGTCTAGTTTCCTGCCTTGAACTTATCCTGCCGAAATATCCTACTTGATATCTCTCTAACCACGGCGTGACACGTGTAAAGTAGCTTGATGATTCTCCACTACTTGGCAATATATACTCCCTCTCACCATTTACAATCTGAGCAAGCTCTCTCCCTCTTCTCTCTCTCTCTCTAGAAATGTCTTGTGATTATATGTATATACTTGCCATAGATCGGATTGAAGATTCTCACGCCGAAGGATTTTGGGGGGAAAGGCCCACCCCTAACGGTGTCTTGTCTTGTAGGTCCCGCATTATATCGGACCCGAGAGACTTCCGTCCAGATCATATAGTCTTGCCGCCCCCGGTGAGCCATTTTTCATGGTAGCATCAACACTATTTCAAATAGTATATCAAATTATAAAACTTTTATGTTAATTTCACCAACTTACTCCCGCTAATTAAAAAGTCAAATCTTTAAAATTTTTGATGAAGTGAGGAATATCTTTTAATTAATGGCGTTGATGATATTATGAGAATATTACGGTATTGTTAAGATCTTGTGTTTTGAAATGAAAAGTATGTTTCATATTGTTAAGATCTTATGTTTCACTTAGGGGCGTAAGTAATTTGGTTTAAATTAGGGGTGTAAATGGTTTGGTTTGGTTTGGTTTGGTTTGGGTGAATTTACGTACCGAACCAATAGTCATCAGTTTGGGAAAATTTCAAACCAAATTGAACCGAACCTGTTAAGAACCGAAACTCTTCTGCTGGACCACTCGAGGCGCCCACCTCACCCTCTCCATGCGCCCGCCTCACCAGCAGAAACTCTAGCCTGATTCTCAACCACGAGAGGCGCCCGCCTCACCCTCTCCATGCGCCCGCCTCACCAGCCGAGGCTCAACCCTGTTTTGCTGTGGCCCGTGCGGCCGCCTCTCCTTTTCATGCGCCCGCCTCAATCGTAATCAACCAAGCACCTATTTCTCTTCCACTTCGCCGTGTGAATGTTCTTAAATCAATGTATCTTTAGAATTAGAATAGCCTTGATTTCTTGTATAAATATCTTGTTAATTCAATGGAATAAACAACACAGTTTTTCTCTGTTCACTTTTGCTAAATTTTACATGGTATCAAAGCTGGCCCAAGTTGATGTTGGGCTTAAGTTAACCCGTGTTGGGTGCCCGTGTTGGGTTTAAAGTCCACGTGTAGTGCCAAGTTACCGGCCTACACGTGAGGGGGCGTGTTGAAGTCCCATGTATCCCACATCAACTTGGAGAATATAAATGATCCACTATATAAGGTTGGTTAACCTCACCCCTTAACAAGGCCTTTTAAGGGGATGAAGACCCAATTCTAATTGAAGTCCCATGTATCCCACATCAACTTGGAGAATATAAATGATCCACTATATAAGGTTGGTTAACCTCACCCCTTAACAAGGCCTTTTAAGGGGATGAGGACCCAATTCTAACATGGTATCAAAGCAAGTTGCTTGATTCAGAAGAGCTTCCGCAATTATTTTCTTTTGTCTCACTGAAACCCTAAACCATGTCCAAATCTGGTGAAGAAACCAAGGTTGAAGGTAGCATGGCAGGGGGAGCTAAGGTGGACGTAATGTCACCCTACTTCATCTCGTCTTCAGACAATCCAAACACCATGTTTGTGAGTGATCTTCTGAACGACGGGAACTATGCAGATTGGGTTGATGAGATGGGCAATGCCCTTTATGCTAAAAATAAGATTGGATTTGTGGATGGTTCAATTCCAAATCCAGGAGAGAAATACTCTTGCAGAGTCGGCCATGGAAGAGATGCAATGCGATGGTGAAAGGTTGGTTGCACACCTCCACGGAAAAGGAGATTCGTAGCAATAGTGTGAAACACGCCAAGACCGCAGAAGCAATCCGCGGCAGATTTACGTGAACGTTTTGGGGTCACAAAGTGCACCTAGAGCCTATGAAGTTGAAGAGAGAAATAACTCTCACTAGGCAAGAAAAATTATCCGTATCTTCATACTACACCAAACTCAAGGGCCTGGGACGAGATCAATTCAATATCTCCTATCCCATCGTGCAAGTGTGATGGATGCATATGCGATGTATCCAAGCAACCGACCGAGATTTAAGGAGAAGGAGAAGTTGTATGAAGTTTCTAATGGGGCTAGATGAGAGTTTTGGGACCATTAAAACTCAGTTTTGGGAACAAAGCCAACCGTGTCTTTGGGTGTTGCGTATCACTTGGTGTCCGAAGATGAAAGGCAGAGGCGGATCAGCTATGGCTGGAAGTGGTTACAAGAGAGGCAGCAGCCTTTTCAAGCCCAAGGAGCAAATAGGCCAAACAAGGAGGACAAGAAGGAGTGGAGCGCAAGCCAAACCGAAGTGCACCCATTGTGGCAAATACTACCACACGGTGGATAAGTGCTATGAGCTCATCAAGTTATCCGTCCGACAAGAAGAAAGGAGGAGGCAAGTAAGGACAAATGGTCGAACAACCGGTGGTCGAATAACAAAGAAGAACAAATCTCGCAAACTTGACAACCAATGACGACAGCCCTTACTGTGCCTATCCGCAGCAAATTACGCCAAACTGGCTGAGTTTTTCAGCCAACAGAATAATGGTGAGGACGATGTGACGCATGCTACTGCAAATATGGCGGGTAAGATTGAAAATATGTCCTGGATAATTGATTCTGGTGCCAGCGAACACATCACTTGTGATGACAATCGCCGCTACACAACCTGTCGTAGCACCAAGAACTCCACGCCAATCGGGAATTCCCGATGGCGATGCCATACCTGTAAGGGTGTGGGAAGTGCGGCCTTACCAAATGGGTTGAAAATCGATCATGTTTTAAATATTCCTGATTTTAAATGCAATTTACTTTTGTTAGTAAATTAACGAAAGATTTAAATTGTTCGCTAATTTTCTATCCGGATTTTTGTGCTATGCAGACTTAACTTCGAGGAAGCCGATTGGAATGGGTAGCGACGTGATGGTCTATACTACTTAGAGCCTGGCCAGAGGTGGAAGAGTAGCGTTGACAATCAAGTTGTTAGCTCCGACACTTGGCATCGAAGGTCAGGTCATGCAGCCTTCTTCAAAATCGATTACTTTAGTAGTGTTTGTGGTCATGAAGACAAAGGGGATAAGCATTGTGATTCTTGTTTTAGAGCTAAGTTAACCAGACTTCCTTTTTCTTTAAGCACTATTCAGACTACTTCTTGTTTTGATCTCATTCATTGCGACATTTGGGGTGCTTATAAAACATCATCTCTCTCTGGTGCACGATATTTTTTGTCTATTGTTGACGATTTTAGTCGTGGTGTTTGGGTGTTTTTGATGAAGTATAAGTCTGATGTTTATCATTACTTGACCCTATTCTGTAACATGATTCACACCCAATTTGGCACACAAGTTAAAAGGGTTCGTAGTGATAATGGCTTTGAATTTCAATCACAACGAATGTTAGAATATTTTCATGTGTACGGCATGCTTCTTGAGACCTCTCAGACGGACACACCTCAACAAAATGGGGTGGTTGAACGTAAACATAGGCACATTTTGGAAGTTGCTAGAGCTCTACGTTTTGAAGCGGGTTTGCCAAAGAAGTTTTGGGGTGAATGTGTTCTAACTGCAACCTACATCATAAATAGGCTACCCACCAAACTTTTACAAAATAAAACTCCTTTCGAAGTCCTGTTTGGAAAAAGACCGAATTATGAGCATTTTCGTTCTTTTCGTTGTCTTGCTTATGCCAAAGATAATAGGAAAGGGAGATAAGTTTGATGTTCGGGGACGACCTTGTATCTTTGTTGGTTACCCTCATTCTCAGAAGGGTTACAGAATGTTTGATCTTGAAGCGAAACAAATTTACACTTCTCGTGATGTAAGATTCGTTGAGACAGTTTTTCCATTCAAAAACATGGTGCCAAATTGCCCCGTGAATGATTCAAAGCTTTTAAGGAGAGAATTTGACTCGGGAGGATGAACTTCGCCGTTGTTTGACTCAGAGGAGCAAAGCGATTTTTTGATGAATCAGCCAGGTGCTCAATCGGTTGAGCAATCACATGAACAGACAACCGTACCCACGGACTCTCCGCATGAACAAATTTATGATCGACACAGTACAAAAGCGTTGAGAATTCAATCGAGCAAACAAATGTTCAACCCTGTGTTGCCGAACCAAGGCGGAGTGATCGACCCAAGAAACAACCAAAGCATCTCGAGAACTACGTTGTTACCTTACCCAGTTCTATAGACCATCCGTCTCCAGCTCCACAATCAGAATCCTCAGAGGTATATCCCCTAGCTAACTTTGTAAATTATGATCGTTTTTCACCTAATCATAAAGCTTTCTTGGCGGCCATCACTTCACGTGATGAGCCTAAATATTATCATCGTGCGATTAAACATGTTGAATGGAGGGATGCAATGAAGACGGAGATCCTTGCCCTCAACAAAATGGGACATGGACACTTGAGACTTTGCCTCCCGGAAAAAAGGCGGTTGACTCCAAATGGGTTTACAAGATAAAGTATAAGCCCGATGGGAGTGTGGAACGCTATAAAGCCAGATTAGTTGCGAAGGGCTTTACCCAAGTCGAGGGCATTGATTATCACGAGACCTTCGCACCGTAGCCAAGTTGGTAACTATGCGGAGTTTATCGTCAGTAGCAGCCAAGAAGGAGTGGATTGTGCATCAACTCGACGTCAATAATGCCTTTTACATGGGCGATTCTTGCAAGAAGATGTGTATATGAAGGTGCCTCAAGGGTTTGCTAAAGATGGTGACCAACGAGTGTGCAAGTTACACAAGTCACTTTATGGGCTTCGTCAAGCCTCTAGAAATTGGTATCACAAATTCACAAAGGCCCTCCTTGAAATAGGATTCCGCCAATCCCGAGCAGATCATTCTCTTTTTATTTTCAAGCGAGGCAATTGCTATGTGGCTGCCCTAATTTATGTTGACGACGTCTTGTTGGTAGGGAACAATGGGAACAAAATCGAGCAAGTCAAGTCTTACTTGGATGCAAAATTTAGCATCAAGGACCTAGGAAAACTCAAATATTTCCTTGGGATAGAGGTCGCTCGTTCCACGGAAGGAATGGTGCTTAGTCAAAGGAAGTATACGTTGGATATTTTGGAGGAAAGTGGGCTGCAAGGTGGCCGTCCTAGCGCATTTCCTATGGAGCAAAATTTGCACCTTGCCCTCTCAGACGACTCTCCTCTTGTTGATGCTCCTCAGTTTCGTAGACTTGTTGGACGTCTTCTCTACTTAACTGTGACTCGACCAGACATACAGTACTCAGTTAACGTCTTGAGTCAGTTTCTTGCAGCTCCGCGTCAAAGCCATTTGAATGCTGCCTTTCGTGTTCTCAGATACCTCAAAAATACCGCAGGTCAAGGGTTGTTTCTTCCATCAGATGGTGGCTTGGTTCTTGAGGCATATTGTGACGCCGATTGGGGAGGCTGCCCTATGACTAGCGATCTTGCACGGCTATTTCATGTCACTTGAGGGGCACCCATTTCTTAGCGTACTAAGAAACAATCTGTTGTTTCTCGTTCGTCCGCCGAGGCGTAATATCGTGCCACGGCATCTACGGTTAGTGAGCTTCTATGGTTACGTTGGTTACTTCAAGATATTGAAGCACCACAATCCCATGCCACTACACTTTTTGTGACAATCAGCGGCCATTTATATTGCTAATAACCCCGTGTTCCATGAACGTACTAAACACGTGGAAATGGATTGTTATTTTGTTCGGGAAAGAGTTGCTTCCGGCATCATTTCCCCATGCAAAATTTCCACTAATGACCAAGTGGCCGATCTATTCACTAAGGCGTTGGGCACGGAACGTTTCCGGTTCTTAGTTGGCAAGTTGGGCATTCGAAACTTACATGCGCCAACTTGAGGGGAGTGTTAAGAACCGAAACTCTTCGCCGGGACCACTCGAGGCGCCCGCCTCACCCTCTCTCCATGCGCCCGCCTCACCGGCGTAAACTCTAGCTCGATTCTCAACCACGAGGCGCCCGCCTCACCCTCTCCATGCGCCCGCCTCACCAGCCGAGGCTCAACCCCGTTTTGCCAGGCCTGTGCGGCCGCCTCTCCTTTTCATGCGCCCGCCTCAATCCGTAATCAAGTCGGCACCTATTTCTCTTCCACTTCAGTTCGTGAATGTTCTTAAATCAATGTATCTTTAGAATTAGAATAGCCTTGATTTCTTGTATAAATATCTTGTTAATTCAATGGAATAAACAACACAGTTTTTCTCTGTTCACTTTTGCTAAATTTTAACCAAACCGCTATGGTTTGGTTCGGTTTGATTCAAACCGCGGTTCAATTATTTGGTTCAAATCGTGGTTTAGACTAAGTTTAGACTGCGGTTCAAACTACGATTCAGATCGCAACTCATTTTCAATTTATTTATATTTTCTGTGATCTCGAAAGAAAAGCGAAAGATGCGCGGGTGTTAAGAGGAAAGACGGAGGAAGAGGAGACTAGAGGAAGAAGGCTGAAGGAAGAAAAACACTTTACAATCTTCGATAGTGCAAAGAACTTAATTATTTATGTGTCGCAAAACGGGGGTTATGATTAATTTATTTAATGTGGTTTGGTATGGTGGTTTGGTCTAGCGGTTTGGTTTGGTGATTCGGTGTCAAACCGCGGTTTGGTTTGGTCTGACAGGGTCAGACCACAAACCAAATCGAACCATGTAGTTTGCCAAAATTTGAGATCAAACCGAACCATTGATACTTGAAAACCAAACTAAACAGCATGATTTAGTTCGGTTCGATCTCAAACCGCGGTTTGTACTGAACCACTTACACCCCTAGTTTAAATCGTGGTTTAAGATTGAACTGAATCAAGTCATGCGGTTTAATTTGGTTTTTAAGTATGAATGGCTTTGTTCGGTCTCAAATATTGGCAAATCGCATGGTTCAATTTGGTTTGTGGTTTGAACCTCCCAGACCAAACCAAATCGCGGTTTGACACCGCGAGACCGAACCACCAAACCAAACTACGAGACCAAACCGTCAAACCAAACCAACAGACAAACCACGTTACATAAACTAATCATAACCCTCCTTTTGTATCTTATTTAACATTTTCGTATATTTATTAATATTTACTGTTAAATCAATAAAAAACTTACATTACATAGACAATTCTAATTTCTAACCCCCGTTTTGTATCTTATTTAATATTAATTACATCATTTGTTATCTTCATTGTGACAAATAAATAATCAAGTTCTCTTCACAATCGATATTGTAAAGTGTTTTTCTTCCTTCAGCCTTTTTTCTTCCTCTAGTCTCTCTCTTCATTCGAGTTTCCTATTAAACACCCGCATTGTTCATTATTCCTCCGTGATCACAAAAAATTTAAACAAATATGATAATGAGTTGTGTTCTGAATCGTGGTTTGAACCATAATATAAACCACGGTCTAGAACACGGTATCAACATTTGTTTGAACCATATAATTGAATCGCGGTTTGAGCAAAATCGAACCAAACCATAGTAATTTGATTTGGTTTGGTTTAGTTTAAATCTTTTCATGGTTCGATTCAATTTAAATTTTCCAAATCGATAACTATAACAAGTTCTAAATGTAAAAAAAAAGTGCAAAATTGCACTTCTAAGTTTGACTTTAATAGAGTCTTAACATATTTCGAATAACATATCTACTCACTTGGTTCAGAGATAAAAATCAATTCACTCCAAAATAAATATTGCAGTTGAATTGTCAATGTTTTTAAGATAAATACTTGCTAATTTGTACAATGTCAAATTTGCATTAAATTACTTTTCTTATTCGAAAATACAACCAAAAAGTGTTACATTTATTTCTAGATAGGGGAGTATTTTAAAAAAAAAAAAACTGCATTAATCCTACTAATTCAGTTACTCCTACTAATTCAAATGTCAACCTTTGAAACTTGGATATCACAAGAATATTACAGCAATGTACTGTACGAAAATACTCTACTTCCTTCATCCAATATATAGACTTTTCACGTTTATTTAAAAAATTGAACTCCCTCCCCTCCCCTCCTAAAATGATTGTTCGATGTTTTTTAATATTTACTTAATTTTTTATCAATCAATAGCAAATTTGAAATATTTTTGAATACAGTATTCGTCTCGGGACGGTGACGGAAGAAGTATCAACTATCACAATGGTCCATCATACTTTCAGAATCAAATTCCATGCCACAATGCCAATCAATGCAACCCGGGTTTCATATTATAGACGGCACAAGCCATAATTCATACCCCTCCAACATGCCATTCATCTGTTCCTGCTGACACTTGCTAACCCTAACTGACATGCCAAAATACAACATCGAAAAACTGTTCTCTTTTTGATTAAGTAAACTCGAGTTTAAGGTTTAAACTCCTAATATTATAATCAGCCGCAGGTTAACTACATATCCTTCTCCTATTAAAACAATTAAACAAGAGCTACATTTGCTTCTTAAAACTATACCGTTTGTTTTCTCCTCAATCACAACATTATTTGGATGTATGAAACTATCGTCACCATTTTTTCCCCGACAGAGATACAAGCTGCCCAGAAGCAACAGAAACCATATTAGAATACTCTCATAAACAAGAAATAAGTATAAAATAAAGCTCCAAGAAAACCGACTATAATATTCATATTATATGACCTACTAAAAACAAGTCGTAATCCCAGACTGGATAACCAAAACTAGAGATCTAAGTCACTGGACAGCACGAAAAACAGACATAATTAAGCCTCTCATTTTTAATATCAGCATGTTGGTTACCGGTAGCCTTGCTAGTTTTACTTCATCGCCCTAACTACAGATTTTAGATCCTGTTGCAGCACATAACTAGCTTGAGCAGACTAGGAAACCACGTTTCTCTCATCTTACCCAAACAAGTGGTATCGTTGGATAATAGATGATAGCCTCCCCTAGGCAGAAGTGACAACTAAAACTAGGGATTGCACATAATATATAATAACGAATATTCCCTCCGTCCCAAACTTCTGGTTACTTATTTCCCTTTTGGGCATCCCATGCTTCTTGTTACTATCCCAAAATATCAATAAGACTCACTTGCCACACTCACAACAAAAATCTCCCTACCGCACTTTCTCTCTCCTACTTTACTTTTTATACTCAAAACACTTGCCATTTCCTTAATACTCACGCCTTCAATTTTAGTAACCAGAAGCTTGCGACGGAGGGAGTATGAAGTTTCCCTTTAGAGAAATTGTCATTACAATCATCCCTTAAAAACTTGTTTATTCAACCTATGAAGGACAATCTCAAAAAAACTATGGACTTGTACCCTACTCTTTAAATGAACTACTCTAAAAAGGTAAGGGGATCCTCAAAGTCAAGTTATTATCTCTTTTTATATACTCCCTCCGCCCCATAAACCTTACCCACTATGCGATTTTGGGCGTCCAATTGGTAAGTCACACTTCCTTTTTTGGACATGTTTTATTATTATTATTATTATACTCATTATGGCCCACTTGTCATATTTACAACAACTATCCACCTAATTTCCTACCCACTCACAACACCTATTTTTACAACATTTATCCTTAATTACCGTTCCGAACAGTAAGTGAGTAAGTTGTTATGGGACGGAGGGAGTATATTTTTTTCATTTGGGAAGAGGGGGGAAGGAGGATCTGACCTCAATGCTTTAAGTACCTTCTAATATTTACTTCTTTTCTAACTAAAAGAGTTGGCTCTAATGAGAAAAAAGGTAATAGTACTTGCGAATGGAAGGAATTCCCAATGCTTTACAGTGAACGAAAAATAGCATGCATGAACGTGAAGATTATAGGGAAAACTTCATTTTTGTCTATCATACTTTGGCGTGTATTTCACTTTCACCATCGGACTTAATTTATTTCATTTTTACCATTGTACTTCAAACAGTGGTGGTGTCATTTTATACCCAATTTGGGTATAAAATGACAATATTGTTTGTAGTACGATGGTAAAAATGAAATAAATTTGGGTATAAATATCAAATTTGGGAATAAACTGACACTTGTTTGTAGTATGATGGTAAAAATGAAAAATATAAAGTTCAATGGTAAAAGTAAAACACGCTCCAAAGTACGATGGACAAAAAACGGAGTTTTCCCAAGATTATATATTGAATAACTGTACATACAAAAAAGGCACATGAATGTATCACCAACCTGACGAGCAACCTGCGAGAGACGCCTGTCTCGAGATGACTCTTCTATCAAGTTAGAGATTTCAGGCTCCAAAGAACCGTTTTCCTTCTTACCTACAGAGGCACTTCCCTCATCGCTGTTAAACTTCTCTCTGGCACTTCCCTCAGAGCTGTTCAAAGCCTGTCTCTTTCTCTTCCTTTGGAATGTGTACTTAATAACTCTATCATTTACAGGGTGAAGAGGAATCACCCCAGTTGTTTCCGATCCCTTTGACTCTGAACCGACCAATGGCAAGTCAACTTTCCCGACAGTAGGAGCCTCAGACCTCCCAGTGCATTCAGTTTTAGTATCAGAACGTCCATCTGTATCTGAAAATTTTCTTTGAGCCATGTCAAAAGTGCCTTTCTCTCTAGAAGGAAAATTATCTTTCCCTGAACTGCAATAATTCAAGAATGAAACACCAGGTGATTGATTGATCTTGTTGATTTGATCAGGTTGATATCTGCAAGAGGGGTTTCTAATTTTCGTAAATCTAGTGGTTCTTTTCCTTTTCTTACGAAGAGACTTGACAACGCGAACTTGTTGCCAGCTGGCAACCATCCGATCGCCCTGATCAACGTCATTCTTCTCTGGACTGCGCTTGTTATCAGGCTCACTAAGTAGTGCTTTACAGACCCTTTCATCTTCCTCTTCTTCCTCTCTGATAGCTGAGTCATTCTTTTCATCATTTACTTTATCAGAAAAAGACAACTCTCTGTCCAATGGCGTCCTTTCGCATGCACGGACTCTTTGAGTGCACCCATTTCGGTACAGCTCGGGTTCTTTGCTTCGCAATATTATAGACGGTAAATCAGAGTTAGCGATATATGAGTTACCCAAACGGACTAAAGAATTGATGATCTTCTGGCCCTCATTCCCCTGGTTTATGTTTAAATTCCCCAAGTCAGAAGCTGAAACGGGTGCACGTTCAAAGTCGGGAGGAGGGAGTACAATAGACTGATAAACATCGGGTCTGTTGTTGGCAGAGGTTTCTAGTGGAGCAACAGTGCCATGATTCAGATGAGTTACTTCTTTCTTTGCCACCCTCTCTAGCTTATCCTGGACTTCTCTCAACTCATCTCTGAGGTCTTTCACTATGTCCTCTGCTTCTTGAAGCTGTAATTCTAGCTCTTCAATCTTTTTCTGTTGGCTCAAAGATGCCAACTCTGCTTCACTAGTCTGTAAATTTGCCAAATACATCAGTTGCATTGTTGTTATACCAAATTGAAGGGCGTAGATCATAATAAACTTCAGCATTGGTTAGAGTAAAAGACTAAAGTTAATATGAAAGAAATTAACGACACCTTTCTTAACAAATCACATTGCATTCAGAAGTTCAGAGCCCTATTCTACAATCACTTAAACCTCCTGGGTTTGTAGAAGTAGGAATCCAACTTACCAATAGAGATCATGAATTTGACATGGTCATTACATACATCATCGATGGATATGTTAGTAACAGAGTTGCAATTACCTTCAAATGCATAAAGCTTCTGAGATTTAAAGAAATGACACTTTCATGAATGAGTCCAAAAATGCACCAAAGTTAAGTGATCAAACTATGAAAGAAAAGCTGAACCTCAACAATATTTCTAGAATCCACTATCTTGAAGTTCTTGTTTTTAATTTTACACTCTATCAGAATAAGAACATGCAACCTAAATTTATCAGGGAAATTCAAGTAACTCACAACAAGCCGAAAGTGACATATTCGAGTACCTTCCTCTTAACATGCTACACAATGATAAAAAATATAAAGAAAACAAATTCACTTCTCAAAGAAAAAAAAACATTTCAATAGTAATCACAAAAACTGAACAAGATCACATTTTCATAGTTAAACATCATAAAGCAGAAGTATACTCGCAAATAACTTCAGACACAACTCATCTTAGATTACACAAGAAGTTTTTTTCTTTTTAATTGGTTATGGAAAATTATAACTACCCCATCATGATCGCAAGTTTGATGGAATAATATGTATATGCTACTTCCATCATCTATATGCTAGTAATGCAATGAGATGAGACCTTTTGTTCAATCAAAGGACAATCACAACACATCTGATCGGACATATCAATGATAAAGGAAACCCTAATTCCTGCCAATCACCTTAAAAACCGCAGACAAGAGGTAAAGCCCCTACCAGAAAAGGTTAAAGGTCACTGTTTTAAAAAAAAATGCCCAAACACAGCCTATTCTAAACACTCAAAAAATGAAGGAAATGCTGATCCTCAACAGCATTGTTGTAGTCCACCATTTTGAAGTTCAGGTTATGAATTATGTACTGAAATGAAAAGGGTTATTTATAGTACTATACATCAATAGTTGTAGACAAAGAACACTACCCCCCATACCCATATATATGTGTGAGTGTGTACTGTTCAGGCTCATACATATTCAAAGATACCCAAGCTCACACAAAAGTAGAATGCACAAAGGAACCACATCAAGACACATTCCACCACACTCGATTCTTGACCCACTCAATACAATAAAGACATTGGCATTGACTCAATAGAGGGAAATTAGATGGCTACCACAATCAAACTAACACAGAATCTACCTCATTGACCACAGAGAATGAACGAGTAATTAGCAAGTCAAAAACATCATCATCAACGACAACAACATCGCGGACAGATAAATTACAAGAAATCAGCTTACTTTGAAATAAATGGCCTAGCACACATATATATTGGTAAAATTGAGAAAACAAATTCAAATTCAAGAAAGTACGAAGAAAAACCCATTTGAAAAGATGTAAAAAAAACAATGCTTGTAATTGGCTTGAACTAGTGAGCAGATTAAAGACCTTCAGTTCATAAATTCCTCAAGTAGTTGAAAAGGGGATATTTACACAAAGGAACCACTTAAAAAACTATCCCATACAACTCATAGTTTGACCTACTAGAACCACAAAACACAGTTGTGAATCAAAATTCACATCGAGGAATTCAGAGTGATTACCACAATAAATCAGAAGTCAAAGTTCTGTTGGGAAACGACACAAAATACGATAGGCCCACAAGAAATAGAGGAACAATAAAGAAAGAGAAAATTGCACAAGAACACACAATCAAACTGATAGAGAAGCCAAATTAGTTAATTGCACACAATCAGCCAAACCAGTACAAGTCAAAAGCAACAAAAAAAAAAAACAAATACCCAAAACTCCTCCACTAACTGAATGACTAAGAACATAAACACAATGATGAAATTAAGAAAATAAATTCAAATGAAAAGGGTAATTCATCAAGAAACCCCCAACAAAATTCAGAAATTTAACAAAGAACAAGACTTTAGAATTCAGACCTTAGAATCCATCATACGTTTGAGTCGGAGAAGCATCTGAAGAGACTCTTCCTTAGCAGCAAACAGCTCATGCTGGAACCGAAGAGCCTTCCTTTCCGACACCAGAATCCTCGCCGCTGCCTCTTTCGCCGTATTCAGTATAATATCGGCATACGCTTTCTTCAACGCCGTCAATCTCTGCTAACAAAACAAAAAACAAAATTTCATAAACCCCAATGAACTATCAAGAACCAAGATCAAAACCAACCGATCTTAGTAGAAAACCGTTAAAACAAATTTAAGTGGGTAGTTGATGGTGTGGTGGGTAGTGGTGAATGACGGTTGCGCCGCCACTAGAAGCGGTTTACCGGCGAAAACTTACGTCGTCGGCGTTCATTTGGGATTCTTCTTCTTCCGCTTTAAAGCATCAAAGAAGTGATTTTTAGGACCGGAGAGGAAAAGGGGGTTGGGGGTTTGGTTTGGTTCGTTTTTCCTTTCTCCCAAAGTACCTGTCTGTTATGAACTGAAAGCTACTTCTTTACTGTATTGGGTTCATTGTTTAGGTTTATTACGATAATGCCACTATGATTGTTACGAGGTTTTTGATGAGTTTTGATACATTAGCGGTTTTTTATTTTAAGATATTTCGTCATAGGTTTTCTCTGCTCCTAGGGGCGCGAACCAAGATGGTGGGCCCTACTTGGTCTGTTTTAAAAGTGACGTGGCTGTGTGAGAAATGTACAGGTAAGTCCACGGTGGATGACCGACTACATTGACTCGGTTCAAAGTTCAAACCGGGCTTATTTGTTAGTCGCGCTTGAGTTATCTATATTACAATAGAGGTGGGATCTAACCGCCACACAAAGAGTGACTCAGATTTAATCTTGCAAAAGACAATGAACGGCTGTGATTTAATTTGAAAAAAAATAACTTTCCACTTGCTGCACTGGATATTAACTCTCTCCTCTCCTCCCATAAGACCATCTCCATTTCACCTCATCATTTTACTACTTTTATAATTTTACAATTTTTTTTTACTTCAAAAAGAATACTCCCTCCGTCCCAGCGAAAGATGCACAAAGTTAGTCGGGCATGCAAAATAAGAAATGTGATGTAGGAAAGAGAAAAAGTTTAAATGTTGTGAGTATGAAAAATTAAATAGGAGAGAGAATGAGTGGGAGGTGATGTAAGAAAGAGAATGTTGTGAGTGTAAAAGTAAAGTAGGAGAGAGAATGAGTGGAGAGAATAGTGATTTAAGGTTTTCTTTTTGGGAAAGTGCCTTTTTAAATGGGACGCCCAAAAAGGAAATTTGTGGCTTTTTCGTTGGGACGGAGGGAGTATATGTTATTATTAAAGAAAAATATAAAATAAAATGACACTGACATAAATAAATGATATATTGACATAAAGAAAACATTAGTACAAAGAAACAAATTTGTATATATTTTAATATATTCGTCTAACTTTATCTCAAATAATTATCTCAATATAAACATAAAAAAATTAAGATTATTTTAAATAATAAAAATGTTATAGTGTTGCTTCAATCTCAAATAATTATCTCAATATAAACATAAAAAAAATAAGATTATTTTAAATAATAAAAATGTTATTTTTAATTTTTATAATAAATACTTCCTCCGTCCCGCCCGAAAGGGCATTTTTGTGCTCTTGCACGAGAATTAAGAAAAGTGATGTAGGAAAGAGAAAAAGTGTATAGTGGAATAAATGTTGTGAGTGAAAGCTGATGTAGGAAAGAGAAAGTGGAGTAGAAAAGAGAAAGTGGATATTTATTGTGAGAGTATGACAAGTGGATCCCACAAATAAAGAAGTACTCCCTCCGTCCCAGACCAAGGGTATATGATTTCACGCTTCTTAAGAAATTTTTTAAAAAATGAATAAAAGTTAAATGTGAGATAGGGAATACTCCCTCCGTCCCATTAAGCTTAAGAAGATTCCATTTTGCGCGGAAATTAAGGAATATTATTATAGTATTAGGAGAGAGAATGAGTGGAAGAAGTGTTGTGAGTGTGAAAAATTAAATAGGAGAGAGAATGAATGGAGGGAATAGTAAATTATAATGTGTTGTGAGTATTAAAATAATGTAGGAGAGAGAATGAGTGAAGAAAATAGTGATTTAAGGTTTCCTTTTTGGGATTTCTTAAGACTTATGGGACGCCCAAAATGAAAAGTTTTCTTAAGACTTATGGGACAGAGGGAGTAGTAATTAAATGTGTGGTAGGAAATATGAGAGATAATGTAAAAGTTAAATGTGTGGTAGGGAATAGGAGAAAGAATGTAAAAGTTAAAAATATTTAATAGGAGAGAGAATGAGTGGGAGGAATAGTAGTTAAATGTGTGGTAGGAAATAGGAGAGAGAATATATAAGGATATAATGAATGGTTTTTTTGTAAATATATGAAGATGATAAGGGTATTAATATATTCAAAAACTTGCATTTTTTGGAAATGAACTCTTGGTCTGGGACGTTCCAAAAGGGAAAGATGAACCCTTGGTCTGGGACAGAGGGAGTAGTAAAAAACTTTCCATTTTTGGGTTGTGCCCTTTCAAATGGGACGCCCAAAAAGAAAATTCGTGCCCTTTCGAACGGGAAGGAGGGAGTAAGATGTAACTTTAAAAAACTAGAGGGACTAAATTGTAATTTGAAATCTTACCTCAAAAATGAAGGAAGATGAATAGTGTTGCTTCAAATTTGAAGCAACACTATTCATCTCCTTCATTTTTGAAGGAAGAAATGAAGTGGGTTGAAGGAAGGAATAGTAGGGTTTTTGAAGAAATGAAGGAGAAATTAAAGAGCATTGGAGATGCTCTAACCCGCTATACAGTTCCCTCTGCGCATTCAAACCCTTTCAATCAAAATTTCTCAATAACGTCGTCTAAGGAGGAGACAATAATCAATGTCTGAATCCACATTCATGGTTAGTGTTTCAATTATCTTAGTTTTCAAACCCTATATCTTCCCTCGAAGACACCACTCTCTCTTTCTCCACCTTCAAATAGGTTAGGGTTTATCTTTTTTCCCTCAATTGATTATTCTGAGTAAAAATTTCTCCATCATCTTATTACAGACTATATTATTTTTTGAGTTGTCCACTTCTGAAACTCGAAATTTGAGAGCGTATGTACATGGGGTTTTTGCCTGATCTGATATTATGGTTCTAAGCTCGGGGAAGACCCGACTTAGTAACTTCCTATTTTGGCACATAACCACCTCTCTCTTGGACTCTCCTAAAGCGTTTTGGTCATAGCCTGGTCGGAGGCACATTGTGTGCGTGGGGGGATTTTGACTATGGATTTACTTATTTTGTGTGTGTGTGTGTGTGTTTATGTGCCCGTTAGAGAGAGAGAGCTGGTGGGTGGGGGTTCATGGGGTGTAAGGGGTGCATATAATATATTTTTATTATGTAGAAGATGTTTCATGTATGGTGACTCATATAGAGTGCTTAAAATTTTCTATTTTTTATCGATCACCCAAATCCCAAATGTTTCGGATTTGTTTTTGCCTCCTTTTTTTCTTTTTATTTGTGTGTGGGGGTGGCGGTTGCTGGGGTGGGGTGGGGGTGGATGTGAATGTGGATGTGGATATGTATAGTACAGAATGAAGATGCTTTATTTGTATAATATTTTAATATTTTTTTTCATATGATGTACTTAATGTTTTCTATCATAAAATGTTGAAGTTATACCATTGAAAACTTTTCAATGCCACAAATATGTTGATCCTCAGTTTTCGCTTTTCTTTTAATTACTTTTTAGGCATAATTTGTCTCTTTGTTTCCAGGTTAGTTTTGATGGTTTTACATAGAAGGTGGCGGGTACTCGATAGTGAATAATAGAGTAGGTTGAAGGTGATGAGAAAAAGAATAATGATAGATTGGGGGAACTGACCCGTGCGATCCGCACGGGGGATTTGTACTAGTCTATAATACAATAAAGGTCAAATCTAACCGCCACATAAAGAGTGGCTCAGATTTGATCTCGCGAAAGATAAAGAGCGGCCTAGATTTAAAGTTGAAAAAAATAAAAAAAATTCTCCTACACCGGTTACTAACTGATGCAAATAATTAATAATTTTTATTAACAAAATTGAATTTTACTATGTTGACAGTGTAAAAATAATTATTAATTTTAAGTATTAAGCTAAATGATGAATTTACTAACAAATATTTTTGTATTAGAGTAGATTAAATATATTAAAACTTATTCTGAAAAATTTATAATATAAATATGACGTCAATATGTTCTGGTTTCTTCCTTCTTATAGAAAATATAATGAAGGGAGGCAGTGGATCACAAATAATTGTATTATTTTTTTTATGAAAAATGAAAACATAAAAAAAAAAATCAAATACAATAATTTAGTTTTATTAAAAAAGAAAATGAAATTTTTTCTTTACTCTAGAAAAATAATTCATTATTATATTAGATTATTATTTTGTAGTAACTATAATATCTCCCTAAGATATATCATAAACTCCATAAAAAGGATAATTTTATCAATTTATTGAAAAATATTGGATAACTAAAAATGTAAAGGCTATTAATTTGAAATCATGGTTTTAATAGTACTTGCACATGCATCATTGTTTTAACCGTTTCACAAGTTTTCGATAACATTTTCATATGTCGTTTTCATCTAACGTTCTTTAGAAAAAAACATTTTTCATGGCCAAATTATTTCGTTGTTATTTACTGCAAATTAATTACTTAGGTAAAACAGTAAAAGAGAGAGGTCATTTAGGAACAATTCATTACCCTATAGTTGATTCGTTATGTGTTTATCTAGAGGCTCATTTGTTTTGCTCAAGATTTTTTATTCTTTGTCATTTTTATGATCTTTGGCAGATATACAAGTAGCTTAAGAAAAGGCTTCATACATGAGTAGAGGAACTATTTCTGTTGATAGGTAAATGACATTGTATGCTGACTAAAAATTTCTCCAACGTCTTATTACAGATTATATTCTTTTTTGAGTTGTCCACTTCTGAAACTCGAAATTTGAGAGCGTATGTATATGGGATTTTTTCCTGATCTGATATTATGGTTCTAAGCTCGGGGAAGACCCGACTTAGTAACTTCCTATTTTGGCACATAACCAACTCTCTCTTGGACTCTCCTAAAGCGTTTTGGCCATAACTTGGTCGGAGGCACATTGTGTGCGTGGGGGGGATTTTGACTATGGATTTACTTATTTTGTGTGTGTCTGTGTGTGCTTATGTGCCCGTTAGAGAGAGAGCTGGTGGATGGGGGTTCATGGGGTGTGAGGGGTGCATATAATATATTTTTATTATGTAGAAGATGCTTCATAAAGGATGACTCATATAAAGTGCTTAAAGTTTTCTATTTTTTATCGATCACCCAAATCCCAAATGTTTCAGATTTGTTTTTGCCTCCTTTTTATTTTTCTTTTTCTTTGTGTGTGTGTGGTGGTGGGGGTGGCGGTTGATGGGGTGGGGTGAGGGTGGATGTGGATATGGATAGTACAGAATGAAGATGCTTTATTTGTATAATATTTTAATATTTTTTTCATATGATGTACTTAATGTTTTCTATCATATTGTTGAAGTTATACCATTGAAAACTTTTCAATGCCACAAATAGGTTGATCCTCAGTTTTCCCTTTTCTTTTAATCACTTTTTCGACATAATTTTTCTCTTTGTTTCCAGGTTAGTTTTGATGATTTTACATAGAAGGTGACGGGTACTCGATAGTGAATAATAGAGTAGGTTGAAGGTGATGAGAAAAATAATAAAGATAGATTGGGGGTACTGACCCGTGCGATCCGCACGGGGGGTCTGTACTAGTCTATAATACAATACAACTCACATCTAACCTCCACACAATCGATGGTCAATATTGAGTTTGAAAAAACATAACTGGTGGCTAGGATTGAATATGAAAAATAAATTTGTTTTTAATTTCCCACTCTGCTACAACGGTTACTACCTCTCTAACCGCCGCACAAAGTGGTTCAGATTTAATCTCTCAAAAGACAAAGAGCGGCCTAGATTTAAAGTTAGAAAAAACAAAAATAAACTCCCATACACTGATTACTAACTAATATAAATAATTAATAATTTTTATTAACAAAATTGAATTTTACTATGTTGACAGTTAAAAAATAATTATTAATTTTAAGTATTAAGCTAAATGGTGAATTTACTAACAAATATTTTTTGTACTGTGCTATTGCTTGCTTAATAATGTCTATTTTGCTTGATTTATATTTTTGTAGAACTTTTGCTACTCATGAAGTCTTTGAGAGGAATAGCAGGCTTGGTATTCAATATAATACCTTTTTGCTGTCAAATAACTACTGTTAAATGTTTATGTGAATATTGATAAATGTTTATGTGAATATGACATTTGTACAGTTATGATGGTCTGTGATTGGTTGTTTTGTTGTTCTTATTTTCTCCGTTTTCACTCACAATCTGTTTGTGAAAATGCCTCATTACCTCAGTATTTATTTGGCTATATTTGGATCGGGCGATACAACTATTGTACTAAGAGGCTAAGATGAAAGTCTTAAGCTAGGTAGAAAGATGGTAGTGAGTAGAATGTTTTCTTTTAGAGGGTGGTGTGGGCTTGTTGTGGGGGGGGCGAATTCATCCTTTCTTCAATTTTTATACAGTCATTTTTGTACTGTCACCGTGCGATCCGCACGGGTGAGTAATACTAGTTAATTTACAATGTTGACAGTTAAAAAATAATTATTAATTTTAAGTATTAAGCTAAATGGTGAATTTACTAGCAAATATTTTTTGTACTGTGCTATTGCTTGCTTAATAATGTCTATTTTGCTTGATTTATATTTTTGTAGAACTTTTGCTACTCATGGAGTCTTTGAGAGGAATAGCAGGCTTGGTATTCAATATAATACCTTTTTGCTGTCAAATAACTACTGTTAAATGTTTATGTGAATATTGATAAATGTTTATGTGAATATGACATTTGTACAGTTATGATGGTCTGTGATTGGTTGTTTTGTTGTTCTTATTTTCTCCGTTTTCACTCACAATCTGTTTGTGAAAATGCCTCATTACCTCAGTATTTATTTGGCTATATTTGGATCGGGCGATACAACTATTGTACTAAGAGGCTAAGATGAAAGTCTTAAGCTAGGTAGAAAGATGGTAGTGAGTAGAATGTTTTCTTTTAGAGGGTGGTGTGGGCTTGTTGTGGGGGGGGGCGAATTCATCATTTCTTCAATTTTTATACAGTCATTTTTGTACTGTCACCGTGCGATCCGCACGGGTGAGTAATACTAGTTAATTTACAAATAAATACTCCCCCCCCCCCCCGGTCCCATTTCATACTTTATCATTTTGAGATTGTACGCAAATTAAGGAAAAAAAAATGAAAAAAGTGTTGTGAGTATAAAAGGAAAATAGGAGAGAGAATGAGTGAAGGGAATAGTAAATATGAAAAGTGTTGCGAGTATAAAAGTGAAATAGGAGAGAGAATGAGTGGATGGAATAGTAAAGATTTTTTTCCATTTTAAAAAAGGTGAAGCTTTTAATGAAACACCCATTTTGACAAAAGATAAAACTTGAAATGGGATGGAGGGAGTACTTTTTTTTTTTTTTCCGAAAATTTAGTTTCATTTTTATTGTCAACTTAAACTTAAGTTAGCTTTAAACAATAATTTATTTATATTAGTTTAGATATCTTAATGTTAATGAAAAGATAAAACTAGTTATTGATATTATTTATAATACAGTAATATATTAATAACAAGTTTTTTATTTTTTCATCAGTATAGTTAATGCTAATCTAAATTACTGTTTAAAATTAATTTAAGAAAAAAAAAAGTGAAACTAACTTTTTAAGATTAATAAACCGTTATACAAACCTTTACAAAGTATATACTCCCTCCGTCCCAACCTAAAAGCCACAAATTTTCTTTTTGGGCGTCCCATTTAAAAAGGCACTTTCCCAAAAAGGAAACCTTAAATCACTATTCTCTCCACTCATTCTCTCTCCTACTTTACTTTTACACTCACAACATTCTCTTTCTTACATCACCTCCCACTCATTCTCTCTCCTATTTAATTTTTCATACTCACAACATTTAAACTTTTTCTCTTTCCTACATCACATTTCTTATTTTGCGTGCCCTCTCCATTTTGTGCCTTTTAGGCTGGGACGGAGGGAGTATTTGTTTTCTTTTATTGACTTTTATTGACTTAAGATGATTTGCATACTCTTAAAAACTACAAGAAATGTCTTTACATATATTTTACATATATAAGAGATTGGTTTTCCTATAATACTACACAAGCATGTGTCATTTAGGTTTGAGTAAACAACCTCTTTTGATCCGCTTAGTATTACATAATATCAATAATATCAATTTAACACTCGCATCAATGAAACATTAAATATAACCTGCATACTATTGATTAAATAACAAAATCAACCAACACGTTGTTCAGTTGTTATTTTTTTTTTCTATCGAGCGTTAATAATTTAACAAAAATCTAGATTGAAATTATCAAATTTAATCCTAATGTTTAAAGAACTAACCCTGTCAAATATATAATGTGTAAATGTTCCCCATTTCACACAGACATATACGATGAAGACCCCCAATTAGATTATGGGCACTCCGGGAATAACCAAATTCGTTCGCCGTTTATTAGACTTGACCAACGCCAACAAACCCAATCTGCCGACAATAATAACAATTTCCCTTTACTGACTATTTTGACGACGGTGTTGAGGAAGTCAATTGTCACTTGCAATGTTAATATAGAAGAAAATGTGGCGGTGAGTTTGGAAAAGGGGCAGTGGGTTGGGAAGATGGATGATATACTGAGGGAGATATAAAGTTAGTTAATGGGTTTGGGAGCATTTGCATGTTAAATATTTGACGAAATTGATTTTTAAAAAAAATGGTTTAATTTGAAAATTCCATTCTCACTTTTTGTTAAGCTATTAACGCTCGTTAGAAAAATTAACGAGTGAATAATTTGTTAGTTGATTTTGCTACTTAATCAATAGTACGCTGATTACATTTATTGTTTCGTCGGTAATGATGTCAAATTGAATGAGGCAAAAATAGATTTTTCCATAGTTATATTGTGATTATTTTCTACTTCATGCATTTGTTGGTGGTAGATTAACTTATATCCATCATAACTATAAATACACCATGAATTATATGTTCCTCTCAACAAAATTACTACTTGTGGTGTGGAACTTCCCCTTTTTTCCTTAACATGTTTTATATTTTCGATTTCGTTATCGGTTATTTTGCTATGTTGCATGTTAGCTCATAATTCTCTATTCGTAAAGATGATATGGTTGTTCATCATGTTATTATTGCTTTGGTTGGTATTTAAATGAAGGTGAGGCAAAAATGTGATGCGAAGGAAATGTTATCCATTTAACCAAAGGCAAATTAAAAAAAAAAAAAGTGTTTATGTAATATAAAGCGCATCTCCATTTGATTTTACTAAGAGCACAAAAGATTATTATGGTTAATTTGGAGTTTATATCTTATGATGTCAAAAACGTCGGATGATCGGCAAAATTCAGTGGTTTGGATATATCTTGTATGCTTGAATAGTCTGAAAAAGATGAACAAACACGAAAACTAAGTCAGGGCTTCACCGGCGAATGCCCTCTGGCGTGAGAGTAAGTATTTGTATTTTATAATAACAAATCAATTGACAATAGTTCAGAGTTAAAGAATACATTACCAGGAAATTGTAATGTATGGCTTGTATTTATAGGTGTAGGAGATAGTATTCTTCCTTGGATAGAAAGTTAGGAGAGATAAGAAATTAAATCCTACTCAAATCCTAACTACTTGATGTCTTTGTTGTACTAGGATTATAAGTATGGTACTGGACGTATGTCGGGGAGACGTGTTCCTCGACATAGTATGCTGGTCGACATATAAATATGTCGAGCAAGAGAAGTCATAAAAGGTAGAGAATACACACTTCCTTTGTAATTTTCAATATAGCATTGGTTGGCTTGGAACATGGTTAATTTGGCCTTGATCGACCCCTACTAGCCTCGTGGTCGTCCCAGACATAGGGCGACATTCCATCATGTCACAGAAGCATCCTTAGTATGTTGGTCGAAATAGCGATATGTCGAGGAGCCCAAACACGAGCATAGGTAGGGAAACTCATTACATAAGATGTATTTAGAAATTGTGTATATTTTTCATTAGGCTCAATATATTGGATATTGCCCGTTTTATAGCCCCTGATCGCACTCGTTTTGTACCGTTCAATATCTATTTATTTCGTTGAGAGAAATAATCATATTATTATTACGAAAATCACATAATCTAATATACAATATAGGGCGGAAATAACCGCCTATTAACTAGGGATAAAGAGTGGTCAGGATTTGCCCATAACTATCTGATCCAACGATCTTCATTTAATGGTTTCTTTTCCTCTTTATTTTTAACCATTAGATTCGTTTTCAATGTTAAGATCCTACAACTAATATTAGGCGGTTTCTAAAATCCTATTGACAAGAGACTAAAAGCGGTCAGGATTAATCCAATTCAACAGTCAGAAACTGTCATAAAATAAATATAAAATTAATTAATTTTTTAAAATAAAAGTATGTAGAAAAATAAATATAAAATTAACTGACATGGATTTTGATTACTTTTGAAATATTAGGCGATTTCTAAAATCCTGCTGACAAGAGACTAAAAGCGGTCATGATTAATCAAATCCAACAGTCAGTAACTGTCATAAAATAAATTAATTTTAAATAAAATAAAAGTGTGTAGAAAAATAAATATAAAATTAACTGACATGAATTTTGGTTACTTTTGTAATATATTTTTTAAAAATAAAAGTGTGTAGATCGATCGCTCCCTTTATTTCGCAGAATCAACTCAATCAAATCTTGACATAATTTTATAAATATAAATTTAATTAATTTTTTAAAAATAAAAGTGTGTAGAAAAATAAATATAAAATTAACTAACATGAATTTTGGTTACTTTTGTAATATACTTTTTAAAAATGAAAGTGTGTAAATTCGATCGCTTCCTTTATTTCGCAGAATCAACTCAATCAAATTTTGACATATATTTATAAAGAGGTGGTCTCCCATGAGAACAAGGGGATCCGTCTCATGCATGAGATGGGTCGACCCATGACCCATGAGACATGATCCGTCACGTGGCAGCCTCTTATAGGCCAATTTTTTTTCTTTCCAGGACCCATGGGTCCGACTATTACTTTAATGTATACAAACTATTACTTTATATGTATTACTTTAATGTATACAAACTAATGAAACTATTACTTTATATGCATAGGAAAAAATACTATTACTTTTCTGTATATATGTATTACTTTAATGTATACAAACTATTAATTTATATGCATACAATTATTACATTATGTTATAGTAACTATTACTTTTCACAAACCGAAAAAAAAAAACAAAATATAAAAATTTAAATTTTTTTTTTTTTTGCCTATGAGAGGCTGCCACGTGTCAGGGTCGGACCCATGGATCCTGGAGCAAAAATTTTTTTTGACGGGTCATGGATCCGACCCGTCTCTTGGGCCTATGAGAGGCTGCCACGTGGCAGGGTCGCCCCCTGGGTCATGGAGCTGGTTCAATGGGCTGGGTCATGGGTAAAAAATGACCTGTCTCATTGTTGGGTCAAAATATATGTGGACTCAGAATTGCTTAATCCCAATCACTCAGCTAGTTAGGGACCCCTAATTTAATTAGATTTTATTTTTGGATCTCTTTCTGATGCTCTCCCAGTTATTTCAGCATGTTCTGCAGGATACTATCCTGCTGGTGGGATCTGCCTGGTAATCAGCAGGAGTTAACTCTTTTCAAAGAACATACTTCAAACAGATAGGTGACTTATGTTTGGATGACTCCTTTCGTTTGAAATAAAATCTCAGTCACAACGGTCACATCTCTATCTCTTTCATCGTACTTGTTTGCTAAAAGTAGTTATATTTTTCCTGCCAACACCATTCTGCCGGTACTGACACAAGAGCCACTTTTAGCTCTACTTTGTCCTTTGTCTGCTTATGAAGGTAACCGGTTGGGACAAAGGGGTTTTTACCCGCTGTACAATAGCAGAAATGTCTTATTCAAATCTCCCGCATTAATTACAAAGATATGGCATTAAATGATCCTCACCTACCAACCTCTTTCCGATTTTACCCTTCAACGGCATTCTTAGTTCTTCTCTCCCTTCTCCTCGAGTATATATAGAGAAGACTTTGCTGCATTAAAGAAGGTTGGTGATTGCATTGAAGAAGAGTGTGCTTGAAGCATTGATTGTGTTCAAGTCTTCAAATCCATAAAATCATTAGACTTTATTAGGGATATACACTCGTGCACTTCTCAATCAACCTTGTAAGCATTCTCCAACTAGACAATTATTGGAATGCATTGATTGAGATTCACACACACACCTGAGTGAGATAAGTCCAACTTGCCACTCAAAAACACCTGGTCAGTTCTTCATTTAAAGATCCATCAGTAGATCCTTGTATTCAGTCCTTGTAATCGGCAAGGCGGCACTTGTAATAGATTAGGATAAACTGATAGTAAACTTTTCCCAAAATCCAAGATCTGACCAATCTTGGTAGAGGACGTAGCAGCATTCACGCTGTGAACCTCTCCAAATACTGTGTCCTTGTCTTTACTTTATTTTTCATCTTGCCAGTAGTTCACCTCACTAAATCGATCGCTCATCCCGCCGAATCATAAGTATTTCCCTAAACCAAACAAGTTGCTCGCATATATGATTTACATAAATACTTTGTGTTTAAAATCAAGCTCTAAACAATCTCTTGCCGATTTTGTGTGAGTTCAAACTTAGTCACCGATATTCCGCCGTGCTTACCGATTATCTTACAACTTTCTCGATCGCTGACTATGACCATTAAAGTATTTTAATTAAAATTGCAAAAAAGCTATTCACCCCCCCCTCTAGCCTATTTCCTCGCCTATTGGGCCTAACAATTGGTATCATAGCTTGACATTTTTGAAAGAAATTTCCAAGCCTCACAGCTTGATTGCCGATACCATGGCGGGAAAAATTATGCAGACGTTTAACATCACTACCATACCGATGTTGAACATCAATGAGTTTGGTGTTTGGAAATCCCGAATGATAAAGTACATGAACTCCATAGATGAACGATTAATGAAAGTAGTGGAAGGTGGACCGATTACTCCCTTGAAAGTTCAAACCACCTACAAACCAATACCTTCCACTCCCCTAACTGCACATGCTGACGCTGACGATGAACAACAAACAGATGTTCAAGTTACGGAAACTCTGGTCGAAAAACCAAGAGATGAATGGACTGACGAAGACAAGTTAACCTATGCTCTTGATGGGAAAGCCAGCCACATTATCTCTTGTGGTTTAGACGACAAACAGTACAAGCTCATTGACTTGTGTTACACGGCACAAGAATGCTGGAACAAGCTCCTTGAATACTTCGAAGGAGATGCACGCACCAAGGACAACAGGCTTTATGATGCTATTGCTGAAGTTCGAATCCTTCAAAAAATCGATGGCGAATCACTCGTAACAAAGATATGATCGATTCTGCGAGGTAAGTAATCTTTGTGCTTCTCTTGGTAAAGTATATACTATGAAAGACCTGAATATACGATTTCTAAGTGCTTTAGGAAGTATATATCATACTAAGGTTACTGTTCTTAGAGAAGCTAGAGATTTAAATACCACTTCTATTCAAAATATTGTGTCTAGTCTATTTTTGTATGAGAGAGAACTACAAAAACTTAATATTCTCGACAAAAACTTCAAATGCATGTCTCTCTCAAAGACAGACTCGTATATCTCAAATGCCTACTCCTTATCCTCCTATCGATCAATGCCAAAGCCCTTGCCGTAGCAAAACCCTAGAAAACCCTCCCGAGCCTCTCATGGAAGAAGAGGAATTTGCCGCATTTGCCGAAACTACCGAAAGTTCAAAAACTTCAAGAAAATGCAAAAAGACAAAGAAACCAAATCAAAATAAACCATTTACTACTCCCTTCCATAGAGCCACCAAAGAACCATAAGCCTTCTACCAAAGACTCCCGACGGAAAGAACAAAGAAAGGAGACTTGGTATGCTTTAACCGCCGAAAACCCGGACATTTTGCATCTAAGTGTCCCCAACCAAAATATGAATATGTCAGAAATCGGTAAACCAAAGACATCCAAAGTCCGAAGCTATGTTGCGTATGATAGCACCGAGAAAGCTATGCCGCCTGGGTGTGAAACCGACTCGGGAAGGTGAAGGCGCCGCCGATGATAATGAAGATGCCGATATAAGCTTTGTTGCCCGGGATGCCGATGATGAAATAGCACTAGATTTACCTACTCCTATTCACCTAATGCTTCTCCTCCAAGAGCATCTTCAAGGAGAGAAAGACCAAAGCAAGACATTCATTTCAAGAAGTCAAAATCAATGCAATCAATCCTTATGGTTTCAAAGTCATTCAAGTTGGAACCTCACTTTATGGACAGCCAGTGGACCCATTGCCTCTCATGCAACCGAACCAAGTCCTCCACAATCCTCCGAAAAGAAGCCATCCTTTACCAAACTTCCAAGTATTTCAAGAAATCTTGCCAAACCCATTTCATCCCTACCCAACTTTTCTCCCGAATCAAAAGATCACTCACCAAAAGAAACACGACCGACCCTCTTCCCGAGATATCTAAGGCCGAGATGATAGAGACCATGGATGAACTTTTTGTTGATTATGAAAAGTTGAGTAGTGTTCATGAAATATTGACTGTTGATTTCGCTTAATCTCTCGCCGAAAGAGAATCACTCAAAGCCGAACTTGATTCTTTGAAAACAAAACCGAGTGAACTCGATCGCCTTCAAACCGAAAACCCGGATCTCAAAAACAGAGCAAAAGTACACATAGCAATGATTAAAGATTTAGCTCAAAGAAATGATTCTCTTATGAAAACCATTAATACTTTTTCCAAACCTAACGCCGCTAAAATGGCAATTAATGCATGCCAAGCTATTCCTAAAAATGATCAACATGGGATAGGTTTTGAAACCGTATGAAAGAAGTGTACTAATGTCTCGTGATCGAGAAAAAGGATAAGAAGGCCGAGAACAACCCGATTAACTCATTGCATAAGGATACTAAGCTAAAATATAATGTCAGTATCAATGAAGTATCCTCACTACAAGGAAATGGAGAAAGCCAGGTACGTACAAAAGTGGAATTAAGATTGCCGAGAATGAATCTCATGATGAAGATATTGAAAGTAAATGCATCAAGAAAGCCGGTATTGCCAATCTTGATTCAGCCGCCAATGATCGCCTCCCCAAAGGTGACTGCAAAGGCAAGCGTAAAGGCAAGAAGGGCAAAACCAACACTTATAAAGACCCTACGTTCGTGCCTCGCGATTCTTCTAAGCCTAATGATGCAATGACTAAATCTAGTGGTGTCTTGCCGACTACTCACCAATCAAGAAAGTGAAATGTGAAAACTGTTTGGATTATGGTCATCATGCTCATGAATGCCTCTTGAAAAGCCTCTCAGACCCACAAGGGCAAAAGCCTCTAGCGGCGGCCGATATGGCTGCCCAAGAGGAACTAACCTCTTGGACCCAGTATATAAGGGGGACCATAAGCATGTTTTACTTGCAGGAATGCTTTATGGCCTCGACTGATGCTAGCAAAGATGTATGGATTTTGGATAGTGGCTGTTCGAGACACATGACTGGCCGTGCTGATCTCCTTGCCGATATTGCCGATGCATCAGTCCTCCCGTAGTTTTTGGTGACAATGGTAGAGGTAAAATAATTGGATGTGGTACCATCATTAGAGGTGCGCTATCGTACGTAAGGTCTCTTTGGTGGATGGACTCAAACATAACCTTTCTATCCATATCACAATTCCGTGATAGAGGAATGCAATGTATTTTCACTACATCAAGTTGCTACATAAAAGATATTGCCTCGAATGAAACTCTTCTCACCGCCAAAAGAAAAGGTAACATTTATGCAAAGAGACTTAAGTGCTATTACCGGTGTTACTAATATTTGTTTTGTAGCTAAGAACATCAGTTGAGAACTCGTGGCTATGGCACAAGAGACTCGGGCCACTTAAATTTCAAATCAATATCCAAGCTTGCCGCTCCGGATTGGCAACCGGTCTTCCAAAAGTGTCTCGCCGATCATGGAAAGAAGTGCAGAGCTTGCCGCTGGGAAAACAACACAAATCCTCCTTGAGTCCAAGCCCCGCATGTCTACTTCTAGGTGCCTACAAATGTTACACATGGATCTATTTGGCCCCACAACCACAAAATTTTGGGGGAAGTAGATATACCCCGGTCGTAGTAGATGATTATTCTCGATATACTTGGGTGGAAGCTTTCAAAGAATAAAGATGACACGTATGCCGTTGCCACCAAGTTATTCCGACCGCTGCGTACTCGTAAGGAGAGCGATATCGTCGCATGAGATCGACAATGGAACCGAATTTACAAATAACGGTATTGCTCGATATTGTGACGATCATGGTATAGACCATAATTTCTCTCGTCACTGTACACCTCAACAAAATGGTGTAGTTGAGAGAAAGAATAGGACGCTTATTGAAGCCGGTAAGACCATGATTTCGGCCGTGCCGCCGAAATATTTCTCGGCGTAAGCCATTCATACCGCCCGCTTCACTGCAATGCATCTCTCATCAACAAATTCCATAATAAGACTCCTTATGAACTCGAGAGGCCGAGTACCAAATATTGGATTCTTCAAAATCTTCGGGTGCAAATGCTATGTGCTTTACAACGGAAGAGAGCACCGAGGTAAATTTGATGAAAAAGCCGATGAAGGCATTTTTGTCTGGCTACTCTAAACACAAGAAGGCCTTTCGAGTTTTCAATAAGAAACTTTTGAAAATTGTTGAATCTGCTCATGTAACTTTTGATGAATTTGATTTGTTAGAGTCCGACTGCACTCCAAATAGTGCTAACCAATCTAGTGGTTTTGAGACAGTGAATCTAGTTATACTAATCAATCGGCAGATAATGCACAAGATCCTTTTGTCGCTGCGAAGATCCAAATCGACATATTTCCATCCTCGCAAGAAACCGTCCCGCCGATAATCCTCCGCACGTCTCTCGCCGATAGCCATTCTCGCCGATCCTCCTCATCCCGTACCAATGAATCCTAGCCCAAATCCAATCTCTGTAATTCATCCTCCTATACCAAATATTCCTCGATCAAATTCCAAATCCACTCAAAGTCCAAACCCTACTATCTCTCCTATTCCTTTAAATTTATCATCCTCAAAATCTCCGCCGATTCTCGATCCTCCTCTAGAATCCTTAAGACAAGAATCGCAAGACAAGACCTTCCGAGAGAAGTTAGACCTCATCGTGATCACCCTATTGAAAATGTCATTGGTGATATTTTTGGACCCAGAGTAACCGTAAATCCGAACAAGGATTTTGATGAGAATCTCTTTTCTTCTGGCTATGGTGTCTCGATATTGAGCCTCGTAAGACCGAAGAAGCCCTTGCCGATCCAAGCCGGGTGGAAGCTATGCAAGAAGAGTTGAATCAGCTTTGAAAGATGTAAAGTCTGGGAACCGGTACCGAGACCTTCCTCTCAGCAAGTCATTGGAACGAAATGGGTATTCGTAAATAAGTTGGATGAATCAGAAAGATTACAAGAAACAAAGCGAGATTAGTGGCCAAAGGATACCGTCAAGAGGAAGGGATTGATTATGATCAAACTTTCGCACCCGCAGCAAGATTAGAAGCGATAAGATCAAGCTTCTTGCCTATGCGCCTTCAAAGAATTCAAGCTATATCAAATGGACGTGAAAAGCGCATTCCTTAATGGTGAACTTCAAGAACCGGTCTACGTTGAACAACCGCCAGCTTTGAAGATCCTAAGAAACCAAATCATGTCTACCGATTGAAGAAAGCTCTCTATGGCTTGAAGCAAGCTCCTAGGGCCCGGTACGAAACCCCGTCCAAATTTCTACTCGTTGATGGCGTGGGATTCACAAGAGGAAAGATCGATACAACTCTATTTGTTACCAAGCACAAGGGTCATTCATTGTTCGTTCAAATATATGTGGACGACATCATCTTCGGTTCCACAAATGAAGCTCTATGCAAAAGATTTGAAAAGCTCATGCAAAGCAAGTTCGAAATGAGTATGATGGGTGAGCTTACCTATTTCCTTGGTCTACAAGTGAAGCAAACCAATGAAGGAATTTTTATACATCAAGCCAAATACACCAAGGAACTAATCAAAAAATTTGGTTTTGATAATGCTCATCCTCAAAGCACTCCTACGGCGACAAACGTGCATCTTGACAAAGACGAATCCGGCAAGAAAGTGGACATGACTCTTTACAGAGGAATGATTGGTTCATCGCTCTATCTAACAAATGTACCACAGACCGGATATTATGTTTGCCGTTTGTGTCTGCGCTGCATTTCAAGCCGATCCTAGAGAATCCCATCTCGCAAGCCGTGAAAAGAATTATCAAATATCTAAGTGGCACCGCCGATCTTGGTCTATGGTATGCCGTAGATTCTTCATTCAATCTTATCGGTTACTCGTATGCCGACTATGCCGCTTGCCGAGTTACAAGGAAGAGCACCTGAACTTGCCGCTTCTTGGTGAAAGGCTAGTTTCTTGGTCTTGCAAAAAGCAAACAAAGAACCTCAACTTCCACAACCGAGGCGGAATACATTGCCGCCTAGCCGCCGTTCTCGCATTCTATGGATGAAGCAACAATTAGTAGACTATGAGATTCCTCCTCAAGTCTCGCCCAATCTACCGTGACAACCGCCCGCCATCTCCGTCTCAAACAATCCAAGAATGCACTCCAAAACAAAGCACATTGACATAAAATACCATTTCTTGAAAGATCATGTTGAGAAAGGCAACGTTGTCTTGCCGAAAGTTCATACCGACTTTCGTAGAGCCGATATCTTGACAAAGCCTCTTGATCGAAGAGATTTGAATTTCTTAGGAGTGAGCCGGGTGTTATTGGTTACTCGTCGATGCTTACATCTTGCCGAAATCGCTATGCCCGCCGATCCGTCCCTGCCGATTGATATTTCGCCGATTACTTGCCGATGCTCTTTCATGCCGATATTCTAAGTAGTGGTTGCCGCGCCTATCTATGTCTCCCATCGCAAGCCTCTCTTTAATGTAAAGCCGAGTCCCCCGTCGACCTATCAAATCAAGGACAGCTTGGTCACACCCCTCTCTCGACACGTGTGTACCGCCATTTTCGAAAATCGTGTCAAATGATTTATTCCAATTAATTTTGTGATAAGTCTCGTGTAAACCGTATCATTTTAAATCCTAAACAAGCTATGGTAATCATTCTTAATCAAGCCAAATTCGGCGCTTTAAATGGAGCCGTCGTCGCACGTTTTTCAACGAAATTGAACAGCTTTTCGTCTTTTGAAAACCCTTTTCAAATAAACCGTTCCCTCCAAACTCCATAACATATTTAAGCAAAGCTTTCTCTTTGAAAAACCTTTTCACATTCTCATCAAAATTCTATCTTGCTATCTCAAGTCTCCATTTCTCAAACTTCTTCTTTGAATCTCGGTAAGTCCATTTTAATATTTCAAAGATCTCGATTCTAACATTGGTTTATTGTGTTTGAGTTTGCTTGATTGTTGAAGTTTTTGCAGAATCATGAGTAATGAAAAGGATATCTATGGAGGTTACATAGACTTAAGCTTCTTCGGTGATGCCGTTGACGGACAATTTCTCGTAGATCTCTTATCGACTCATCTCGTTCTTCCCTTTCGACTCCTTCCGATAATTTTGGAGTTTATATTGATTCCGTCGAGAGTTCTTCGCAAATTCTCGTCGTTGAATATTCCGATGAAGATGATCCCGAATCCTTCTCACCATTTCTTCTATCAAGCTTCGGTGTTCCAATCTCTCGTCACCCCGAAAGTATATCCTCCATCTTTCCAACCCTAGGAAATTCTCGCCCTAATTCTATGGATGCTTCAGATCTAGATGATGCCCGGAATCTTATTAGAGGTGCCAATGCCGGTCCAAGACTCAAATGAGACAAGCATTTTAAGGTTGATTATGCTAGGAGGTTCTTCGCTTGATTGAAATTATCGATGATGTCTAATTTGCCGATCCGGCTCGCACACCCATATTACCGATCTTCGCCTGAGGCATTCGCCGCAATAGTGCTAAGGATAAATTTCAACCGGTGTGGATTCATTTTTAGAGTGATTGCTCAAGCAAACAGAAGTATGTCATTGATAGGCAAAAAGGAAAGGATTTTCCCAAGCAAAGGATGTCACTATTGGTTGCCGAAAGCAGATAATCGAGGTAACCCCGTCGTAGTTCTTGCCGACCCCAATGCTACCAAAGATTTCCAAACTCAAGTTGAAGCACCACAAAGAAGGTGATTGGAAAAGGATTAGCAGATACCGCCGGTGGAGCTCCTGCTCCCGTTATTAGAGTTGCCGCTCCCGCCGAAAGTTCAACCGCTGCTTCGCCGCCGAGAAGAAGAAGAAATCAAAGAAACCATCCCTAGCCCCCGCTAGTTCAAAGCCTTCACTATCTCACCCCCGCTCCTCATCCACCGTTGCCGCTGGGCTCGTTACAAGAGCAAAGAAATCACCTCCATTCCTACCGCCCCATCCTCTCGCCGAACCTAAGAAAAGAACCATGCCTCGCATCTTCTCGCCAAATCATCCAAGAAGTCAAAGTCTCAGATCCGCCAAAGCTCCGTAATCCTTTGTTATTCCTCCTTCCGATCCCGCAGTCGAAAACCTTATTTGCTGAACCAGTTCTTGATGAAGCCTCTCTTCTCCCCAAACCTATTTTCAGAAAGGTCACTAAGTCTCCTGAGGAAATCAATCAAGAAATTTCAGAAAGAAGAAGGATGATTGAGCAAGATTTAAGGAGGAGAATTCCATTGCAACCCCTTCTGTTATCTTATCCTAACCTTCCTGACATTCAGCATACTGCCTCATCTGGAATAGCCATGGAATCAAGGACCAGAAAATGTGCTCCCATCAAGAACCCCACCTTTCACATCTATTTTAATAACCCTTGGTCCATGATCAACAAAATTGCTCCAAGCAACCGGGTATTTCCGATGACCATCTCCACCATTCATCAAGACTTCTTCGGGCCCATGAAGAACAGAAAGACACCGTGCTCGCCGGACTATTGACTCGACTATGTTGATAGGTCAAGATTGGACTTGAATGAGACTTTTGCCGAGAAGTTTCCTCCGCTCTCCAAATATCAAAATTTCAAAGAAGAATGTGTTGATGCCGAATTTCAACCGATACTTTGATCTTTTGCCTCTCCTCTCGGAACCAAGTCTATCTTTTTCAGATCGAATAAGGCAAGATCTCGATGGTCATCTCTCGTTTGGATTGCATATGCCTCTCGTCTACAAAACTCGCCTTGATTTTGAAGAGAATGATCCCTATCGCCTAGGAAGAGCCGAAATGATGAAGACTCGGGATTCAAGTACTCGATGCCGAGACTCGACCGCAGGTGCTCTTGCCACCCAGCTTTATTGAAAATGTGTTCAAGATAACTCAGAGCTCATTACCTATTCTCAAGAAGCATTGAAAAGGAAAGAAGGAAATGCTTCGATGTGAATGCCGATTCAAGCATGGCCGATAAAGTTCCTCCCGCCGATTCCTCAAGTGACTCCATTCAATCCAGCAGAACTACCTCTCGATGATGATCACCGCTTCATTAGCACCGTGCTTCGAGGAAGACTCCTTCATCTCGATGCTCATTCCAGCCCATCTCGCTAACCCCGCTCCATCTACACCTATAGTGGTCACAAAGCAGAGTCTTTCTTAACTCGATCAAGCTCCCATCTTCATTGATGTTCCCGCCGAACCATTTCAAGAGGTTGTTGAGTTGGGAGGAGGAGCTATCTCGCACTCGATATTGCCGCCGATCTTCGCACTCGTGAAGTTGATAATGCCTTCTCTCGCAATTGTTGTCTATGACCCTCGTTCGTGCACTTATTCATCAAGCCGTCGCCGATCTCTTGGTCCATGATGAATCTCTCCTCGTTGTCGTTGCCGATGAAGATAGCCCTGATGAAATTGACCCGAAGACTATGATGAGATCCCCGATGATGCCGAAGAAGATACCTCACCTCCATCCCGGTACAACTCCCTTACCGATGACCGTAGGTTGATGATGTGCTCAAATTGGTATACCACCTTCAAGTCCATTCCAAAGGACTCTTCTCGGTAATCCTCTATTCCCTCCTCATCGAAACTTAAATGGAGATCTCGTACAAAGATTGTGAAACATTCCTTCAAAATTCTGTTCCTACCGAGGGTTCTACCAAAGATGCCCCCTATTCTACCGAAATGGAACAAGGATATCAAGCATGGCAAGAAGAAAACGCCCGTCGTTTCTCATGCCAAAGTCAAATCTCTCCCTCCAGCCTACCAATCAACCCGGCTCCTTAAGAATTCGAGGTGAAATCTCGTCTTTCCGGTGAATCTCCTATTGAAGTTTGCATCTATTCCGGTGGAATGATGACCTGTGCGCTTAGTGATTAATGATCACGTGGTGGAAACCCTTAGCTATTCCCCTTATTCTCGCCGTTGGTGTTTGGAAGATGGTGTATCAAAGCATGCCCTAGCCTTAACCCTACCTCTCTATGCTTCCGCACCATTTCAAGAAGATCATTCTCGTGGACACCTGGCAGAATTCTAAGTCTTGGCATCATGAGAGATCTCGCCGAATGGAAGAGCTTTTCCGAACTTCATGCTTGCCTCGCAAGATGTCCTTCGAGAATAATGGTCAAATGTTTGCCGATCTCCCCATTATAGTTCATCCGCATTTTCCTCTCCTTCAAGCCCCCGTTCCAAGATCTACCGATGTACCATTGATTGTCGCACGCCATTCCTCCTTCCTTCCCCGGTACCCTCTCGATCCTCCACCCGTTTATACTGCTTGGCTACTTTGCCAATGAGCATGGTCATCTTTCTCAAGCCTACCAACCCGCTCTTAGAGGTGACATTGGAGATTTGGGGATGTTTTTCCTGAGTGAAATTGAAGAAGTAAAGGATTTGTTGCTTAAGTCCATTCAGAGGAGGAGTTAGCAAACGTAATCGCATCCAAAGTTTCGCATCTATTTCCCTAGCCCTCACAGACCTTCGACCTCTTCTCTCGCAATCTTAGTGCCGCTGATTTTGATCGGCCTGATCTCCTAGACAGCCTCCACCTGTGTTCGTAAAGTGGTGCTTGATGTTAACTTGAATCAGATCGTACTCATCAAGGAGTTGGAGTCAAAGCTTGAAGCCGCCGGAAGTAGGATTGCCGCCGTTGAAGCCGAGCTTGCCGAAGCTAACCCGAAGATTGCAAAGCTTGAAGGGAAAAATGAAGTGCTAGTGGAGCGTTACAAGGCTAGCAAGAAGAGGAAAGCCGAAAAGGCCGGGCCAAGAAGCCGAAAAGATCCAAGCCTCGATTCCTCCTCTCGCCGATCCGACCGATGCTCCCGCCGATGCCGCGCCGATGCCGATCCCGCCGATCCCGCCGATTCTTGACTGTCTCGTAACCGATGATATAGATATCCTTGTGAAGCCCCAAAAACAATCTTTCTTTTTCTCGACAATTTGGTTTTTGACTTTATGGTTTTTGCTTAATATCTATCTAACTCTTCATAGAACCTTATTAGTCATTTTTTCAAGATCACTTATCTTTTATCTATTCATATCCTCTTAAGTGATTCTCGTTTGTAGGTGATTGGCCTTAAGCAATTAGGAGGAGATTGTTGGGTCAAAATATATGTGGACTCGTAATTGCTTAATCCCAATCACTCACTAGTTAGAGACCCCTAATTTAATTAGATTTTATTTTTGGATCTCTTACCGATGCTCTCCCAGCTTATTTCAAAGATGTTCTCGCAGATACTATCCCGCCGGTGGGATCTCGCCTCGGTAATCGCCAGGAGTTAACTCTTTTCAAAGAACATACTTCACAGATAGGTGACTTATGTTTGGATGACTCCTTTCGTTTGAAATAAAATCTCGCCACAACGGTCACATCTCTATCTCTTTCATCGTACTTGTTTGCTAAAAGTAGTTATATTTTTCCCGCCAACACCATTCTCGCCTGCATCGACACAAGAGCCACTTTTAGCTCTACTTTGTCCTTTGTCTCGCTTATGCAGTAACCGGTTGGGACAAAGGGGTTTTTACCCGCTGTACAATAGCAGAAATGTCTTATTCAAATCTCCCGCATTAATTACAAAGATATGGCATTAAATGATCCTCACCTACCAACCTCTTTCCGATTCTACCCTTCAACGGCATTCTTAGTTCTTCTCTCCCTTCTCCTCAAGTATATATAGAGAAGACTTTGCTGCATTAAAGAAGGTTGGTGATTGCATTCAAGAAGAGTGTGCTTGAAGCATTGATTGTGTTCAAGTCTTCAAATCCATAAAATCATTAGACTTTATTAGGGATATACACTCGTGCACTTCTCAATCAACCTTGTAAGCATTCTCCAACTAGACAATTATTGGAATGCATTGATTGAGATTCACACACACACCTGAGTGAGATAAGTCCAACTTGCCACTCAAAAACACCCGGTCAGCTTCTTCATTTAAAGATCCATCGCAGATCCTCAGTATTCGGCCCTTGTAATCGGCAAGGCGGCACTTGTAATAGACTAGGATAAACCGATAGTAAACTTTTTCCCAAAATCCAAGATCCGACCAATCTTGGTAGAGGACGTAGCAGCATTCACGCCGTGAACCTCTCCAAATACCGTGTCCTTGTCTTTACTTTATTTTTCATCTTGCCGCAGTTCACCTCACCAAATCGATCGCTTCATCCTGCTGAATCATAAGTATTTCCCTAAACCAAACAAGTTGCTCTGCATATATGATTTACATAAATACTTTGTGTTTAAAATCAAGCTCTAAACAATCTCTTGCTGATTTTGTGTGAGTTCAAACTTAGTCACTGATATTCCGCTGTGCTTACTGATTATCTTACAACTTTCTGATCAGTGACTATGACCATTGAAGTATTTTAATTAAAATTGCAAAAAGGCTATTCACCCCCCCCTCTAGCCTATTTCCTCGCCTATTGGGCCTAACACTCATTCATGAGACGGGTCATAGTGTTCTCACGTAAGTTTTTGTCATTTATAAATATAAAATTAATTAATTTTTTAAAAATAAAAGTGTTTAGAAAAATAAATATAAAATTAACTGACATGGATTTTGGTTACTTTTGTAATACTGTATATAATAACCGCCTATTGACTAAGGATAAAGAGTGGCCAGGATTTGCCCATAACTAGACGTGTCCATTTTATAAATCGGACCGGCCAATCAAGCGGTTTTCAACCGGTCAACGCCGGTTAACCGAAATCGGCTAACCGAAACCGATAAATGGCCGGTTCGGTTAAGGTTTGTGTTTTTGAAAAACCGGTTAACCGCTGGTTTTTTAGTTGCTCGACCGAGTCATATGAGTTGCTCGGCCGAGGGGTTCATTCCAGTGTGTAAATTTCCAATAACGGTCATGATCGACCGAGTCATGTGAGTTGCTCGGCCGAGCAGAACGCCAGAACTCATTCCAACGGATACTTTTTCAAACTAGTCGTTATGTTCGTCACCCCCACCACCACCACCACCACTACTACTACCAGCACCACCACCACCACTACTACCACTACTACCAGTCTACACCACCACCATCACCACTACTACTATCACTACTACTACTATCACCACGACTACTACCGCTACTACTACCACTCCTACCACTATCACTCCTATCAATACCACTACTACCACCTACATCACCACCATCACCACCACCACCACTACTACTACCACTACTACTACTACCACCATCACTACTACCGCTACCATTACCACTCCTACCACTACCACTACTACCAATACCACTACTACCAATACCACTACTACCAGTCTACCCCACCACCATCACTACTACTATCACTACTATTACTACCGCCACCACTACTACCGCTACCACTACCACTCCTATCACTACCACTACTACCAGTTTACATCACCACCATCACCATTCACCACCACCACCACTACTATTATCACTAATACTACTACCACCACCACTATTACCGCTACTACCACTACTACTACCACTCCTACCACTACCACTCCTACCAATACCACTAGGTCCACTACTACCAGTCTACCACCACAACCATCACCACCACCACCACCACTCCTACTAATACCCTCTTTGAAATTTTATTTTAATTAATAAAATTTAAGGGTACCGTCCCTTTTTTCTTTTATATACTTTCGTTTCTTTTAAAAAAGTTAAGATTTATTTCTTTCAAAATTCATAACTTTTTATATAACTTTTTGCAAAAATTGTATGTAGTAAACAAAAGTCTAAATAAAATAGTCTTACTTATCAAAAAAAAAAAAAATTGAAAAAAATTAAAAGTTAACTTTTTTCAAAAAATCGTTAAGTTTTATTTCTTTAAAAATTCATAACTTTTTTTATAAACCTTTTTGCAAAAAATGTATGTAGTAACTTAAGTCTATAATAGTGTTATTTATCCAAAAAAAATTGAAAAAAAAAAATTAATATACTACATACAAAGTTAACGAAAACTGTTAAAAAATTAACTGAAAAATGATATGTTCGGCCAAGCACTACTATATGACTCGGCCGAGCAACCCTCAACCCCTAAACCCTAAAAGGGTATGCTCGACCGTGCAACACCAAAGACTCGGCCGAGCAACCCTCAACCCCTAAACCCTAAAAGGGTATGCTCGATCGAGCAACACCAAAGACTCGATCGAGCAGAAAAATCGGATAAAACCGCCGGTTAACCGGATAATCGTTAAAACCGTAAACCGTAACCGGTTAGCCGGTTATCCGGTTTGGTTCCGATTGAGGATTTTGAGGTTTGTAACCGTCGATTTTTAACCGGCTAACCGGCGGTTTATCCAACCGGCCACGTCTACCCATAACTACCTGATTCAACGGTCTTCATTGAATGATTTCTTTTCCTCTTTATTTTTAACCATTAGATTCGTTTTCACTGTTAAGATCCTACGGCTAATATTAGGCGGTTTCTAAAATCCTGTTGACAAGAGACTAAAAGCGGTCAGGATTATCCAATCCAACAATCAGAAATAAATATAAAATTAACTAACATGGATTTTGATTACTTTTGTAATATACTTTTTTAAAATAAAAGTGTGTAGATTCGATCGCTCCCTTTATTTTGCAGAATCAACTCAATCAATTTTTGACATATATTTATAAATATAAAATTAATTATTTTTTTAAAAATAAAAGTGTGTAGAAAAATAAATATAAAATTAACTGACATGGATTTTGGTTACTTTTGTAATATATAATAACCGCCTATTGACTAGGGATAAAGAGTGGTCAGGATTTGCCTATAACTTCCTGATCCAACGGTATTCATTGAATGGTTTATTTTTCTCTTTATTTTTAACCATTAAATTCGTTTTCACTGTTAAAATTCTACGGCTAATATTAGGCGATTTCTAGAATCCTGTTGACAAGAGACTAAACACGGTCAGCATTAATCCAATTCAACGGTCAGAAATTGTCATAAAATAAATTAATTTTTAAAAAAATAAAAGTGTGTAGAAAAATAGATATAAAATTAACTGATATGAATTTTGGTTACTTTTGTAATATACCTTTTAAAAATAAAAGTGTGTAGATTCGATCGCTCCCTTTATTTCGCAGAATCAACTCAATCAAATTTTGACATATTTTTATAAATAAAAATTTAATTAAATTTTTAAAAATAAAAGTGTGTAGAAAAATAAATATAAAATTAACTAACATGAATTTTGGTTACTTTTGTAATATATATTTTAAAAATAAAATTGTGTAGATTCGATCGCTCCCTTTATTTCGCAAATCAACTCAATCAGATTTTGACATATTTTTATAAATATAATTAATTAATTTTTTAAAAATAAAGTTTGTAAACAAAAAATATAAAATTAACTGACATGGATTTTGGTTACTTTTGTAATATATGATTTGTTTATTAACTCAATCAACTTTTGGCATATTTTTATAAATATAAAATTAATTAATTTTTTAAAAATAAAAGTGCGTAGAAAAATAAATATAAAATTAACTGACATAGATTTTGGTTACTTTTGTAATATACTTTTTAAAAATAAAAGTGTGTAGATATTTTCATGAAATTCTAAAATTTGTTATTGACAGTATTTCTAATGGTGAAATAATAATAATTTTTATAATTACGTAAAAATATCTAAATTTTCATAAAATTACGATCAAAATTCGATTTAGTTGACCATTAAAGTCAAAGTGATCTAAATTTTTTGAGACATGGGGAGTATTTTTTTTCGAGAGGAGTATTTTGTGCACGCCAATTTTCAAATAATGGTTATGTATACTATTACTACATTATTATATATATATATATATATATATATATATATATATATATCTATTATAATAATGCTCAGGAATAACTGCAAGATAAAGATTGGCCAGGATCTATCTTCAACCACCATAAAGAGCGGCTGTGATTGTCTCCAGGAAAAACTTCCTATTGACTTTAGACAAAGAAGGGTCCAGATTAATCCATAACCGCCCTAATCTAATGGCTATTTTTAAACAATTTTATTTCTTTTAAATTTCAATCGTTGGATTATTTTTTAGTAACTCTAATCTAAGGGCTGACAATGAGCAGTTTTCTTTATTCATTTCTTTTTTTTAATTTTTGACAAAAAACATATTTTCATCACTGAACTATAACACTTTTCAAAATGTTCTCACTAAACTTTTACATTTTTCAAAATGTTCTCACTCTGTTAACATATTCGCTTAAAATTTAACGAAATCTAGCCACATTAAATATGCATGATTAAAAATATTTAAAATTATTACCTGTATTTTAATTGTGCGTCAATCAAATTTCTAAGATTTTTATGTACATATAAAATATTTTAAATTATAGTTATAATTATAATTATAATTATAATTATAATTATAATTATAATTAGTCACTTTAGTGATATTTTAGAAGAGAAGAAATAAATCAAATTGGAATGTTAGGATATAAATAAACAACTCGAAGGTAAAAATCAGAGGTTCATCGCATAAAAGTATTCATTTGAATCATTTCAATAACATAATTACGTTCGAATGTCTAAGGCATTAGGTATTCAGTGATTGTTACTTAACAACGTTGTAAATTTGTGTTGTACGGTTTCTTTCAGAGCTTGAATTAAATATTAAGATTGTAGTTTAACAAAAAAAAAAAAAAATTCATTATTTCACCGGGTTAATAAATTTAACTATTAAGTTCAAATCAAGTTAGGCTAAATATTATCTCAATGATGCTACTAATGTTCGGGTGATGATATAAAACTTTAACCATACATTCAGGCAATCGACCTCTCCATCCTCCCTATCGCATTATATGTTATACACTTTTATAATAGAACCGATCAAATTCATACTATTACCGTGCCATTGACACGGTTAAGAGTACTAGTAAAATTACATACACTCCATTTATTAAAGTAGTTTAATCATTTATTCTAAAAAAAATATAGATGCAAATAATTAATTGATTTATGTGTTTAGTATCTCTTCTCCGCACTCACAAAATCTTGTGATTTTTTTAATGAAAAATATAGATGCAAATAATTAATTGTATTTTGTAAACAAAATAATATTGATTTTGTATTTGTAAAATTATCGGTACATCAGTTAAAACTATCATTTTATTACCCGGATTTTATAAGCATATGATTTAAAGCCGTCAAATTTACTACTCCCTTTTTAGTTGATGCAAATAACTTTTAAGTGAATATTAATATTAATTTAAATATAAATTTAAATACTTAATTATTTTTATTAAATTTAAAAATAACATTGATAAATTATTAAGTAATCGACTAATAGTAAATTTTAAATTTTATAACATTAATTAATATGACCAATAATACGAGATTGAGCAATTATCAAAATTAAGGAATGTTTCCTCAAATAATTCTTTTTTAAATATTTATTTTTCAAAATAACTCACTTTTCAAACTATTTCCCAAAATGATCACTTTTTTTTTGAAATTGCTACACGGTGTAGCGATTTTGACTATAACCGGTTGTCACGACCCTAATCCTAGGCACCATTTTAGCACATGTTGAGCACGTGGGGTGGGGTTGTGGTATATATTTTATGCACTTTATGTTACTTGTTAAGTTTTATGTGTTTAATTATGTTTTGATGAACTATGTGAAGTTAGGATGAAAATGAAATTAAGCTAATGAATTAGGGTCTAAAAGGAATAAATGTGAAAAGTTATAATGAGATAATAATAATTGAAATTTTAAATATTAAGTTTATAAGTTGTTGAGGTGCTTTGTTGTAAAGGTTGAAAGTTAGGGGTGTTAGTTGTATTGCCTAAGTCTATGGAGGAGCTAAAGGGTAAATTGGTTTAATACTTATCTCTCAAATTTTCTATGGGGAATTTATTTAAAAAGGAACCCTTCAGCATAAGTTCTTCACTTCCAAAAACCTTTCATGGAAACCTCAAACCCTAACCTTCTTTCAAAAATTCTAGCAAGTTCATTACCTCTCCGTTTCTAAATCCGTTCGCGTATTCTTGTTCGTGGTGACGAGGGGAGCACGTAGAGCAGGTCAAATAAATATTTCATTTCGCACTATTTTGGTAAATTATTATGACTTCCTTCCTAAATTGGTCCATTTCATGATTTTGTTGTTAGTAATGTTGTTTAAATGGTTGTTTGGACTTTTGAAACCATTTTGGTTAAGTTAGAATGATCATGGAAGAATTTGAAGAAAGAAGTGATAGTGGTAGTGTTGTCTAGGTAAAATGGTGTGGTAAAGTAAGGTGGGGATTGATTTAAGAATTTAATGTATATGCATGTTGATTTGGCCAATTTCCTTATCTTGTAAAGTTATGAAATGATATTAGTACTTAATCATTAGGTTAAAATGAGTATGGAAGGGTTGGTATAAGTTTTGGTGAAGTTTAGTAACCATTTTATATCCTTAAAAACAGAGTAAATTTGGTATATGTCATTTGGAACCTTGGTTGCTGATGTTTAAGCTGAATTCTGATTTCTGGACTGAGGGCACGACTTGTGCTCTGTGGCACAAGTCGTCCCTTGGAGATTGGTCTAAGTCGTGCCCTATTAGGGACGACTGATTCTGGTGGGTGTCAAAGGGGCATGAGTCGTGCCCTGGGGCACGAGTCGTGCCCTGCCCTGCAACCTCTGAAGCAATTTCCAAGGCTTTGAAACCTAATCTACCTAGGATATAAATGAATCCCTCTATAACTATACTTAAAGTAGAACACTTTATCTATTCAATGAAGTTTTAATTGGTCATATTGGATAAGGGAAAGTGTTTAAATATTGTTCCAAAAAGGGGTGAAAGGCTTGATTTGTAACTTTAACCAAAGTTATCAAAACTTGGTAAAATGATATGGACCCTTTATAGAAGGTGTTCAATATTGCGTAATGAAAATATAGGGCTTACTTGTTATTCATTATAGCCATATTTAATTTCACATTCATGGATGGTTGTGTACTTAGGGTATAAATACATGTTGCACTACTTTCATGGTTTGAACATGAATCTTAGTATCATGTTATTGGTTTTATATTATTCAATAGTGTTTCTAATGTAAGTTGCACTATTGTGATGGGTTGACCTGAGTAGTATTATCATGTCATATATTGATATCCCAAGGTGTGGATTTAATTTCAAGTATCTTTTAGGTGCTTGAACATGTGTTAATCAGCTGATGTTTGGGGGTATAATGGAATACGGTCACTTATGAGAAATTGTTCCATAGGGTGCTCGGATTACATTATATCTGTGACCTTTCCCCCTCTGTGGCCACAGACTGGGGTTCAGCTTCTATGGATATGCGCAGTCAGTTCATAGAAATGCTGATGTCTTATATCTTATCTAGAAATGGGATTTATAAGACGTGAATATGCCTAAGCAGTTTACAAGAGAGGAGTTATCATAATAGCTCTCTCCGTTATATGATATGGATTTTGATGAAAATGTATTCACAAAATGAGTGGAGTTTTACTCCCGCCGTGGTACAACTTATGATTCAGACGGGAAAGGTAAACAAAGGTAACGAAAGGTGTTTACTGTTTTACCAATGTGTGAGGTGTACCTTGTTATGTGTTGCATCTTACTTGGCATATTGTTGCATTGAGATTTATTCTCACCCTTCTCCCTTTAATGTTTTAGATCGGATTGAGACAGGAGGACCCAGCCAGTGAGGACGGGGAGGAGTTTGTACGTGTATTTTGGGTTGTTGGGTATGTATGTCTTAGATGGGAGTATGGTTGTATTTTGGTATTACTCCTTTGTTGGAGTTTGTTTATAAAACAACTTTTGTATAACTTTTATTTGGGATCTTGTGTAATTTAAATATGTCGTTACCTTTCAAAGTTGTTTCCAAATTTCCTCCAAGTGGAGATGAGTCAAGTTAGTATTTGATTAGAATTGTTAAAGTTAGTTCCTTTTCAAGTTAAGTTAAAAGTTTTTAAATTTCCAGGTGGCCTTTCATAGTTTGGGCCTCTCCAGCTCGGGACACGTGTTAGGTTCTGGGTCGGGGTGCCTACAGTTGGTATCAGAGCCTCGTTTAGAGGTTAAGGGTAGATGTCTAGTTTAAGAGGGAGTGTGTGATAATTTACGCCGAGTGTTTGATGCAGGAGTTTATTTAATGGCTGGGAATGATGACGAGCAGCATCGGGCTCGGGGTAATGTTGGCAATGCCGGGAGTGATGGAAACCCAAATGCGGAGATGATGGATATGTTTAGAGTGTTTCTGCAAAGCATGGCAACTCAAGATCAAGCACATCACCATCAGGAGGGTCGTCAAGGGCACAGACTAGAGAAGTTTGTCAAGATGTCTCCACCTGGTTTTAATGGGGATCCAGACCCGTTGAAGGCGAAAAGGTGGCTTGAAGCTATGAACAAGATATTCGCAGCAATGGAAAGTCCGGACGAGAAAAAGTTAGGTGTGCAGTTTTCAAATTGGAAGGACTTGCCGAGCATTGGTGGCATATAGTGAAGGACAGCTGGGACCGTGACCATACACCGCAAACGTGGGAGAACTTCACTCGCAAGTTTCGGGATCACTTCATTCCTATGGTTACAAGAGACAAGAAGGAGGTAAATTTCTGAGATTGGAGCAAGGAACGATGACCGTAGCACAGTATTCTGCCAAGTTTACAGAGTTAGCTCGATATTGTCCCCATTTAGTGTCGGAAGAAGAGAGACGGGTATACCGGTTCATGAAAGAGTTAAGGCTGGAGTTCCGGAAGCAGTTATTGACACACGACTTCACAGATTTCCAAGCAGCGGTGAATAGAGCTTATCGAATAGAGAATGATATTGAAGAGCAATGGGGTAGATCTGAGGGTAGAAGTGGAAGTAAACAGAAATTCAAAGGCCAAGGTTCTAGACAGGGTAGAGGGCAACAAAGGGGGTCAGCACCGGAGATAGCGATAGGAGGAAATGTGGCGGCTCCGACAACTCGTCCGACTTCAAGTCAGCTAGGGATTGTATGTGGTTATTGCAAGAGGATAGGTCATTCCGAAGATAAATGTTGGAGCAAGCAAGGGAAATGCATGAATTGTGGAGAAAAGGGGCAATACAAGAAAAATTGTCCTAAATTTCATCAGAGGCTAGCTTCAGGTACCGGTCAAAGGGGGCAAAGAGGTGGAATGAAAAGAGACAATAAAGGGAATCCAAAAGAGAATGTCTAAGGTTGAGTCCTTGTTTTGAGTCTTGGTGGGATAGATTCCTCAGCGGTCTTTAGAGGTATAATACCTGTCTCAGAAGTAGGGGTCATACTTTTATAGATCCCGATTCATTTCATGCATGTTTGACATTGCATTTTGCTTTCATGTGGCATATATTGCTTAAGATTTGTCTTTCGTGTTAGAGGTTTCTGCTCCTATGAGAGAATACCTCGAATCTTCTTTGTTTACCACGAGTGTGATGTGGTTATAGCTGGGCATGTATTTGTAAGTACCCAAATCTGGCTCATGCCTTCCGGTTAAACTTTCCGGCAATTTCGGTAAGTTTTTCGGTAATTCCCCGGACCTTCCTAGTGTTCCGGAAATATTCCGGAACTGTTCCAAATTAATTAAGGGCTGAAAGGAAGGCTTATCCATTAAGAAACACATTTTTCTTAATTGGGAGAAAGGTTCTAGAATTTGCCACCTTGCATGATTCTAGAAGTGCTGAGTCATTGTGGATAATGCTGCACGGCTGCATTAGCCAAGGACCTCCAGCCGCACGGCTTCATTCGCTCTTCCTGCATCGCTCTATAAATAGAGCCCTCCTCTACCCATTTTAATAAGGACATGAACAAAATACAGCACCACAATACGAAAAACACTCTCCCAAAGGCTGCTGGAAGTCCAAGAAGGTGAAGAAGAAAGCCAAGAAGCCTCCTCCCTCCTCCTTGAAGATCCAAGATTGATCCTTCCTCCTAGCTCCATCCAAAGAAGAAGAGGAAACCATTGGTAACCTCTCACTCCCTAACCTTGCATCCTAATTGCTCTATATGAATTAAATTGCTCATTGCATTCATATATTGTTATTATCTTTGCTTGGGACTTGGTAGTTTAAAGATCATATCTTTATCATCCCCCTTCCCCTTTGCATGCATTAGGCATCCCTTGCCATTAAAAATGTAATCTTTATATATAAAGGTGCATCCTTTGCACCTAAAAACCCCATTTTTAACATAAAAATGTCATCTTAATGCATCATTTGCATATAAATATCAAGTCTTTATCATAAAAATGCATCCTTTGCACATAAAATCCTTTTTCATGCATCCTTTGCATTAAAGATCATATCTTTATCCTAAATTAGCATCCCATGCTTTTCAAAATGCAATCTTTATGCACCCCTTACATATTGAATCCCAATTTCTTCATAAAAATGCATCCTTTGCATAAAAATCATGTCTTTACATTAAAAAAGCATCATTTGCAATAAAGATCACTTCTTTAAATCAAAAAGCATCCTTTGCAACCCAAAAATGTCATCTTTTCACTAAAAATGTCATTTTTATATTAAATCATGCATTCCCCCATGTCCACATTAGCAACCTTGGAACGGACCGGTGTAAAGATCTTATCTTTGCATCGTTTCTTCCATTAAAGGTTCCACAATCTCTTTAGAAAGGGATAACCTTGAACCCTATATCTCCAATTATCGCTTAAGACGAGTATGAAGCATCTATATGAGCTCGACCGTCTTAAAGCGTAGGATTGATGGACTAAGGACATTCCTTCCTAAAGGACCTCATTTTTGGACTAAAGGATTGATGGACTAAGGACATTCCTTCCTAAAGGACCTCATTTTGGACTATAAAAGAGAGTCCTTCTCTCGATCACGCAAGTCCCGAGGTCAAAATGCGATGATCACAAGTCCAAGATGAGGACGGGATCAAAATCCCGAATACATAAAATCCAAGAAATCCCGAGCGACAACCAATAAATGGTTTGTACGTCCGGAAGACAACTTGGGACATTCCCTCCCCTTTCATTCATACACATGCACACAAGAAAGCACGCAAGCAAGCAAGCAAAATAAACGGAATCTAGGGAAACTTGCTACGGCAAGGCACCTTGGGTGAACGACGATCCGTTCTTCCCAAGGGGTAACTTAACCTCCGAACCCATAAAATCCTTTTTTTTCAAAGTTTTGAGGAAATCAAAATGGCGTGGCGACTCCGTTTTTCAAATTAAACCGGATGTCTTCAAACTCGCGTGAATCCAAATTTGGGCACACATTCACAGTTTGGCGACTCCGCTGGGGATATCCCAAAGGAGAAAAGCTTTCATTTTTAAATAAACGATACTTGGTATATAGGTGGAAACCACTTAACCTTCCTGTATCGCTCCCTAACCCGGGGATTGGGATAAACGGTGGTTTAACAATCCCACGTACCGGCATCACTGTTCGAAAAAAAATTAATAATAAAAGAAAGCTTTTCCCTTTGAGCAGGTTAGACTCCCGTCGTTGATTTCATTAATCGTGCTTGCTTTCTTTACCTTGCATTGCATCATTTGCATCTTGGGATTTGTGCATACTTTGAACGGGAAACAATCCGAAAAATAGCAAAGGAGTGGAACCTGGAAAATTGATCCATGCAGTCGTACGGCTCAATCCTCCTTGGATTCTGACCGGACGGCCTCAGTGGCGATTCCACCAGGAAAAAGTATGGTTAATCTGGCAGCCTTGGCAACTTGGGGCTATTCAGTTCCAAGACTGACTAGGGCTCCCAGAAAATTTACCTGCTTAACTGTTGCATTCTCCCCCGTCCCAAAAATCATTCCTTTAAAACACATTTATGAAAAATCTCTGTTTTAACTCAAAAAGGAACATTTTTAGGAGACCGCACACTATGCGCACCTTATATATCCTGTACACTTTGCACGCACGTCCCTTTAAACCCGGGGTGGTTGTTCACCGCATACGGACAGCCTTACGATGCTCCCGGGCGCGCACGAAATCACCCCAAACTCCCTATGGCAGCCAGTGTCGACCAATGCACAGTCCGTGTCACACGTTTCAAAAAACTGTGACTTTTGGTTGGTTTTTGGTTTAGTCCGTGTCATATAGCCTAGTTGCATATCCCCGTAAAGGTCAAGCCTTAGCTCATAACGGAAGTCAAGGTCTCTCGCTCAAGCGAAACTCTGCCAAAATTCCGACAAGGAAAAATCGGTAGAACCTTGACTCCGACATTGACCTTTGACCTTGACCTGCACGGAATGCGTAAGAGTCGAGACCGAGTCTTTGCCAAGAAAAGTCCAAAGATCTTTCGCTCAAGCGAAGCTCTGCCAAAATTCCGACAAGGAAAAATTGGCAAGATCTTGACCCGGCATTGACTTCGATTCTGACTCACGCCCGGCGTATGCAGCGAAGTTCAATGTGACACTGTGTCATCCGGCTTTTACCGCCCGACCCATGCCTATTATCTTCTCGGACAGTACCAAAAAGTCGAAACGTCAATCGCGCAAGCGAAATTCTGCCGAAATTCTATCAAGGCTGAAAGACGAGACTTTCCCGGTATTTCCTTGACTATAATTCGCATCGCTCGTGCGTTAAAAGTTCCTATGACCCGCTAGACCCGTTAGGAGCGTTCTTTTCTCTCGGTCGGTGGGATCCGCGTGCCCTATAGGACCCTCGCCCGGGGCTGTCCACCCTGGGAGGTCGAAATACAGGTGGAATACGAGGGGCTTATAGACGTAGTGACGAAACCCACTGATCCAGGATCTAGAGTAGTTGCGAAAAAGAAGGGCAAATTCCCTTTTCCAACCAAATAGAAATTAATAAAAGACACTGTTTTAAGTAAACTGGAAGATTCTTAATTCGCATATTGCTTGAGCCTTCAGCCTAAACACCTACCCCGAGTCTAAACCTCTCCTATCCCTTTCCCGCAGCGAGAAAGAAGTGGGTGAGAACACCGGCCGCCGACTTGTTAGCGCAGAATTCTCGGACGGCCCGCCGGAATCCTCGGCTTGGTCGGGCCCGTAGAGTCGAATGTCCGATTCGACAGAGAACAAGATCGGGTTTGGGTAACCAGATGACTAGGGAAGAAGAGCTAACCTTAGCCTTGGAAAACAGTCGTAAGGCCCATGAGGAACAGCAGGCCATGCTCATTGATGCGCTCCGCCGTCATGGGGTCCAGATAGTGGTAGAGCCCAACGATTCCTTGGTTATGGTAGAAGATGAAACTCCAGAAGTAACCATCTCAGCCCCCCTAGCCTATAACCAATGCCCTCCTCCATCCACATATGATCCTTTGCCAAAGACTGTCCCTTTTCAGTCTTTTCCAGTATCCCAAGCCATTAGGGTCCCGACACCCTCTCCTCCTCAGATAAGACCCAGCTTTGTTCCCTACCAACAAACAGAGAACAAACGCCACAGCCATCCCTGCAACGCAGCCTCTGCATTACCCTATGGGATTCGCTCCCTCTCCTCAGTATGGGCCATCCCAGACAACTTCTAGGCCTCAGGATCAACCAAGTGAACTTTTCAATCTATGCCCTTCCACATCAGATCTTCCACCCCCAACCTTGCCAACAGGATCCCACGAGGCTCCTTTTTCCTACTTCTGTAACTACGAGCCTAATTCCTATGCCTCTGGCCAGCCTCAAGGAAACACAGGACCAGACTAAGTTTACACCTACTTCCCTTCCAAAGATCCCCAAGCCATGGTACCAGCTACCACTGTGCCACCCACAGTCCTGCCACCCAAATCTGACAAGCCTGCTTCAGAATCAAAACCGTCCCCCGACCCCAACATGACTTGGTTGATGGAACAAGTTAAGTCCATGCAAGAGACTGTGATGATGTTGCCATTCGCGGGAAAAATTCGGTTTTTGCGTTTCTTTGAAAAACCAAATAAAACCGGAAAAACGGAGTCGCCACGCCATTTTAATTTTGAAGGCCAAAACTTTGAAAAAAGCCCGAGATCAGAGATTTAGGTTCGGAGGTCATGTTACGCGTCGGGAAGGACGTTAGTGTGCACCCGACGCGCCTCGTAAAACGAGTCTTCCAAGCTGAAAATCATTTGTGTGTGTGTGTGTGTGTGTGTGTTTTGGCCAAAATAAGTTGAAACTCAGAAAAGTAAAAATTGGGATATCTTTTTAAGACTTTAAACTGATCCCATGATTTTTTTGGAAGATTTTTGGATTGAGATTTGGTACTCAAAAGACCTTTTGAAGTTGAGAGCCATTTCTGCCAGAATAAAAAAGGCAGTGGACCTTTGATTTTAAAAGGGATTCAAGGGTCTTAAAACTTCATAATCTGGATAAACTCAGAGAATGAAAGTTGTTCTAGACACCTTAAATAAAGTTTGTGCGAAGGAATTTTCCATTTTGGAGAAGATTTGAGGGGTCAAAACCTTCTGGAAACCTCAGATATGAGATCTGGATTCTCAGAAGCTGATGAACTAGCCTCTGAAAGAAAATTTGAAAAGAGGAGTTTTACTCACCCAAAAAATAAGGTAAAAATATTTCTGGAAAGCTCTGGATGTTGTCTACAAAAAGTATTTTGTAGTCAACTCCAAATTCCAAGTTCATCTGTGTCCAAAAATTAAGACCATGGACTGAGGTCTGAGAAAATTGCTACTGGACAGCAACTTCTCAAGAAAGAAAATATGATTTTAAGGGGGGTTTTGCATCCATGCTTGTCCCCATTTCCCTAGGTTTTGGTTAGTGATCACTAGACATTTTAGTGGTGAATCAACTATACCAAACCATCCTTGGGGTACATTAGGACTAAGCATTTCATTTGCTTGGGAAGGGGAATTTTATCCTTTGAAATCAAGATTTTATGCTTGAAAATGGTTTTTAGGGTTTTGAAAATGAGTTTTCTTTGCAAGAAAGTAAGAAAGCTTAAAAATAATTTTGATCTTTGTAGAAGATCATCCATGGAGATGGTCTTCCATGGTGATCTTCTTAGATCTAGAGCAAGAAGATGAAAGAACTACATTTTGTAGTATGAAGATGTATGCATGGATGAGATTTAGGGTTAGGAAGAGGAGGGTTTACCAATCTTCCTTGTGTTCTTGAGTGTTTGACTTGAGTGTATGAGTGTTTAGGGCTTTAATATGAGAGTGAGTGGATGAGTATGAGTTGGGAAAGATTGGAGAGAAAAAAGGTGACAATTCTTGTGAATTCTCACTGTTTTCTCTCTATATTTCGCCGCAGGTTCGGCAAAAATGTGTTCTTCCTCCTTATTTTTTGAAGTGGAGGGCTCAATTTATAGCCCTCTGAAAATAGCAAACTCATCCGCGGATGGATCCAGCAATGTGCAATCGTTCATTAAATGCGGCTTCGGCTTTGGACAAGAAGAATAATCTTTTTCAAAATTCAAATTAACAACACCAGTTTTTGTTTCCGGCCATTTGCCATTTTTGGTTTTCTTCTTTTGTTTTGCTTTTTAAGATTCTTTTTGAGGTTTAACCTTAAATAACAATGCCCATTTTACCCTCACTTTGTTAGAAATGTTAGGATAGTTAGGAATTGTTAGAAATGTTATAACTTTCGTTAATTTTCTAACGAAAATTCTAACAAGCTCAAATTGGAGCACTTACAGAGACGTTCGGAGAACTGAACACCAAAAAGACAGCATACCAGATCACTGATCCCAGCAAAATTGTCCCTCTTCCTCCAAAATTCCGAATGCCAGAGATTGAAAAGTTCAACGGCACCGATTGTCCCCGGACTCACATTGAAAGCTACATTCTTGCCATGAGAGCCAAGGATTGTACACATCAAAGAAATGGCCGACCATTTTCACCGTCATTAAAGGATTCAAATTTCTGATGGTTCCCGCATGTAAAAACCGTAGGCCCGAGCTACCCGGGACCAGATTAAGGAAGCATTCCCTGAGAAGTATAAGGCCAACTTGAATTGGGAAACCAGCGGGAATGACCTACAAGGCACTCTACGGCGCCTGGATGAGCCAAATGAGTGAATTCTACAGAGATGGAATTGGAAGCTTAGTGAAATGATGACCCCGCCGAACGAAGAGGAACAGATGGAGATCTTCCAATCTTGCTTGAAGCCCCAACTAAGGGTCTAAATTGGCAATTACTACTATCCCGACCTTCGGGCAATGGTAAATGCCTACCTAAGTTTGAAAATGCCTTCAACATGGCCCCGCCCAGCGTGAGCGACCAATTCCCACCGCTATAAAACACCCGTTTCAAATGCCACAAAATGTCACTATAAAAGGAAAAGAAACGGTCGGCTGGCCAATTATATTAAGAATGAGAGGGTCGGACAAAATTCAAGCCAAGTCGCCGCAAAGCCAAGACCTCGCTTCTATACCGTTAAGATTTTGGAATGCCACTAGAGAAGGTCTTTGACAGTTTGGTAGCCGAAGGACTCATCGACCTTTGGAAAATTGGAAACCCAAGAACCCCAAAGTGTCGTGGATGGACGAAACCAAGCATTGCCGTTTTCACAAATATCATGGGCATAACACCAATGATTGCACCTATCCGAAGTTTCGATCTCTCGCCCGATTGAAGAAGGCAAGCCTGAGCCGCCTGTGGTCCCAATGTGGTCAAGAACCCTCTTCCCCGCTAACAATCAAAGTCAACATGATCGAGTTCGGAAACAAATGCAATCAATTTTGGAAATCCGGAGATCATAGACATCCCGAAATTCAATGTTCCTTATGCTGAATTACAAGGAAAGTGGAAAGATTTGATTAATGCCGCCGCCATGGAAGGACAGTTTGGACCCATAGTCGGAACTGATTTCGTTAATGTTGTCAGAGCTCGACCTCTCTTTTATGATATCGAACCAGTAACCATGGTCAAGATTACAGAAGAAAGGCTCACTTATGAAGACTGCGAGTTTGAAGTAAAACAAGCTATGTTAATGAAAGTCTCTCCGGAACCCTTCATCACCCATGATGAGCATAATGTGTTTGTAATGGCTCTTACTACTCCTGAAGATCAGTCCCAATCCCCTGTTTGGGAAAAGGTGGAAAGAAGAGTGAACAAGCCAGAAGACTTTTGGGATGAAGAAAGTTGCCTCTCAGATGCCGAAAGTACAACTGGTCCCACTACCCCGAAGGTACAGATGGATATAGTCAGATTCGGAAAGGAGATTGCAACAGATCAGTCGGACATCCCTCATGGGAATGGTGACAACAAAGACAGTGATGATCCACAAGATGCACAACCAAATAAGAGCACTGACGAGACTGCTACTCCCCAGGGCAACAACAGGAAGGAGTGAGATCCCGGTCCAACCCTTGTCAAACACTCTCGAGTCAATAAGTAGTGTAGGGTCCAGAGTCAGTAGGGTCCAGAGTCAGTCGAGTCAGGAATCTTTGAATTCCAGTCCTCTGAGTCATCCGAAGACCTCACGCCTGAGGATTATCAATATGTAATCGATGTCATCTTTCCCTTTGCTTTGAATGAAATGACAGATCTTTCTGATTATCCCCTTATTGCCAACTTAACAAATGATAAATTAACTCAAAACTTAACAACAGTTAATAATGAATCATTTGAACAAGATGCAAACACACTAAATGAACAATACATTAAAGAAATCTTTAAGGTGTTACGTAAAAGAGGAAAATCGGGCCCAAGCCGCCGAGGAGGTTTTGACAAGTGTGAACTTGGGTACCGTCGAGGAACCTAAAGAGACACAGATCGGAAACTTCTTCCAGGGGGTTGAACGGGCATCGGGTTAATCGCTCGTAGAATACACGTACGTCTTTGCGTGGTCGTGCAAGGATATGCCGGGCAAGACAGCTTCAATAGTAGAGCACGTAATCCCTCTAGCACCGTATGCTAAGCCGCAAAGCGAAATTGAGGAAAATCAAGCGCAGTGGTCTCTACAGTCAAAGAAGAAATTGAGAAGCTACTGCGCGGGTAGGATTCATCGTAGTCATCGAATATCCGACATGGTTATCCAATATTGTGACCGTCACCAAGGCCAATGGGAAGGTGCGCTCGTGTAGATTTTCGGGATCCGAACAAGGCCGGGCCCAAAGATGATTACCCCTTGCCAAACATAGACATCCCTGGTGGACTCCCATCGCCAACTACGAAGTCAAATCCTTCGTTGATGGCTTTGGTGCTACAACCGTGATCAAGATGGCCGAAGAAGACCAAGAAAAGACAGCCTCTTCACCACACCGCGGGGAACTTATCGCTATACAAGAATGCCATTTGGGCTCAAGAACGCCGGGGCTACTTATCAAAGGGCAGCGACCGCGCTTTTCCATGACATGATCCACAAGGAGATTGAGGTCTACATAGACGACATGATAATCCACTCCAAAGGCGATGACGGACATCACTTTGTTGACTTGCAAAAGTTCTTTGAGAGACTGAGACAACATTCCATGAGACTAAACCCTGCCAAATGCACCTTCGGAGTGACAAGGGGAAAAGTGCTTGGGTATATGGTCACGGAGCGAGGTATCGAAGTCGACCCCCGAAAAATCAAAGCCATTATGGACATGAGGCCACCTCAAACCCAGACAGAAGTCAAGAGCTTTATGGGTAAACTGCAAGACATCGCCCTTTTCGTCAACCAATGACCACTATGTGCGAGCCCATCTTCAAGCTCATGAAGAAGAATGTAGATACAGAGTGGACCGAAGAATGCCGGGGATGCCTTTGACCGCATCAAAGCATACTTAGTACGTCCCCTCAACTATGCCCCCACATAGACAAACCTCTTTCTCGCTCTATCTTACCGTCACTAATACGACAACGCTTGGGGCTATGCTTGCTCAGAGAAGAAAGACTCTCGTGGTAGAAAACGCCATTTACTTTGTCACCGGAAGGCTGCAGGAAGTGAGCTCAATTACTCAAAGATGTGAAAAGACTTGTGCGTGACTGTCCGTAGCCTGAGTCAAGCATTATATGCAAGCCCATCCTAAGTGAATTTGGTCTCAAAAATGGACCCCATCAAGTATATCTTCGATAAGCCTTCTCTCGATGCGTCTAGCAAAGTGGTCTTTCTTCTTAGCGAGTACGACATCGCCTACGTGACTGTAAAAGCCGTCAAGTGGCCAAGCATTGTCGCACCATCTCGGCGAACTTCCCGAATGAGGACAGAGGGCCCGAACCCCAATTCCCTGCATGAAGGGATCTTCGTAGTTGAGCCTGAAAACCGGTGGCAGCTTTTCTTTGATGGAGCCGCTAACAAAAGAGGAAATGGCGTAGGGATGCTACCGGGTCGATCCGAAAGATGAGCACACACCCATAGCCCTCAAGTTAAACTTCCCTCGCCACGAACAATGTCGCCGAGTACGAAGCTTGCATTCTTGGTTTAGAAGCCGCCCTAGAAAGGAATGTCAAGGAGCTCGATGTTTATGGAGACTCGTGCACGATCATCAACCAGTCTCCAACAAATGGAAGATCGTGGACCCTAATCTTCAGCCGTATCATGCCCATATGGAGGAGTTGGATCTGGACAGCCTTCGTAGAAGTGACTTTCCACTACTTGCCAAGGGAAAAGAATAAATTCGCAGATGCCCTCGCTACTTTAGCCTCACTGGTAGAGATTCCCGAGGGAAAAGCCATAAAACCCTTAGAGTAGGTAGAAGAGAAGCCCCAGCTTTCTGTTGTGAAGTAGACCTGGGACCCTAGCCTATCAAGGAACCGTGGTACAATCAAATTTACCGGTTCCTCAAAGATGGAGAGTCAGCTTTCAAAGATGAAGAAGGTAGACCAAAAGAAGGTGTCAAAGCCAAGAGCTTGCAAGCCCTGAAAAGGTTGGCCTCCCATTATGTCATTCTAGGAGGCAACTTGTACAAGAAGCGGTATCAAGGACCACTCCTCTTGTGCGTCACTCAAGAAAGGGCCAAAGAGTTGATGACTGAAGTCCACAATGGTCCCCGCGGTCCTCATATGAATGCTAGAGCCCCGATGCAAGTGATCCTCGTAATGGGTTACTACCGGATTTCCATGGAGACAGATCGTGTTCAAGATGTCCGAGCGTGCGACAAATGCCGCCGGTTTGCCAACCTCAACCATCTCCCGCCTCATGACCTGTACCGCATGGCGACTCCTTGGCCGTTTGCAACTTGGGGTATTGACGTGATAGGAAGATAGCCCCTATAGAAGCAATGGGCACGAATTCGTATTAGTGGCGATCGACTACTTCACCAAGTGGGTAGAGGCCAAGTCCTACAAGGTCCTCACTTCCAAGAAGGTGGCCCAGCTTTATCAAAGAAAACATAATGTGTAGATATGGGGTGCCCAATGAGATCATTTCGATAATGGGTCGCACTTTGAAGGGGACTGCGGTAGATTGCCGTCGAGTTCAGATCACTTCGCCACAAGTCGTCCCCATACGTACCTCTCGTACTAATGGAGCCGTGGAAGCCGCTAATAAGACGCTCGAACGGATCATCCGGAAAATGGCCACCCGTGGTCGTGATTGGCCCGAAAAAGCCGCACCGGCACTATGGGGCTACGTAACGTCCGTCGAACAGCCACAGGAGAAACTCCCTTTGCCCTAACCTACTGGGATGGAAGCAAGTGTTACCGGTGGAGTTGGAAATCCCGTCATTAAGGGTCCTCCCGGAAAACAAAGGTCAACGAAGTAGAATGGTTGCGTAGCCGGCACGATGAGTTGGCCCCGCTGACGAAAGAAGGCTTAGAGCCATGGAACACACCCGAGCCTATCGTAGGCGAATGGCCGCAGCATTTGACAAAAAGGTCAAGGCCGAGACATCAAAGAGGGTGACTTAGTGCCGAAAGTGAAGCCCCTACCGTGAGACAACCCCTGGGAAAATGGAAACCCGTTTGGATCGACCCTTATGTGGTGCGTAAGATACTATCGGGAGGAGCCATGAAGCTTGCAGACCTGGACGGCAATCCCTTTGTCCACCCAAATAACGGTGATAAGCTCCGAAGGTATTATGTCTAAAAAAATAAAAAAAAAAATATATATATATAAAAAAAAATAATTAAAAAAAAAAGAAAATTAAAAAAAATATATATATATCTTAGTGCAAAAAGAGTAATGCCCAGCTAGGCTGAAAATCCAAAAAGGGCGGTCTAGGCAAAAAACAGGGTTGCACATAAAAAAAAAATTTTAGTGCAAAAAGAGTAATGCCCAGCTAGGCTGAAAACCCAAAAAGGACGGTCTAGGCAAAAAACAGGGCTGCACATAAAAAAATATATAGAAAAAAAAAAGAGTTCACCAGAATGAACTACGAAGACCTGAGCCCCTTAGTCTTTCTTGTAAAAGGGGAACTTAGGCAGCCATATATGGTTCGGTCTAAACAATAAATAAAAATAAAGGACATTCCAGTTTTCATAAAACGGGTCCCAAGCAATAAGACATTTGAATTTCCATGAAATGTGTCTTGATTAATTTCTAAGATAATATCTCTTGTTCATTACAAGTTAAAAACTTCTTGATGAGTTCAAGCACGGTCTACTCTTGACTCTGCTAACCTGCTACAAAGATCTAAAATACAATAAAATGCCTAATAAAACTATTGTGTTTGCAAAATGACAATAAGAGAATCCTAAGAAAAGATCTGTCAGTCGTCATTCGCTGAGTCTTCTTTGATCTTCTTCCCTTTACCTCGACCCCGTCGAGTGTTCTTTCTCTTCTTCTCTATAATGTTGGTCTCCCTCATCCCGACCTCAGGCATCCTCACTGGAGCCTCCATCAAACCTGTGTCAATAAGTGCCCTCTCAACTCGAGCACGAGTCCGCACTTCCTCCCTCCGAGCCTCAGTCAAAGGAGCGACCTTGGACAATCTCTTGTATCGAGCCTCCATATCTCCGATCAGTCACCCGACTGGTTATGGCGACTCGCCTTAGCCTCAGTCTCCCTCAAAGTCCTACTCGAGTCGCAGTCAGCCCCCAATAAAGCCTGACGTCTCTCCCCCAATATGACCTGGGTCACTCCCATCTCCCTCTCGTACCAATCCAAGTAGATAGTGGTCAAGATGGTACTCTTCCTGCTCCTGAAGATAGCCCTGGGTGGAAAAGCAGCGTAAGTCCAAGCCCTCAAGAAAAATGAGAAGCTGTCTGGATCTCTCATATCAAATGGCACCACCTCCATGGTACGGATGTCCTCCCAATCGCTCAATGGCTCCTGTAAGGCCCCGAACTGACTGGATATCAAGCAGGGTATGTAGAAGGATGACCAGCAGAACCCTGGAACCCTCACTATATAGGACTCCTGAAATATCCTCCTGGTCTGCAACTTTCAGTGAGGTACCCACCAGCGGATGTTCGAAGTGGATAACCTAGCCATCATTAGCTCCCAGCTACCCTGGTCCTGCTGACGAGGTGCACCTCTCCGAGAAATCACCCAAGGGCACTGAGTCGGCAAAGCCCCGAGCCTCTCCTGCAGCCACAAAGTTAGTACAGCTGGACTCCCAGACCTCATGAAACGGTCTCCTCTAGCCATCCTGTCAATGCCATGAAAGGTCTCACCCAAAACCAGTGGGACAATGTCCTTCCCAGCCCTGCAATCTCTGACCATGTCTAAAAGACCGCCATGACAGATCCCCACGGACTCAGCGATGAACAGAGAAGAGAATACGCAGAGGATAAAGGCATCCATAGCCACCGTGGTCGCAGCCATAGCTGGAGACCCAAACCTGCCTGGGATATCAGAAAGGTCAATCCTATCCGGGGCTATCATCATCTCCTCAGCCTCTCCCAGAGAAATCTGCAGAAAAGATGCAAGCTTTGCCGCCACCGGCACGTCTTCGATCAACGAAATCGATATAGCCTCAATTTCGGGACCCCCAATCAAGGCTCGGAAGTCTTCATGCGTTGGGACAATCTCATTGTAAGAAAAGCAGTAAACATGTCTCCGGACGTCCCAAAACTTTGCTGCTGCTCTCAAAAGGTCCCAATCGGGCGGGAGATCTCTCAAATGCCAAAAAGACTTGTTCTTGAAGGAAGAATCAAGTAACCCCTTGTGAAATTGGAAGTTGTGTTTCACCCAAGATTGAAGATCGGACAAAAAATGGTCTCGCTTCCCCCTTTGCAATCTGACGGGCTTCTCCATTGCAAAATGACCAAAGATGGTGTCTTTAAGTCCAAAATGTGCTCTGGAAACAATTGGGACAAGCCTAAGTTGAAAATGAAGTGAAATGGCCGAGCCTTGCTTTTATTCAGAAAATGATCAGTCCAGACAGAACTGTGAGCCGCACGGCTTCATTTTCTCTAGAGACCAGACCGCACGGCTACATTTGCCATCTGCAGAAAAAATCTGCAGCAACCAAAGTTGCTGCCCAAAGGGAGTTTTCACCCCACTTTTCCAATCAAAGCCTGTACAAAATCATGTCCAAAGGTCACCCAAGCATTTATACATCATTATAAATCATTTTGGCCCGGTTTCAGCCCCGGTTCCAAGCAAAAAATCGCCCCAAGGCTCAAATAATATGCAAATTAATAAAACATGAAATAGAAAAGCAAATAAAACATTAATACATTGTTTTCGCCCCATCGGCGCCCAAATAAAGCAAAAAATAAACAAAGTGTGCATCAAACTTGTCCATTGTTTGTTTTTGTTCCTAATCCACTCTAGAGACCTCCTAGGCCTCCGATTCTTCTTCTTCTTCATCGCTGCTTAGCTCATAGACACTAGCCTCTCTCATCAAGTCCTCCGGGTCGCTCACGTCTGACAGATGGACATTATCGTGCTCGTACTCAGCCAGCTGCTCCAAGATGTCAGCATTGGGTCCTCGTCCCTGAGGCCTGGCGCTAGAAGAGTACTCTGAAGCCGATGAGCTGGATGCTGTGCCCCCGACGTGCCTCCTTTTGCGCACTGGTGTAAGTGTTCCAATTTGAGTTGGTAGCTTTTTCGTTAGAAAGTTAACAAAAGTTTTAACATTTCTAACATTTCTAACAATTCCTAACATTTCTAACAAAGTGAGGGTAGATTAGGGATTGCCACTTTAAGTTAAACCAAGAAAAGAATCTCAAAAAGCAAAAGAAATTAGAAAAATCCGAATTAAGAAAGTTGAAAACAAATTTTCAGCTTGAATTTTAAAAAGATTATTCTTCCTGTCCAAAAGCCAAAGATCAGAAAGTGATGAACAAGGCACGCGTCGATCCTTGTCCGCGCGGATACGTTTGATTCTCACAAAGGTCCTATAAATTGAACCCTCCTCTCTCGCCTTACACAACACAATTTGATCACAAGCAACGAAACTCAAGCGAAATATAGAGAGAAAACAAAGGGGAATCCTTAGATTGCCACCATTTTCTCTCCAATCTTTCCCAAATCTCACTCACTCACAAACACTTCAAATCACTCTCATACATACTCTCATACATACACCAATCCAAGCTCAAATCACCCTATAGGAGGAGGATTAGAGAGAAAACATAGAGGACTTCATTGTTATCTACTTGTTTTCTCTTTAACCAACTCAAATCATCAACCCTAAACACCCTCAAACACTCTCATATTCAAGCCTTAAACACTCTCACATTTAAGCCTTCAAACACAAAACACAAGGAAGATAGGTATAACCTCCCTCTCCTTACCCTAAAATTCATCCATGCATGCATTTTCAAGCTACAAAATGTAGTTTATTCATCTTCTTGCTTTAGATCCAAGAAGATCACCATGGAAGTTCATCTCCATGGATGATCTTCTACAAGGATCTACATTATTTTCAAAGTTTTCTTACTTTCTTGCAAAGAAAACACATTTTCAAAACCCTAAAAATCATTTTCATACATCAAATCTCATTTTCAAAGGATAAAATTCCCCTTCCCAAGCAAATGAAGTGCTTAGTCCTAATGTACCCCAAGGATGGTTTGATATAGTTGATTCACCACTAAAATGTCAAGTGATCACTAATCAAAACCTAGGGAAATGGGGACAAGCATGGATGCAAAACCCCCTTTAAAATCATATTTTCTTTCTTGAGAAGTTGCTGTCCAGTAGCAATTTTCTCAGACCTCAGTCCATGGTCTAATTTTTTAGACATAGATAAACTTGGAATTTGGTGTTGACTACAAAATACTTTTTGTAGCCAACATCCATATCTTTCCATACATATTTTTACTTTATTTTTTGTGTGAGTAAAACTCCTTTTTTCAAATTTTCTTTTAAAGGTCAGTTCATCAGCTTCTGGAAATCCAGATTTCAGATCTGAGATTTCCAGAAGGTTTTGACCCCTCAAATCATCTCCAAAATGAAAAGTTCTTTTACAGAAACCTTTTTTAAGGTGTTTTGAACATTTTTCATTCCCGGACTTTTCCCATATTCTGGATTTTTCAAGCCATAAAGTCCATTTCAAAGTCAAGGGTCAACTGCTTTTTTCATTCTGGCAGAAATGGTTTTCAACTTCCAAAAATCTTTTGAGTTCCAAATCTCAACCCAAAAATCATCCAAAAGATCATGGGATCAGTTTAAAGCCTTAAAAAAGAGTTCCCAATTTTTACTTACCTCAGTTTCAACTTATTTTGGCCAAAACACACACACACACACACAACAAAGGATTTTGAATGTTTGGAAGACTCGTTTTTACGAGGCGTTCCGGGTGCACACTAACGTCCTTCCCGGCGCGTAACGTGACCTCCGAACTCGAATCTCTTGATCTCGGGCATTTTTCAAAGTTTTGGCCCTCAAAATTAAAATGGCGTGGCGACTCCGTTTGATTTTCAAAAAAAAATCGGGTACATCACAACTGGCTCCTGCACATTTGCTGCCGCTTTGGTAGCGCAGGCCAGCTTCTTTACAAGGGATCGGCACACGTCCTTCCAGCCCCTGTTCTGCCTGACCAATATGTCATAGGTGCGAGCTGGAACCTGAGAAAAATCTCAGAAAAATCTCAGAAAATTGCAAAAAAAAAAAAAAAAGGGCAAAGAATCTGAAAAGAAAAGGGAAAAGATCCTAAAAGTATACTTACAGTGCTGTCAGGCGGCAAAGTATATTGGAGCTCCCTAGTATCGGGGACAGGAATCCTCATCCTCCTTGGAACTCCGTGGACCACGTATGAAATGTGCGCAGGAGGGATCGGCGGGTCAGAAGGCTCGTCCTCCCCATATCCCTGAGTGACCGCCAGCTTCATCAGCTTCTGTGGCGTCCTCAGGCGCTGCTCCACAAACACAACGTAGGGGGTATCCATGTCAAAATACTCCTCTGCGGCTATACCTCCCTGGTACCTAGCTATCTCATCTGCCTGCCAATCCCTGGGCTGTAGCATCCGTGCTGGAGGATCATGGGGAGTAATGGCATCCAATGGAGGGACATAGCCATGCTGCCTCGAGAAATGGTCCCCCAAATAGATGACATCACATGTCAGTCCAGTCAGCCATCTCCTCTGCCTCGTCGCCTCAATGGCCTCTCCTAGCAAAATCTCTGGATACCTGTCCCAAGGGTAGAAGTCCACTCCATCGTGCCCATCCTTATTAATGATTGGCTTCACCATCTTGTAATCGAAGGTGATCCGGGTCTTTCCCGTGAACTTATCCCTCGCATCTCCCCTCCAGCGAACCATAGCAGGGAAGATGGTGATATCGCTCTGTTGGTTCCACGGAAAGAACCTGATCACCTCACAAAACCAGACCTGCATGTTCAAAACATCAAAAGGGTCATTTCTCTTTCATGAAAAGTCTCAAGACGAAGAAAAGAAAGAGAAAAGAAAGGGGGACTACGTCAAGGGCAAATGAAAAGCGGGGCCTGGAGGCAAAGCCTTTGTTCCCGCTCGTACATATCCAGAGAGAAGTAGAGCTCGCCAATCCGGCCTCGCCCCACGAGACCGTCCCAATCCCGCCAACATCCTCCTCCAGAGTCAAGAAGGCAAGTCATGGCCGTAGTCCTGCACTAGCAAAGATGGTGACTGACCGCATCAACCACACGAAAGCTCTAGCAAGCTGGTGGGCGGTCACATCATTAGCAGCAAACTCTCGCATGCAGTTCTGGACTGCCACCTCGACGTTCCTCGTCTCCATTCCGAGCCCCTTGGGAATGAGCTCAAACCCAACCAGATTCTGAAATTCCTCCGCTGTGATGTGGTCCCTCCAAGTCACAGGTCTCCCAAAGCTGAACCGTAAGCCAGCCGATAGCCGTAAAATCGGCCGGAGTCACCGATGCCTCCCCGCCTAAGATGGAAGCTATGAGTGGTATCCCACCAGAACTCTGAAAGGGCCTGGATCAAGCCCTTGCTCTTAGAGGTAATGTGAATCCCCCTGCCGATCGCCTCAATGAATAAATCTAGGCCGGTAGCTCTCACCAACTCCTTGGGGTTCACCCCGTCTTTCTCGAAATCTGGCATCCTCTGCCAAAGCCTCACTGCAATCTCAGATGGCCCTCTGGACTTGTTCTCCTGTAGACAAGCACAGCAGAGAAGTGTGTCAGTCCTTCATCTCATTTCAAAAGCATGCATATATTCAAAAGTGCACATATTTTCTAAAGAAAATCATTCATAAAAATCTTTCTAGCATCCTTTGCATGAAAAACACGTCTTTCATCACTTGAAACACGTCATGTCAAATCACATTGCTTTCCTAAAGCACAAAATCACAATTTTCAAAATTCTTTGCACATAAGCATTATTTTTCAACAAAGTGGCATGCATGAATCCTTTTCATCTTCCAAAATCCTGTTTTCTCATTGATAATCAAAATTTTGACCTAGTTCTAGCACATGCAAGGGCTTCGTCTCACTTTAGATAATTATCATTCTTACTTTACTTTCGAAAAAAAAGTGGGTCATTCTCATTATTTTTGTCAAATAAATTGCACATGCATGTTCTTAGCCTCATAGGTTATTCATCAATGTCTCAAAATCATTCAAAAAAAAAAAATCCTAGGAAAATCCTAGAAAAATTCTTAAAATTCGGGTCAAGCCCTAATTCAATCAATACTCAATCAAAATCGACGGAATTGAGCCAAATAAGAATGCTTACCCCAACCAATCGCGGGTTCGTCGATTTGTGCTCCCTTCTCCCCGGATAGAGCTCCGATGGAGGTGTAAGAAAGTCGTACCTCCTATCCGTACGAACAAGCTCCTTCCTCCTCCTCTGAGTGGCCGCGGAGATATTCCTCCTCGATTGCCTTGGCACCGGATCTATTCTTGATCAGAGGAAGCAAGGGGATTGAAAGAATTTCGAATTTTCTTCCTCTCTTCTCTCTCTCTCCCTCGGCTGGAATGGGCGGCAGTAATGCCCAATAGCCCATTCAAATCTGATTTTAAATAATCTGGAAAAATTAATCTTTCAGCCGTACGGCTTCTTTTGCCTCCCTCTCATGTCGGGCGGCTTCTTTCGCTCTGAGCAGAAATTACAATTTTGCCCCTGGACTTTCCACTCGGGCATTCGATTCCCGTTATCCTTTAACTAAGATAACATCTTTTTCAGAAGATATCCCTTATCTCCTAAGCAATTAAGCTTTCTTCCCAGTCGCCTCCGTTAATTCCGTTATAACGGGATAACGCTAGGTGACAACCTCCGAATTGTCAAAATCCGAACTTTAGCTACCTCTATCACGAATAGTGAAGTATGCTCAAGTTCTTCTAAACTTTAGCTACCTCTATCACGAATAGTGAAGTATGCTCGAGTTCTTCTAAACTTTAGCTACCTCTATCACGAATAGTGAAGTATGCTCGAGTTCTTCTAAACTTAAGCTACCTCTATCACAGATAGTGAAGTATGCTCAAGTTCTCCAAACTTAAGCTACCTCTATCCCGAATAGTGAAGTATGCTAAGTTCTCCTAACTTAAGCTACCTCTATCACGAATAGAGAAGTACGCTCAAGTTCTCCTAACTTTAGCTACCTCTATCCCAGATAGTGAAGTATGTTAAGTTTTCCAAACTTTAGCTACCTCTATCACAGATAGTGAAGTATGCTCAAAGTTCTCCAAACTTTAGCTACCTCTATTGTAACGACCCTAAACCTAGGCACCTATTTTAGTATCATAATATGTGCTTTTAATATTATTTTTAATATTATGTGTTTATTTTATATCTTTGATTTCTTAATATTAAAATAAAATGATTGGAAAATAAAATAATGTTCTTGGGAGAAGTATAATAATAGGAATGGATAAAATAAATAAAATGTGGATAGTTATTTGTGTAGGGAAAAATAAATAAATAGAAAAGAAGTAAGAGATAAAAGGAGGTTAAATGGCATGGGGGGCCATTTTCCCCTCCTTATTTCCCTCCCTATGTTCCCCTCCTTAGTCAACCAAGGACCATACCTTCTTACTCTCCCCATGCCTTCCCCCACTCCATTCGACCTCCCTCCTACTTCCCTCATCATTTTCATCTTCTTCATTCTTCCTTCTTCCATTTTTCCATGGAAGCTCCATCTTCAATTCTCTCCTTCCAAAAATGGTAGTTAATGCAATTTTTCTCCAATCGACGATCCGGGTGTACTTTTGGGTTCGTGGAGTCGAGAGGAACACATTGAGCTAAGAAGATCTTTGATCCACTTCATAATTGCTATGTGAGTTATTATGACCCTTCCCTTCTATGAATGCTCATGAATTAGCTAATGTTGTTCTTGTGATGATAATGGTTGTTTATGGCTTTAGACCACTTTTGGGACTTGAGAATGTGATAAATGACATGGAAGGATGTTATGGTTCTTAGAGGTTGATTTGATTGTAAGAAATGGGTGAAGTTAGTTAAAGGAATTAACTTGAAATGTATTAGTGAAGGGGTTGGAAATCTTGTGAGAATAATCTAGGTTTATGTTATTTGGGTTAACTAAATTAAGAAATTTATACTTGAAAAGTGATAGTGAAATGGATAGTGATTCAAAGGGTAAATGATATAAGATTTAATCATTTTGGGTTACATGGCTTAGTAAATGAGTTGTTATGATTTCCCTTCTTATAAATGTTCATAATCTCTTTGATATTGTTCTTGTTCATGTGATATTTGTTCATGCTTGGGGAAAACCTTATAGAAGTTGTATGATTATAGAATGAAGTAGAAGGAAGTCAATGTTCATGTAAGATGATTTAGAGGAAATGAAATGGGTGGGAAAATTAGGAATAAATAATCTAAGGTTACCTTATCTTGGGTTTACATGATTTAGGATGCATTTTGTTAAGATGAGAAATCCCTCTTGGTGTTCTTGATTTTAGGGTAGAGAATAAAGGCAAGGAATTGGAGCAAAATGGAAGAGGGTTGAAATTAAGAAGTGTCAAGCCGGGCACTTGGGCGGTCGCCTGCGGCATGAGCGGCCGCCCACGTGTCCGTAAAAGGGTATGTTTTGCAACCTTCTCTTGGGCGGTCGCCCAAGATGCTTTGGCGGTCGCCCAAGACCCCGTAATCCCTGATTTTAAATTTAAACCAGAAATTGTTTAGCAATCTTGTTTGATCCTTTATAGATTGTGACCCCTACCTAGTAAGTTGAACTTGAACCTTCATAGAGGCTATGTATTAGCGTACAATGACCTTGTAGGATGGATTGATGATACTTCCTTGCCTTACTTGAGTTCATATACATTGTTTATATTGTGCATAGTGTGTTAATTAAATGTTGTACTATGATATTGGTTGAACATGAGTATATTTTACCATGTGGCTATATTGTTTATCCCCTTTGTGGATTATTTGGTATTGTTATATTGTATCCCGGCGTGGATTATGTGGTTATATGGATACCTTACTTGAATGTATACTCGTTAAGGGTATTATGCATAGTGTATTACTTAAATGTTGCATTATGGTATTGATTGGCATGAGTATACATTACCATGTTGTTATATTATTATCCCGTTTTGTGGATTTATTTCAAGTATCTATTATGTGCTTGAACGTGTTTATGTTCGGGTGGGTATGATGGAATTCAATCAATTATGGATTTGTTCTATAAGTGATTGAAGGTACATCATATCGATGACCCTTCCCCTCTCGTGGCCACGGAGTGAGCTGTGCTAACGACTGTATTGAGCATGAAGAAGCCTTTACGCACTGTTGCGATTGTTGTATGGAGGGACGATATTATTATTGGATACTCTAATATAGGTATCCTTTCTTATATGGATCTCGGGGTATGAGTCCTATAAGAGGTGAATGTGCCGAGGCAATTCACCAAAGAGTGAAGTTTTACTCCCACGTTGTACGACTTATTGTTCGAGACAGAAAGGTAAAATGAGGTAACGTAAGATGTTTACCGCTTTCATAATGTGTTAAGTGTTACCATGCTACGTGTTGCATCTTGTATGACATCTTGCTGCATTCATAATAGCTCATTGAGATTTATTCTCACCCCTCTCCCTTTACTGTTTTAGATCCCGAGACAGTGGACCGACCGAGTAAGGGCGGAAAGGAGTTAGAAGTGGTATTTTGGGAATTGTCGGGTTATGTTTAGATTGGGTAGAAAGTGTTTGTTAGCATAATTCTTTAAAGGGTCAGATTCATAAACTTTAACTCCATATTATATTCGATATCTTTTGTTACTAAAACAGTTTATTATTTTCATGGTTGGTCAACTTTTCCTCCAATGTGGAAGGAGTAGAATTATTTTGAAATGGTTGTGTTTATGTTTGGAAGTTAAATCAAAGTTTTTAAAGTATTAGGAGATTTGGGTTAGTTTGAGGACGCTCCAGCTCGGGACACGTGTAGGTTCCGGGTCGGTGTCATCACAGGCTGGTATCGAGCTCGGTTAGAGTTCTCGGGTAGAGTCTAGCTGAGTGAGAGTGTGTGATAACTGACGTCGAGAGTTTAATGCAGGAATTTGTTCAAAGACAGAAAATGATATTGACCAACCAAGGAATCAAGGAAAGGTGAGTTTTGGAAAGATAGATTTCCCCACCATCATTTGAGGTATTTTACCTGTCTCAGGAGTTAGGATTCATACTTTTATAAATCCCTGTTCATTCGTTCTCACGTGGCATTACATTTCATCTTTTATTTGCATAATTGGCCTAAGAGTTGCCTTATGTGTTGGAGGTTCTACTCCGATGGGGTCGTACCTCGAATCATCCTTAATTATCTTGGTAATTGTGATTAAGTGGGCATGTATTGCCGGTGGATTTGGTCGAGTTACCTATCCGTGAATCATCGTTATGTTAACCTGAATTAATTGAGTAGATGTTGTGTTTGAGGAGGACTGTCGCAAGAAGCGAGTCTCCTTATCTACGTTTGATTTACCTCTGTGTGTAATTGAGTCGGGTAAATTATTAATTGATATTATGTCACATACGCGTAATTGTCTAAAGTATGGCCTAATTTAGAGAGATTTATGGTTGTGTACTTGTGTAAGTAATTATGCATTGGTGTCTCGTGGGGGGACTAGATATATGGGACTAGTATTGAAAGTGATAGTCTAAGTGGGATTATATGGGTTATAAAATATCGCGAGTACGAGATCTGATAGAACCAATATATCTTTGCCTTATGTGTTATTAGTTGATTAAGTGGTGTTTTCTATGTGAGTTTCAAAATGGGTTTTCATCAGGTATCATACCAGGATATTGAGATTTGGAATTGCTATAAGGTATTATTTTGGCATTCGGATTCCTAGATAGAGGACACTAATTGGGATGATGGACTTGATGATTCATCTTGGGAAAGTATTTGATAAAGAAGATAATGAGCTTAGTGAATCTCCATAAGGGTAAATTGTTACTATAATTAGAAAAGATGATACTTGGTGGTTATTTATAAGGTTATAGAGATCTTAAATAGGTAACTGTGAAGAATAAGTATTCGTTAGCACTTGTTGACGATTTGTATGGCTGATTTTAGAAACTAGTAGGATACTCAATGGTTATTAGTTGAATTTTTCGGAGTGTTACAATTTCCGTGGAAAATTGCTTTAAGGATATACTTAAGATAACATTTATATATATAGTATGACCGTTTTGATTTGTGGATTGTGTATTAGTTATGGAGAGGTGAATAGGGTAGATACGAAGAAGTATAATAGATACAGTTATTGGTGATTTAAAGGATCAACTTCAGAAATTGGTAATATATGTATATGGTTCGTTTTGAGAATTGGTTATCATTAGTTGAGAAAATGAGGATGAATCTTACTGGAAGACAGGATACTTTAGGATGATTATATACTATAAGTCGACTTAGTTACGTGAATCATATGAAGGATTAGTGTGATGCTTGAAAGATATTGACGTTATACGGATTTTGAGTTGTTGATGGTTATTGAGAGTTAAGTTAGATTTTACCGTAATGTTTAATTGAAATTTGGGAATGATTGATCTATGAGAGTTCCAATTATATTTTCTTATTTAGAAATTTTGGTATTTAATTGGGAACTAGATGTTGCAATACGTTGTTACTAAGTACAATACCAATATTAAAGGTAGGGAATAGATGACTCAAATTAAGTAAAATTGTTGAATATACAACTTGAGGAATTATTGAATTGAGGATGATTTATCTAGTTTATAAGCTTAATGATTGTTTAGTGTTATTTATCGGAAATAGTAATAGTATGGCAAGATTGTGTTTTCTTATAGAGAAATTAACTAAGTATAAATATTATAAGTGGTGGCTATACTATAAATAGAGGTCAAACAAGAATATTATGTTGGTATTGTTAATTGTGTTTTAACAATTGAAAGTGTGTGTTGAACTTCGGTGTGAGCATTTGTACCCTTCGGGGATAATTGATTTAATAAGGTCAGTGAACCGTTTTTGTGTACATTAAAATCTGTGAGTAATTTAACTATCTACAACTGGTATGGGACGGTTGTAGATAATTAAATTACTCGAGTTATTTTTGATAGCTTATCAATCTTTTGAAAATTTCTTAAAAGTATGAGTGGTTTAGTTAATTAAAACTGGTATGGGACAGTTTTAAATAAATAAACCATTCGAGTCTCATTTGATCTCATTTTATCTATCCTTGGAATTTTGAAAGATGTTGTAAATTTTAGAAAGTCATGATATTTTAAAGGTATAGTTCGTACAAAAGCAAGTAGAAAAGCAACCTAGTTCCCCTATAGTGATTAATTGTATTAAAAGTTTTGATCCGAGAAATAATTGATAAATTGTGGAGTTATTAATGTGGAAGTCGCAGTAGACTCGGTTTTTGTTTTGGAGTTGGATCGGCTCCGTTGTGGGCGACCAACCATTCAATTTGAATATTGATTTGTCACTAGTCCTGAACATAATTAGTACATTGAATGGTGATAATAGAATGTTGTCGTTAGAAGATTAATTAAAATATTTAGAGTTCTAGATTGAACTTGAGAGTATTATCACTATAAATTTTTTTGATTAAGTTACCTTGGAAGTAAAAAGTAGTATGTTGTTTTGTTATAGAAAGTTGATTGTATTTTCTACTCATTGTATATGTTTATAAGTGATACAATTCTTTGATCAAGTCCTCACATATGTTAGGGGATCGTCTAGTCGTATAAACCCCTAGTATTAAATGGATTGGATAGACATCATTTGGAAAGGTCCTTTTGGAATGTAGGAATGCTATTGAGTTTAACCTTGTGAAAATTGAGGAATCATTACGTATTGTTGAGGATATGCTACGGGCATGTACAATGGATTTTGGTGGTCGATAGGTCGTATGATTACCAGTGGTTGGATGCGTATGATAGCAGTTATCATTCTAACCTTGAGATAAAACCGTATGAGGCGTTGTTAGGGAAGAAAATATCGATCTCTAATTTGTTGGGTTGAGGTTAGAGAAGCAAGGCCTAAGGTAGATTGGCGCCAAAAGTTGTTAATCCATTTGAAGTTTTAGAAAGGGTTGGTGATTTGGCTTATAGACTGACTTGGAGCAAATTGTAGAGTAATTGAAGTTTTAAATGTAATATCGTAACGTATTTGGTGACATAAGTTGTAATACTTTTATTTATTTATATTTTCATTGAGATCGTGAAAATTCGGGTTAGTGATATTTGTATAGTATGCTTGGATCATTAAGTGGTAATATCATATTATTAATGGAATTAGAAATCGTGGGAAAGAATCACAAGCATTTAAGAGACTAATTGGGAATGGAAGTCTCGAGGTATACATGTAACCGAGGCGAGTTGATCCGTTAGGTAGGTAACATCAAATTCGGGACGAATTTCCTTTAAGGGAGTGAGTGTAACGACCCTAAACCTAGGCACCTATTTTAGTATCATAATATGTGCTTTTAATATTATTTTTAATATTATGTGTTTATTTTATATCTTTGATTTCTTAATATTAAAATAAAATGATTGGAAAATAAAATAATGTTCTTGGGAGAAGTATAATAATAGGAATGGATAAAATAAATAAAATGTGGATAGTTATTTGTGTAGGGAAAAATAAATAAATAGAAAAGAAGTAAGAGATAAAAGGAGGTTAAATGGCATGGGGGGCCATTTTCCCCTCCTTATTTCCCTCCCTATGTTCCCCTCCTTAGTCAACCAAGGACCATACCTTCTTACTCTCCCCATGCCTTCCCCCACTCCATCCGACCTCCCTCCTACTTCCCTCATCATTTTCATCTTCTTCATTCTTCCTTCTTCCATTTTTCCATGGAAGCTCCATCTTCAATTCTCTCCTTCCAAAAATGGTAGTTAATGCAATTCTTCTCCAATCGACGATCCGGGTGTACTTTTGGGTTCGTGGAGTCGAGAGGAACACATTGAGCTAAGAAGATCTTTGATCCACTTCATAATTGCTATGTGAGCTATTATGACCCTTCCCTTCTATGAATGCTCATGAATTAGCTAATGTTGTTCTTGTAATGATAATGGTTGTTTATGGCTTTAGACCACTTTTGGGACTTGAGAATGTGATAAATGACATGGAAGGATGTTATGGTTCTTAGAGGTTGATTTGATTGTAAGAAATGGGTGAAGTTAGTTAAAGGAATTAACTTGAAATGTATTAGTGAAGGGGTTGGAAATCTTGTGAGAATAATCTAGGTTTATGTTATTTGGGTTAACTAAATTAAGAAATTTATACTTGGAAAGTGATAGTGAAATGGATAGTGATTCAAAGGGTAAATGATATAAGATTTAATCATTTTGGGTTACATGGCTTAGTAAATGAGTTGTTATGATTTCCCTTCTTATAAATGTTCATAATCTCTTTGATATTGTTCTTGTTCATGTGATATTTGTTCATGCTTGGGGAAAACCTTATAGAAGTTGTATGATTATAGAATGAAGTAGAAGGAAGTCAATGTTCATGTAAGATGATTTAGAGGAAATGAAATGGGTGGGAAAATTAGGAATAAATAATCTAAGGTTACCTTATCTTGGGTTTACATGATTTAGGATGCATTTTGTTAAGATGAGAAATCCCTCTTGGTGTTCTTGATTTTAGGGTAGAGAATAAAGGCAAGGAATTGGAGCAAAATGGAAGAGGGTTGAAATTAAGAAGTCTTTGGCCGGGCACTTGGGCGGTCACCAAGGGGCATGAGCAGCCGCCCATGTGTCCGTAAAAGGGTATGTTTTGCAACCTTCTCTTGGGCGGTCGCCCAAGATGCTTGGGCGGTCGCCCAAGACCCCGTAATCCCCGATTTTAAATTTAAACCGTAAATTGTTTAGCAATCTTGTTTGATCCTTTATAGATTGTGACCCCTACCTAGTAAGTTGAACTTGAACCTTCATAGAGGCTATGTATTAGCGTACAATGACCTTGTAGGATGGATTGATGATACTTCCTTGCCTTACTTGAGTTCATATACATTGTTTATATTGTGCATAGTGTGTTAATTAAATGTTGTACTATGATATTGGTTGAACATGAGTATATTTTACCATGTGGCTATATTGTTTATCCCCTTTGTGGATTATTTGGTATTGTTATATTGTATCCCTACGTGGATTATGTGGTTATATGGATACCTTACTTGAATGTATACTCGTTAAGGGTATTATGCATAGTGTATTACTTAAATGTTGCATTATGGTATTGATTGGCATGAGTATACATTACCATGTTGTTATATTATTATCCCGTTTTGTGGATTTATTTCAAGTATCTATTATGTGCTTCGAACGTGTTTATGTTCGGGTGGGTATGATGGAATTCAATCAATTATGGATTTGTTCTATAAGTGATTGAAGGTACATCATACCGTGACCCTTCCCCTCTCGTGGCCACGGAGTGGGGCCGTGCTAACGACCGTATTGAGCATGAAGAAGCCTTTACTGCACTGCTGTTGCGATTGTTGTATGGAGGGACGATATTATTATTGGATACTCTAATATAGATATCCTTTCTTATATGGATCTCTGGGGTATGAGTCCTATAAGAGGTGAATGTGCTGGAGGCAATTCACCAAAGAGTGGAGTTTTACTCCCACGTTGTACGACTTATTGTTCAGACGGGAAAGGTAAAATGAGGTAACGTAAGATGTTTACCGCTTTCATAATGTGTTAAGTGTTACCATGCTACGTGTTGCATCTTGTATGACATCTTGCTGCATTCATAATAGCTCATTGAGATTTATTCTCACCCCTCTCCCTTTACTGTTTTAGATCCCGAGACAGGTGGACCGACCGAGTAAGGGCGGAAAGGAGTTAGAAGTGGTATTTTGGGAATTGTCGGGTTATGTTTAGATTGGGTAGAAAGTGTTTGTTAGCATAATTCTTTTAAAGGGTTGTATTCATAAACTTTAACTCCATATTATATTCGATATCTTTTGTAACTAAAACAGTTTATTATTTTCATGGTTGGTCAACTTTTCCTCCAATGTGGAAGGAGTAGAATTATTTTGAAATGGTTGTGTTTATGTTTGAAAGTTAAATCAAAGTTTTTAAAGTATTAGGAGATTTGGGTTAGTTTGAGGACGCTCCAGCTCGGGACACGTGTAGGTTCCGGGTCGGGGTCCTCACATCTATCCCAGATAGTGAAGTATGCTCAAGTTTTCCAAACTTTAGCTACCTCTATCTCCTCGATAGTGACGTAAGCTCTAGTTTTCTCAGGTGACAACCTCCATTAATTGTCAATCAGGTGACAACCTCCATTAATTGTCAATCAGGTGACAACCTCCATTAATTGTCAATCAGGTGACAACCTCCATTAATTGTCAAAACCTCAAGGATCCTAGACATCGTTCTTAACCTATCTAGTGATGCTTGAACTACGATCAAGGCTTGATTCCTCCGGGATACGTAGGTAGTCTTTTATAAAAGGTCCAGCCATTCGACCACTTTGGTCACCCTGTTTCTTCGTTACTCCTCAGTGATGAAGTAGTCCCTCATAGAGACTTTGTTATCTGACCACCTAGGTCATTTCTAGCATATTCCCTGTAGGATCAATTGCCTGACCTCCTAGGTCATTTCCTCTTCTATTTCCCCAGCAAGAGACCAGTTTTCTCTCCTCCATTCCTCAGCGGATCTTCTCCGAACTACGGCCTGGCTTGATTCCCACTCGGGATACGTAGGTAGCCTTCCGAAGGTTCAGCCACTCGACCACCTCGGTCTCTCGATCCGTCTCGGCATTCACCAGATTGGATCCTTTTCTATCGACAACCCCACTCGCTTTGCAAGTGACGTTGCCGAGGGGCTTCTGTAAGTACCCAAATCTGGCTCATGCCTTCCGGTTAAACTTTCCGGCAATTTCGGTAAGTTTTTCGGTAATTCCCCGGACCTTCCTAGTGTTCCGGAAATATTTCGGAACTGTTTCAAATTAATTAAGGGCTGAAAGGAAGGCTTATCCATTAAGAAACACGTTTTTCTTAATTGGGAGAAAGGTTCTAGAATTTGCCACCTTGCATGATTCTAGAAGTGCTGAGTCATTGTGGATAATGCCGCACGGCTGCATTAGCCAAGGACCTCCAGCCGCACGGCTTCATTCGCTCTTCCCAGACTGCCTATAAATAGAGCCCTCCTCTACCCATTTTAATAAGGACATGAACAAAATACAACACCACAATACGAAAAACACTCTCCCAAAGGCTGTTGGAAGTCCAAGAAGGTGAAGAAGAAAGCCAAGAAGCCTCCTCCCTCCTCCTTGAAGATCCAAAATTGATCCTTCCTCCTAGCTCCATCCAAAGAAGAAGAGGAAACCATTGGTAACCTCTCACTCCCTAACCTTGCATCCTAATTGCTCTATATGAATTAAATTGCTCATTGCATTCATATATTGTTATTATTTTTGCTTGGGACTTGGTAGTTTAAAGATCATATCTTTATCATCCCCCTTCCCCTTTGCATGCATTAGGCATCCCTTGCCATTAAAAATGTAATCTTTATATATAAAGGTGCATCCTTTGCACCTAAAAATCCCATTTTTTACATAAAAATGTCATCTTAATGCATCCTTTGTATATAAAGATCAAGTCTTTATCATAAAAATGCATCCTTTGCACATAAAATCCTTTTTCATGCATCCTTTGCATTAAAGATCATATCTTTATCCTAAATTAGCATCCTATGCTTTTCAAATGCAATCTTTATGCATCCCTTACATATTGAATCCCAATTTCTTCATAAAAATGCATCCTTTGCATAAAAATTATGTCTTTACATTAAAAAAGCATCATTTGCAATAAAGATCACTTCTTTAAATCAAAAAGCATCCTTTGCAACCCAAAAATGTCATTTTTATATTAAATCATGCATTCCCCCATGTCCCCATTAGCAACCTTGGAACGGACCGGTGTAAAGATCTTATCTTTGCATCGTTTCTTCCATTAAAGGTTCCACAATCTCTTTAGAAAGGGATAACCTTGAACCCTATATCTCCAATTATCGCTTAAGACGAGTATGAAGCATCTATATGAGCTCGACCGTCTTAAAGCGTAGGATTGATGGACTAAGGACATTCCTTCCTAAAGGACCTCATTTTTGGACTATAAAAGAGAGTCCTTCTCTCGATCACGCAAGTCCCGAGGTCAAAATGCGATGATCACAAGTCCAAGATGAGGACAGGATCAAAATCCCGAATACATAAAATCCAAGAAATTCCGAGCGACAACCAATAAATGGTTTGTACGTCCGGAAGACAACTTGGGACATTCCCTCCCCTTTCATTCAAACACATGCACACAAGAAAGCACGCAAGCAAGCAAAATAAACAGAATCTAGGGAGACTTGCTACGGCAAGGCACCTTGGGTGAACGACGATCCGTTCTTCCCAAGGGGTAACTTAACCTCCGAACCCATAAAATCCTTTTTTTCAAAGTTTTGAGGAAATCAAAATGGCGTGGCGACTCCGTTTTTCAAATTAAACCGGATGTCTTCAAACTCGCGTGAATCCAAATTTGGGCACACATTCACAGTATTGCCAGTTGATTGGGTATGATTACCAATTTGTGAATTTTATGTATGCTTAGCCTAGAAGGGTTAAGTAGTGGTTGTGCATTGATAGACTGTCGTAAGAAGCGAGTCTTCTTTTCTATGATTGATTTGCCTATGTTGTAATTGATGCGGAGCAGTCTTTCTTTTGGTATTACTGTTATATATGCATTAAAGGCTGAAAATTTTGTTTAAAGATTGTGAAGGATTTTGTTATATGTTAGACTTGAGTAAGAAGTTCTTCGGAATATTTCATGTGTCGGTTATGAGTAAATTGTAGATGTGCTTTCATCAGAGTATTCCATTTCGGCAGTTGAAGAAGTGAAATTCTGTATTGAGTTAATGTTAAAGTTTAATACCTATATCAAAAGCCTCTTATAGAAGGGAACTGGCTATGTTGTGGATTTGATGAATAGGATTTTTAAACCTTATCTTGATAGCTTTGATGGATGGCATCCTTGCTTATTTGAAGTTTGAGAAGATCATGAAAACCACTTGCGAATTGTGTTATCTATTCTTCAAGAGAAGAATTTGTGTGTGAAGTTTAGCAAGTGTGAGTTGGCTTGGGAAGATTTCAATTATGAGTCCGTAGTTTCAGGGTTGAAAGGTTGTAATATTGGTAGAAATGAAGAATAGATTGACTATAGATCCGATCCTTACCTACCTAATGGATGTGAGAACTTTGCGATTTTTAATTGTGTATAAAAGAAAGGTTAGGTTGTGATAATATGCAAAATGGAAAAGTGATAGCTTATGTTTAGAGGAAGTGAAACAGGCGGAGCATAATTTTCTTATTCTCAACTTGGTTGTGACTGAGATTATTTTGCGTTCTATAGGTGGAAATCTTATTTATATGAAGCTAAATCTGAGATGGGTTAACGATCATAAAAGTTTAAAGTATTTGTTTGCTCGAAAGGAATTTAACAATAAGCAGAGTCGAGGGTTGGAATTACTAAAAGACTTTAATTGTGTTATATCTTGCTATCCGGGAAAGTAATGTGATTGCGAGTGTCGAGCTATACCTATCCATTATGGAGACCTTAAAGAAATTCAACCAAATGATTCAGAATTTACGAGGATTTTTGGGCAATTTCAAGAGATTTAAAAGACAAGTTTTAGAGGAAGACCATAAACCTAGATTGCAATTCATCCGGAAAGTTGAAGATGTATCAAGATTTGAAGGAGGAGTAGCGGAGTAGAAAAGGGAAGGCATTACGATGGATGTTTGTGACTGGACTACCTCTGACATTTAAGAAGATGGATGCATTTGAGTAATAGTGGATAGATTGATCAAGTCGGTTTATTGTCTACTTATATCAACGAAGTATTGATGGAGAAATTAAAACAATTGTGCATGCGAGAGATTGGTTGATTTTGTGGAGTACCAATCAACATTTTATCAGATCGGGATCTAGGATTCATTGCGATTTTGGGAAGCTGTGTGCTAAGTTCTGAGTTCCAAGTTGAGTTCAATGATGCGTTTCATCCTCAGACAGAAAGGACTATCCAGATTCGTGAGAGTAGGTTGTGTGTGGTGTGATGAAATTTCTTTCAAATTGAGAAGTTCATTTAACCTTAGTTGGAATTGCCTATAATGGCAGTTTTCTGTTCAACATTGAATTGGTACCGTATGAAGTATGGTAAGGGAGAAATCATCTTTATGATCCTTCGTTTGTATGGAGTTCTTCAACCAATGATATTCAAGCGGATTTGACTTATGTGGGAGAACTGTTGAGAGTTATTAAAATCGCAAATCAGGGAATTGAATTCCTAGAGTATTCGGGTTATGGAAAATGTGTAGAAGAATCATGTCATCGGGAAAGCTATTTGGAAGTTGTAACTTGAAATGTGTTGGAGGTAACCTTCTTTATTTAATCCTTCAAGTAAGCAAATTTAAAATTCGGGGCGAATTTTCTTTAAGGGGGAGTGAATGTCACGACCCTAATCCTAGGCACCATTTTAGTACATGTTGAGCACGTGGGGTGGGGTTGTGGTATATATTTTATGCACTTTATGTTACTTGTTATGTTTTATGTGTTTAATTATGTTTTGATGAACTATGTGAAGTTAGGAAGAAAATGAAATTAAGCTAATGAATTAGGGTCTAAAAGGAATAAATGTGAAAAGTTATAATGAGATAATAATAATTGAAATTTTAAATATTAAGTTTATAAGTTGTTGAGGTGCTTTGTTGTAAAGGTTGGAAGTTAGGGGTGTTAGTTGTATTGCCTAAGTCCATGGAGGAGCTAAAGGGTAAATGGTTTAATACTTATCTCTCAAATTTTCCATGGGGAATTAATTTAAAAAGGAAACCTTCAGCATAAGTTCTTCCCTTCCAAAAATCTTCCATGGAAACCTTAAACCCTAACCTTCTTCCAAAAATTCTAGCAAGTTCATTACCTCTCTATTTTTAAATCCGTTCGCGTATTCTTGTTCGTGGTGACGAGGGGAGCGCGTAGAGCAGGTCAAATAAATATTTCATTTCGTACTATTTTGGTAAGTTATTATGACTTCCTTCCTAAATTGGTCCATTTCATGATTTTGTTGTTAGTAATGTTGTTTAAATGGTTGTTTGGACTTTTGGAACCATTTTGGTTAAGTTAGAATGATCATGGAAGAATTTGAAGAAAGAAGTGATAGTGGTAGTGTTGTCTAGGTAAAATGGTGTGGTAAAGTAAGGTGGGGGTTGATTTAAGAATTTAATGTATATGCATGTTGATTTGGCCAATTTCCTTATCTTGTAAAGTTATGAAATGATATTAGTACTTAATCCTTGGGTTAAAATGAGTATGGAAGGGTTGGTATAAGTTTTGGTGAAGTTTAGTAACCATTTTATATCCTTAAAAACAGAGTAAATTTGGTATATGTCATTTAGAACCTTGGTTGCTGATGTTTAAGCTGAATTCTGGTTTCTGGACTGAAGGCACGACTCGTGCTCTGTGGCACGAGTCGTCCCTTGGAGATTGGTCTAAGTCGTGCCCTATTAGGGACGACTGATTCTGGTGGGTGTCAAAGGGGTACGAATCGTGCCCTGCCCTGCAACCTCTGAAGCAATTTCCAAGGCTTAAAAACCTAATCTACCTAGGATATAAATGAATCCCTCTATAACTATACTTAAAGTAGAACACTTTATCTATTCAATGAAGTTTTGATTGGTCAGATTGGATAAGGGGAAGGTGTTTAAATATTGTTCCAAAAAGGGTTGAAAGGCTTGATTTATAACTTTAACCAAAGTTGTCAAAACTTGGTAAAATGATATGGACCCTTTATAGAAGGTGCTCAATATTGCGTAATGAAAATATAGGGATTACTTGTTATTCATTATAGCCATATTTAATTTCACATTCATGGTTGGTTGTGTACTTAGGGTATAAATACATGTTGTACTACTTCCATAGTTTGAACATGAATCTTAGTATCATGTTATTGGTTTTATATTATTCAATAGTGTTTCTAATGTAAGTTGCACTATTGTGATGGGTTGACCTGAGTAGTATTATCACGTCATAAATTGATATCCCAAGGTGTGGATTTAATTTCAAGTATCTTTTATGTGCTTGAACATGTGTTAATCAGCCGATGTTTGGGGGTATAATGGAATTCGATCACTTATGAGAAATTGTTCCATAAGGTGCTCGGATTACATTATATCTGTGACCTTTCCCCCTCTGTGGTCACAGACCGGGGTTCAGCTTCTATGGATATGTGCAGTCAGTTCATAGAAATGCTGATGTCTTATATCTTACCTAGAAATGGGATTTATAAGACGTGAATATGCCTAAGCAGTTCACAAGAGTAGAGTTATCATAATAGCTCTCTCCGTTATATGATATGGATTTTGGTGAAAATGTATTCACAGAATGAGTTGAGTTTTACTCCTGCCGTGGTACAACTTATGATTCAGACGGGAAAGGTAAACAAAGGTAACGGAAGGTGTTTACTGTTTTACCAATGTGTGAGATGTACCTTGTTATGTGTTGCATCTTACTTGGCATATTGTTGCATTCATAATAACTTATTGAGATTTATTCTCACCCTTCTCCCTTTAATGTTTTAGATCGGACTGAGACAGGAGGACCCAGCCAGTGAGGACGGGGAGGAGTTTGTACGCGTATTTTGGGTTGTTGGGTATGTATGTCTTAGATGGGAGTATGGTTGTATTTTGGTATTACTCCTTTGTTGGAGTTTGTTTATAAAACAACTTTTGTATAACTTTTATTTGGGATCTTGTGTAATTTAAATATGTCGTTACCTTTCAAAGTTGTTTCCAAATTTCCTCCAAGTGGAGATGAGTCAAGTTAGTATTTGACTAGAATTGTTAAAGTTAGTTCCTTTTCAAGTTAAGTCAAAAGTTTTTAAATTTTCAGGTGGTCTTTAATAGTTTGGGCCTCTCCAGCTCGGGACACGTGTTAGGTCCCGGGTCGGGGTGTCCACAGTTGGTATCAGAGCCTCGTTTAGAGGTTAAGGGTAGATGTCTAGTTTAAGGGGGAGTGTGTGATAATTTATGCCGAGTGTTTGATGTAGGAGTTTTTTCAATGGATGGGAATGATGACGAGCAGCATCGGGCTCGGGGTAATGTTGGCAATGTCGGGGGTGATGGAAACCCAAATGCGGAGATGATGGATATGTTAAGAGTGTTTCTACAAAGCATGGCAACTCAAGGTCAAGCACAGCACCATCAGGAGGATCGTCAAGGGCACAGACTAGAGAAGTTTGTCAAGATGTCTCCACCTGGTTTTAATGGGGATCCAGACCCGTTGAAAGCAGAAAGGCGGCTTCAACAACTCGTCCGACTTCAAGTCAGCTAGGGATTCTATGTGGTTATTGCAAGAGGATAGGTCATTCCGAAGATAAATGTTGGAGCAAGCAAGGGAAATGCATGAATTGTGGAGAAATGGGGTACTACAAGAAAAATTGTTCTAAATTTCATCAGAGGCTAGCTTCGGGTACCGGTCAAAGGGGGCAAAGAGGTGGAATGAAAAGAGACAATGAAGGGAATCCAAAAGAGAATGTCTAAGGTTGAGTCCTTGTTTTGAGTCTTGGTGGGATAGATTTCTCAGCGGTCTTTAGAGGTATAATACCTGTCTCAGAAGTAGGGGTCATACTTTTATAGATTCCGGTTCATTTCATGCATGTTTGACATTGCATTTTGCTTTCATGTGGCATATATTGCTTAAGATTTGTCTTTCGTGTTAGAGATTTCTGCTCCTATGAGAGAATATCTCGAATCTTATTTGGTTTACCACGAGTGTGTTGTGGTTATAGCTGGGCATGTATTGCCAGTTGATTGGGTATGATTACCAATTTGTGTTTTTTATGTATACTTAGCCTAGAAGGGTTAAGTAGTGGTCGTGCATCGATAGACTGTCGTAAGAAATGAGTCTTCTTTTCTATGATTGATTTGCCTATGTTGTAATTGATGCAGAGCAGTCTTTCTTTTGGTATTCCTATTATATATGCATTAAAGGCTGAAAATTTTGTTTAAAGAGTGTGAAGGATTTTGGTATGTGTTAGACTTGAGTAAGAAGTTCTTCATAATATTTCATGTGTCGGTTATGAGTAAATTGTAGATGTGCTTTCATCAGAGTATTCCATTTCGGCAGTTGAAGAAGTGAAATTCTGTATTGAGATAATGTTAAAGTTTAAAACCTATATCAAAAGCCACTTATAGAAGGGAACTGGCTATGTTGTGGATTTGGTGAATAGGATTTTTAAACCTTATCTTGATAGCTTTGATGGATGGCATCCTTGCTTATTTGAAGTTTGAGAAGATCATGAAAACCACTTGCGAATTGTGTTATCTATTCTTCAAGAGAATAATTTGTGTGTGAAGTTTAGCAATTGTGAGTTGGCTTGGGAAGATTTCAATTATGAGTCCGTAGTTCCAGGGTTGAAAGGTTGTAATATTGGTAGAAATGAATAATAGATTGACTATAGATTCGATCCTTACCTACCTAATGAATGTGAGAACTTTGCGATTTTTAATTGCGTATCAAAGAAAGGTTAGGTTGTGATAATATGCAAAATGGGAAAGTGATAGCTTATGTTTAGAGGAAGTGAAACAGGCGGAGCATAATTTTCTTATTCTCAACTTGGTTGTGACTGAGATTATTTTGCGTTCTATAGGTGGAAATCTTATTTATATGAAGCTAAAACTGAGATGGGTTAACGATCATAAAAGTTTAAAGTATTTGTTTGCTCGGAAGGAATTTAACAATAAGCAGAGTCTAGGGTTGGAATTACTAAAAGACTTTAATTGTGTTATATCTTGCTATCCGGGAAAGTAATGTGATTGCGAGTGTCGAGCTATACCTATCCATTATGGAGACCTTAAAGAAATTCAACCAAATGATTCAGAATTTACGAGGATTTTCGGGCAATTTCAAGAGATTTAAAAGACAAGTTTTAGAGGAAGACCATAAACCTAGACTGCGATTCATCCGGGAAGTTGAAGATGTATCAAGATTTGAAGAAGGAGTAGCGGAGTAGAAAAGGGAAGGCATTACGATGGATGTTTGTGACTGGACTACCTCTGACATTTAAGAAGATGGATGCGTTTGAGCAATAGTGGATAGATTGATCAAGTCGGTTTATTGTCTATTTATAACAACGAAGTATTGATGGAGAAATTTAAACAATTGTGCATGCGAGAGATTGGTTGATTTTGTGGAGTACCAACCAACATTTTATCAGATCGGGATCTAGGATTCATTGCGATTTTGGGAAGCTGTGTGAGAAGTTCTGATTTCCAAGTTGAGTTCAATGATGCGTTTCATCCTCAGACAGAAAGGACTATCCAGATTCGTGAGAGTAGGTTGTGTGTGGTGTGATGGAATTTCTTTCAAATTGAGAAGTTCATTTAACCTTAGTTGGAATTGCGTATAATGGCAGTTTTCTGTTCAACATTCAATTGGTACCGTATGAAGTATGGTAAGGGAGAAAGCATCTTTATGATCCTTCGTTTGTATGGAGTTCTTCAACCAATGATATTCAAGCGGATTTGACTTATGTGGGAGAACCGTTGAGAGTTATTAAAATCGCAAATCAAGGAATTGAATTCCTAGAGTATTTGGGTTATGGAAAATGTGTAGAAGAATCATGTCGTCGGGAAAGCTATTTGGAAGTTGTAATTTGAAATGTGTGGGAGGTAACCTTCTTTATTTAATCCTTCAAGTAAGCAAGTTTAAAATTCGGGGCAAATTTTCTTTAAGGAGGAGTGAGTGTCACGACCCTAATCCTAAGCACCATTTTAGCACATGTTGAGCACGTGGGGTGGGGTTGTGGTATATATTTTATGCACTTTAAGTTACTTGTTAACTTTTATGTGTTTAATTATGTTTTGATGAACTATGTGAAGTTAGGATGAAAATGAAATTAAGCTAATGAATTAGGGTCTAAAAGGAATAAATGTGAAAAGTTATAATGAGATAATAATAATTGAAATTTTAAATATTGAGTTTATAAGTTGTTGAGGTGCTTTGTTGTAAAGGTTGGAAGTTAGGGGTGTTAGTTGTATTGCCTAAGTCCATGGAGGAGCTAAAGGGTAAATTGGTTTAATACTTATCTCTCAAATTTTCCATGGGGAATTTATTTAAAAAGGAAAACTTCAGCATAAGTTCTTCCCTTCCAAAAACCTTCCATGGAAACCTCAAACCCTAACCTTCTTCCAAAAATTCTAGCAAGTTCATTACCTCTCTATTTTTAAATCCGTTCGCGTATTCTTGTTCGTGGTGATGAGGGGAGCGCGTAGAGCAGGTCAAATAAATATTTCATTTCGCACTATTTTGGTAAGTTATTATGGCTTCCTTCCTAAATTGGTCCATTTCATGATTTTGTTGTTAGTAATGTTGTTTAAATGGTTGTTGGACTTTTGGAACCATTTTGGTTAAGTTAGAATGATCATGAAAGAATTTGAAGAAAGAAGTGATAGTGGTAGTGTTGTCTAGGTGAAATGGTGTGGTAAAGTAAGGTGGGGGTTGATTTAAGAATTTAATGTATATGCATGTTGATTTGGCCAATTTCCTTATCTTGTAAAGTTATGAAATGATATTAGTACTTAATCCTTGGGTTAAAATGAGTATGGAATGGGTTGGTATAAGTTTTGGTAAAGTTTAGTAACCATTTTATATCCTTAAAAACAGAGTAAATTTGGTATATGTCATTTGGAACCTTGGTTGCTGATGTTTCAGATGAATTCTGGTTTCTGAACTGAGGGCGCGACTCGTGCTCTGTGGCACGAGTCGTCCCTTGGAGATTGGTCTAAGTCGTGCCCTATTAGGGACGACTGATTCTGGTGGATGTCAAAGGGGCACGAGTCGTGCCCTGCCCTGCAACCTCTGAAGCAATTTCCAAGGCTTAGAAACCTAATCTACCTAGGATATAAATGAATCCATCTTTAACTATAATTAAAGTAGAACACTTTATCTATTCAATGAAGTTTTAATTGGTCAGATTGGATAAGGGGAAGTGTTTAAATATTGTTCCAAAAAGGGTTGAAAGGCTTGATTTGTAACTTTAACCAAAGTTGTCAAAACTTGGTAAAATGATATGGACCCTTTATAGAAGGTGTTCAATATTGCGTAATGAAAATATAGGGCTTACTTGTTATTCATTATAGCCATATTTAATTTCACATTCATGGTTGGTTGTGTACTTAGGGTATAAATACATGTTGCACTACTTCCATGGTTTGAACATGAATCTTAGTATCATGTTATTGGTTTTATATTATTCAATAGTGTTTCTAATGTAAGTTGCACTATTGTGATGGGTTGACCTGAGTAGTATTATCATGTCATATATTGATATCCCAAGGTGTGGATTTAATTTCAAGTATCTTTTAGGTGCTTGAACATGTGTTAATAACCTGATGTTTAGGGGTATACGGTCACTTATGAGAAATTGTTCCATAGGGTGCTCGGATTACATTATATCTGTGACCTTTCCCCCTCTGTGGCCACAGACTGGGGTTCAGCTTCTATAGATATGTGCAGTCAGTTCATAGAAATGCTGATGTCTTATATCTTACCTAGAAATGGGATTTATAAGACGTGAATATGCCTAAGCAGTTCACAAGAGAGGAGTTATCATAATAGCTCTCTCCGTTATATGATATGGATTTTGGTGAAAATGTATTCACAGAATGAGTGGAGTTTTACTCCTGCCGTGGTACAACTTATGATTCAAACGGGAAAGGTAAACAAAGGTTACGGAAGGTGTTTACTGTTTTACCAATGTGTGAGATGTACCTTGTTATGTGTTGCATCTTACTTGGCATATTGTTGCATTCATAATAACTTATTGAGATTTATTCTCACCCTTCTCCCTTTAATGTTTTAGATCGGACTGAGACAGGAGGACCCAGCCAGTGAGGACGGGGAGGAGTTTGTACGCGTATTTTGGGTTGTTGGGTATGTATGTCTTAGATGGGAGTATGGTTGTATTTTGGTATTACTCCTTTGTTGGAGTTTGTTTATAAAACAACTTTTGTGTAACTTTTATTTGGGATCTTGTGTAATTTAAATATGTCGTTACCTTTCAAAGTTGTTTCCAAATTTCCTCCAAGTGGAGATGAGTCAAGTTAGTATTTGACTAGAATTGTTAAAGTTAGTTCCTTTTCAAGTTAAGTCAAAAGTTTTTAAATTTTCAGGTGGTCTTTCATAGTTTGGGCCTCTCCTGCTTGGGACACGTGTTAGGTTCCGGGTCGGGGTGCCCACACCGGTCAAAATTGCTACACGTTGTAGCGATTTTGATGTAATTAGGTTTTAATTAATACTGTAATTAAGTAAAGACAAAATCGCTACACCGTGTAGCCATTTTCACGGTCAAAATCGCTACACCGTGTTGCGATTTCCTCTTAATCCCATTTCCCCTTTTCCGACTTACAGTCTGTTTCAAAGAAATTAAAAAAAAAACTAAACCCAGCCGCCGGTGAAGAAGAAAGAGATTGCCATTTTCAAATTTTTCCCTTTTTCGATCAAGTCTTTCGCACTACAATTGAACAATTAAGTTGTTCCTCCCTCAAATTTCTTACATTGGTATCATAGCTTTGTTGGATTTGATCTCGAATCATGTTTTGAAAGCATGAATTATGTTTATTCCCCTTGTCATGCTGAAGTGGGTTTGATTTTCGGTGTTCATGCTTTAAGAATTAGTATGAATTTTTTATGTTGTTGAAAAGAGGATTCAAAGGGCTTTCCACTGAATTTTGTTTTGATTTTAGGTTTTCATGTTTTAATAATAAGTATGAATTTTTGATGTCGTTGAAAAGAGGATTCAAAGGGCTTTCCACTGAATTTTGTTTTGCAAATTTCGGATTAAAGATGATAAAGTTATGAATTTTTGAAGATTTAAAGTTTTTTTTCATCTTCCACGAAAAAGAAGATGAAGGTTACTCCATCTTTTTTTTTGCTGTACCCTATGCCTTATGTGTAGTAGTTGATATATATAGTACGTATGTTATGTAATCTAATTTGAAAAGGATTACAACATTTCCCCTTTTTTAATCAAATTCAAGTTTTTTATTACCAAAATTTCGTTATTGTAAGTTTACATACATATTTTTTACTTCATTTTGTGTTGATTTTGCTTTTATTTTAGTATTTGTTTACTTGCAATTTAGGTTTATTCAACTCAATTATTGATATATTTTGAACCAATTGTTAGTATACTTTGATTTGAGTTGTTGTGTATGTTGATTTTGAACTCAATTGTTAGTATACTTTGATTTGAGTTGTTGTATATGTTGATATTGAACTCAATTAGTGTTATTTTTGAACTCAATTGTAGGTATATTTGAACTTAATTATTGGTATATTTGAACTCAATTGTCGTATATTTGAAATTATGGGATTTTGAACTAATTTTGTGGGATTTTTTGAACTCAATTGTTAGTACGTTTGTTATTTCATTTAGAAGTATTTGATATTAAAATTGGGTTTATTTGAAATCATGGGGACGCTGTTACTGATGCTGACATCCCAGCACTTGTAGACTATCGGGATGTATGTCAGCAGCTTTTAGGGGCTGCCCCACCTCCCAGAGATATGGATGGGAGTAAACTAAAGTTACTGTGGATCATGAGCCAATTTCCACACTTCCATGACCTAGCTGATGATTCCACCCAGGATCTTGTTGATATGTACGTCGGGCATATATCATGCTCGCCTTGGGTTCTACGGTGATGCCTGATCGTACAAACAACAAGGTTAAGTCGTGTTATCTCCCTCTGCATGGGGATGTTTCGAGGGTCCGTCGATACAGTTGGGGAAGTGCGTCACTGGCTTTCCTATATCGATAGTTGTGTAGTGCGACTAACCCTGTGGCAAAACAGTGCAGAGGATTTCTCAACATTCTACATGTATGTTTAACTAATTTTAATGTTCATTATGTTGTTGTTTTTAAGTTTGATTTCAAATTATCGTCATTATTTATAGTATTTGATATAGATTTTTTTCATATAGATTTGGGCTTGAGAGCGGTTGCTATGTGTTCAACCGCAAATTCGTAGGCGAAACAGAGATCCGGACTACGAACACATGCCACTGGGATGCAAGTATACATATATCATACGCCATTTTCTCGTCGTTATTTTTTTATTTGTTTTTTACTTTTTATTATAATTATTTTGTTTATGAAATTTCAGGTGGACCCAATCATCATTGTATCTCAAAGAGGTTACTGCCCATAGCCTACGAGGCTATCGTGATCAGCTGGCCAAGCTAACAGATGATCAGGTTGTGTGGCAGCCTTATTTATGTAGATATACTCCGGCCTACTGCACTAAGGGACATGCCTTATGGATGGTGTGGAACGGAGGTAGTAATATATTCAATTCTTCTTCATGAATTATGTTTTTGTTTACAATTTTTTTTTTTGACATTTGTTAATGAATTATGTTTTTGTTTACAATTTTTTTTTTGACATGTACTAAAAAAATGATGACATGAAAAATTGCAACAAAACCAAACACAAACTGTACCAAATAATTTAAAAAAACTAAAATAACATTAAAATAAATATCATCAAGTTAGTGACCACATCCCGGTCACATAGGAAATCTTACATTAATTCATTCAAAAATTTAGAAAATTCATGTAAACCAAATGAGCTTATCATTCACTTAACTTCATTATTCTTAGGAAATACCTGCAAATCAAATGAGCTTAGCATCATTTACTATATAATTCCAAATATTCAGCAAAATTAAGAAAATTTGTACCTTGAAAACATTGTTGAGTGTGATGTTAAGATAACGTGCTGATCGTGTGGGGGCAAAAATAACAACCTAAAATTTCAAAACAAACAATTAGATGGAAGTATTAATGACGATTCCAAAGTGTACTGACTTCTACTATTTAATATATCATACCTTCTGAAGTATCAGAACAGAACCGACATATATATCACTTGCAAATTCACTCTTAGTTAGCACTTTTCGATGAATGGAAGCATCTATGGTGTCCGTAGGATCCTAATAATTTTATCCCAATTAGTAACTCAAAACACATTTCACCCATGCTAGAAAGCATACTAAGCTCATATCCTAACCTTTAAAGTCACCATATGATCACCAAAACTATCTGGTCTGCAGGACTTGATAACAGCAACAACCTAATAGAACATACATAAATGTAAAAAATCAATTATCTTTACACACATTTAACTATAATTAATCTTGATATTATACCTGATCCACCGTGTCAATATTATGGCATTTCTTCTTGATAGAGCTCAACGGATAATATGTACCGGCTTCAGTGAGAAATTCCATGCAGAGAGCCAAGGACTGTCTTGGAAATCTTCATCCTTCACCGGATCTTCAATCGCTCTCCGTATATACTCTTGTGTTGCGATCGGGGATTCCTGCGAAGATAAGCTCTGACGGTCGAGAATTTTTCGGCGCATGGCGGACTGTACGACACCGGCGGGACCAGGAATAAGAGGCGATGAAGAGGAGGATTGAGAGAGATGGGATTGAGAAGATTGAGGGGTGGATGATTGGCCGGAGGAATTGGGACGGCGATTCATATAACAGAGGAGAGATGGATCCATTTTTTGGGTTTAATTGAATTTGGAAGAAGATTGAGGGGTGGAGGCTGAAAATTCAGTTTGAAAATTCAGTTCGGAGGAGGAGGGATACGAGAGAATGAATGAATCTGCTGGAAAAACCATATCTACTGAAATAAAGAGGAAATCGCTATACGGTTTAGCGATTTTGACTGTGACCTGTCAAAATCGTTACATGGTGTAGCGATTTTGTCTTTACTTAATTACAGTATTAATTAAATTCTAATTACACCAAAATCGCTACACCATGTAGCGATTTAAAAAAAATGGTCATTTTGAAAAATAGTTTGAAAAGTGAGTTATTTTGAAAAATAAATTAAAAAATTTGAGAAAAAATTCCAAAATTAAGTGTCTATCAAATTATCGAATTTACCCGATAATATTTTGTGAATAGTTTTAAATTCCTAACGCCATCCTAGGCTTAGCCTAGGCTAGACGTGGCCGGTTGGATAAACCGCCGGTTAGCCGGTTAAAAATTGGCGGTTACAAACATCAAAATCCTCAATCGGAACCGAACCGAATAACCGGCTAAACCGGTTACGGTTTAGACGGTTTATGGTTTTAATGGTTATCCGGTTAACCGGCGGTTTATCCGATTTTTCTGCTCGATCGAGTTTTTGGTGTTACTCAGTCGAGCATACCCTTTTAGGGTTTAGGGGTTGAGGGTTACTCGGCCGAGTCTTTGGTGTTGCTCGGTCGAGCATACCCTTTTAGGGTTTAGGGGTTGAGGGTTTCTCGGCCGAGTCATATAGTAGTGCTCGGCCGAGTATATCATTTTTCAGTTAATTTTTTAACAGTTTTCGTTAACTTTGTATGTAGTATATTAATTTTATTTTTTTTCAATTTTTTTTTGGATAAATAATACTATTATAGACTTAAGTTTACTACATACATTTTTTGCAAAAAGATTTATAAAAAAAGTTATGAATTTTTAAAGCAATAAAACTTAACGATTTTTTGAAAAAAGTTAACTTCTAATTTTTTCAATTTTTTTGGATAAGTAAGACTATTTTAGACTTTTGTTTACTACATACTCCCTCCGTCCCCAACCTAAGTGTACACTTTTTATTTTGGACGTCCCAAACCTACGTGCACATTTTCTAAAATGGAAGGAATCTTTACTATTTCCTCCACTCATTCTCTCTCCTACATTATTTTAATACTCACAACACCATTATAATTTACTATTTCTTCCACTCATTCTCTCTTCTATTTTATTTTCACACTCACAACACTTTCAATATAATACTCCTTTCTTAATTTACGTGAAAAGTCAAAGTGTGCATCTAGGTTGGAGACGAAGGGAGTACAATTTTTGCAAAAAGTTATATAAAAAAAATTATGAATTTTGAAAGAAATAAAACATAACTTTTTTAAAAGAAACGAAATTATATAAAAGAAAAAAAGGACGATACCCTTAAATTTTATTAATTAAAATAAAATTACAAAGAGGGTATTGGTAGGAGTGGTGGTGGGGATGGTGGTGGTGGTAGATTGGTAGTAGTGGACCTAGTGGTATTGGTAGTGGTAGTAGTGGTAGTAGTAGTGGTAGTAGCGGTAGTAGTAGTGGTGGTAGTAGTAGTAGTGGTAATAGTAGTAGTGGTGGTGGTGAATGGTGACGGTGGTGATGTAGACCGGTAGTAGTGGTAGTGGTAGGAGTGATAGTGGTAGGAGTGGTAGTGGTAGCGGTAGTAGTGGTGGTGGTAGTAGTAGTAGTGGTAGTAGTAGTGGTGGTGGTGTAGACTGGTAGTAGTGGTATTGGTAGGAGTGGTAGTGGTAGGAGTGGTAGTGATAGCGGTAGTACTAGTGGTGGTAGTAGTAGTAGTAGTGGTGGTGGTGGTGGTGTAGACTGGTAGTAGTGATATTGGTAGGAGTGGTAGTGGTAGGAGTGGTAGTAGTAGCGGTAGTAGTGGTGGTGGTAGTAGTAGTAGTTGTAGTAGTAGTGGTGGTGGTGGTGATGGTGATGGTGTAGACTGGTAGTAGTGGTATTGGTAGGAGTGGTAGTAGTAGTGGTGGTGGTGGTGGGGGTGACGAACATAACGGTTAGTTTGAAAAAGTAGCCGTTGGAATGAGTTCTGGCGTTCTGCTCGACCGAGCAACTCATATGACTCGGCCGAGCATGACCGTTATTGGAAATTTACACACTGGAATGAACCCCTCGGCCGAACAATTCATATGACTCGCCCGAGCAACTCAAAAACTGACGGTTAACCGATTTTTCAAAGATACAAACCTTAATCGAATCGACCATTTACCAATTTTGATTAGCCAATTTCAATTAATCGGCATTGACCGATTTTGATCGATTGAAAACCGTCCAATTGACCTATCCGATTTATAAAATGGATACGGCTAGCCTAGGCCCTAAGTCTCGCTCTCTTCTTCTTCTTCTTCTGTTTTCATTTTAAAGCGGCAAAATTTCATGTTATCCACAACCAGGTAGCTCCACGCGTCCTTCCTCAACCCCGCCTTAACCCCTTCCCCTTTCCGGCGCTCCTACTCCGGCCGGTATTCATTTCATTTCGGCCGACACACAACTTCCTTCAATCCCCAATTCCAGTTCCTCATGCTTACCCAAAATTCGCCCAATTGACCAAAAATGGCTCTTTCATTCCATTCCCTCTCCCCAGTTCCCGTCCGCACCAACACTCTTCTTCCACAATCCCAATCCCCGTTCCCCTTCAACACCACCTTCCTTCCCTCCGTCCGACGTATCCTAGGCGGCTTCTCCTCCACCACCATCACCATACCCCGTGCGAAGCATAAAGAACTCATCTTTGCCAACCCCAAAGTCACCGTCGAGAAAGGCAAGTACAGCTACGACGTCGAAACCCTAATCAACAAACTCTCCAGTCTCCCCCCCCGTGGAAGCATAGCTCGATGTCTCGACACCTTCAAGAACAAGCTCAGCCTGAACGATTTCTCCAATATTTTCAAGGAATTTGCGCAGCGGGGAGACTGGCAACGGTCGCTCCGGTTGTTTAAATACATTCAGCGACAGATCTGGTGCAAGCCTAATGAGCATATTTACACTATCGTAATTAGTGTTTTGGGTCGTGAAGGCCTGCTCGATAAGTGCTCCGAGGTGTTCGACGGAATGACTACGCACGGCGTTGCCCGCGGCGTCTTTTCCTATACTTCAATTATCAACGCTTATGGTCGTAACGGTCAGTATGAGAAATCTTTAGAACTTTTAGATAGGATGAAAGTGGAGAAGATTTCGCCTAATATTTTGACTTATAATACTGTGATTAATTCTTGCGCTAGAGGGGGGTATAGTTGGGAGGGGTTGTTGGGTTTATTTGCGGAAATGAGGCACGAAGGTGTACAACCTGATCTTGTTACTTATAATACTTTGCTTAGTACTTGTGCTAGTAGGGGTTTAGGTGATGAAGCTGAGATGGTTTTTAGGACAATGAATGAAGGTGGTATTTTACCCGATGTTACTTCTTATAGTTATTTAGTGCAGACTTTTAGGGAATTGGGTAATTTGAAAAAGGTTTCAGAGCTTCTCAGGGACATGGAATCTGGGGGAAATTTGCCGGAGACAGCGTGTTATAATGTGTTGTTAGAGGCGTACGCGGAGTTGGGAGAGATTAGGGAGGCAATGGGTGTGTTTAGGCAAATGCAGGAGGCGGGGTGTATGCCAAATGCCACCACTTATAGTACTTTGTTGAACTTGTATGGGAAGCAAGGGAAGTATGATGATGTTCGAGGCCTTTTTCTCGAAATGAAAATTAGCAATACGGAGCCGGATGCAGCTACGTATAATACTCTTATAGACGTTTTCGGAGAAGGGGGGTATTTTAAGGAAGTTGTGACTTTGTTCCAAGATATGGCAGATGAGAATGTTGAACCGAATATGGAGACGTATGAGGGCTTAATATTTGCTTGTGGGAGGGGAGGACTTCATAAGGATGCCGAGAAAATTCTACAGCACATGAAAGGGAAAGGATTGGTGCCAAGTTCAAAGGCTTATACTGGGGTTATAGAAGCTTATGGACAGTCTGCGTTATATGAAGAGGCTCTTGTTGCTTTTAATACGATGAATGAATTGGGCAGCAGTCCAACCCTTGAGACATTTAACTCTTTGATTGACATGTTTTCCAGAGGGGGACTTTATAAAGAATTTGAAGCAGTAGCACATAAAATGGATCAATGTGGGATTCAACGTGATAGGGATACGATAAATTGCGTGATAGAAGGATTTCGACAAGCAGGACAATTTGAAGGAGCAATTAAAGCTTATGTTGATATGGATAAGGTAAGATGTCACCCAGATGAGCGCACCCTTGAGGGAGTGTTGAGTGTTTACTGCATTGCAGGTCTTGTTGATGAGACTGAGGAGCAGTTTCAGGAAATTATGGAATCAGGCAGGTTGCCCAGTGTTATGTGCTACTGCATGATGCTGGCAGTTTATGCAAAGAGCGAAAGGTTGGTTTTTTATTACTTCTTATGTCAATTCCTATCTACTTCTGTTTTACTTCATTTTAGTGATCATATTTTTGAGCTGACCATTTACCATATCATAGAATCACCATTGAATTAAAGTTTATGTGGGTTCACCTTCTTTTAAATATATTGCAATATTTTTGCTATTAATTTTAGCAGTAAAACAACCTGAATAAGTGTACATGCTTCCTCTCCTGGGAAAGAATATTAATGACCAATCATCTTTATTTTGCTGTAGATTTACATGCTTCCTCTCCTGGGAAAGAATATTAATTTAACAGTAAAACAACCTTCTTTTAAATATATTGCAATATTTTTGCTATTAATTTTAGCAGTAAAACAACCTGAATAAGTGTACATGCTTCCTCTCCTGGGAAAGAATATTAATGACCAATCATCTTTATTTTGCTGTAGATTTAGTTGCCATCATGATTATGTAACTAAGTCCATCAAGAAGACTTAGTTACGTCATCTTTACTGCGAACCTACTGGTTTTATTATTCATGATATAAGAGTGTCTGCTTATATATTGCATATTCTGGCTAGTCATAGATTACATGCCACTTGCCTTTATCGGCTTCTCAATATTGATTAGTCTTGTGAACATCCTCGGATTCTCACATGTTCTTCACTCTGCTAGGAAAAAAAGCCAAGTGGCTATAGCCTACTTCATATCATTATTATGGCAGATATCAAGTTGGGGTATGATATCATGATGTCAGCTAGTTCAATTTATAAAGGGAGCAAATTTGTGGCGGATGGCCCATTAATATAGGAAAAAGGGATCCCATTAAGATCATGACATTTGGAGACATTTTGAAATCAAAGGTGTTGAATTCACTACCTAAAATGAACCTCACTGGAACTTTTGGTAGGTTAACCATGGTAAGGACTTTCTCTCTCCATTCAATCACTCCTTTCTTCTCTCCATCACTCCATGGATTCTTATTGTCTTTTACCTCTTTCCTCACCCAACCAGCAATTTCATTTGAGTCTTTCCAAACTAAGTAAAGAATTTCATGGAAATCCACCAGGCATTAAACCCATTTCATTTACCTCCTCCAGCTCCAACTTAATAACCAAATCCCAAATTGAACATTTCTTATTGGATGTGAGTTGAACCCAGGTGAACAAGATAAAATAAAATTGTAGGTTGCAGGAACGGCTTTGTCGAAGTCTGATTTGTAGTTACACCAATGATGATTGTCTTTCTCGATTTTAACAGGGATGGATGGAAATAGATTAGAAAATCAGAAATAGACTGAAAATGTGATGGGATTTTGCAGCCAATAGATACCCATTTGACATTCTGTTGATTGACTCACCTCAATTAATTGATTGTTGAATTTGGCATGAAGATTTGCGTGGAGAGTGATGAAGAAGTGAGGAGGCGACACTAGATTCCAACCGGAGACAGGAAAGACGGAGGTGGGGCTTTAGATCTAGTTTGATCCGGGGTAAAAACAACAATAATATAACTTAACCATATTAACTTGGGCAAATGACTAATAAGGGCCTGGAGTTTGGGAGTCGTTCATAGGATGGGGTATGAAGTTCTAAAACTAGCAATTAAGGGCTTTTTGACAGAAATGTTAGATTATCTCGTTAAATCAGCATTTCCCGTGCACATGTGTTAATTCACTAAATTAAGATTTTTTTTTTTTTGAAAAATTATTTCACTAAATTAATTTATATTATATATTTTTAAAAATGATTTCACTTAACTTTTATTGTAAAAAAATATTTCACTAAATTATTGTTTTTATGAAAAAATAATTTACTAAAATAATCTAGACTAAAAATCAGAATCCCTAAAATTATATCTCCCCTTCTCTTTTTAGTGAACCCACGTCACCCATCCTCCCACCCCTTATAAGCATAAAAAATGAGATATATAATGATATATAATTAAATATAAGAGTAGGTGACGTAGGTTTTTTTGAAGAGAGAGGGACATGTATAATTCTAGGAATTTTAATTATAGGGTAGACTAATTTAGTGAAGTATTTTCTCAAAAAAATATTTCACTAATTTATAATTTACTAAATTAATATTTTTTAAATAAAATATTTTACTAAATTAGTTTTTTCCTTAATAATTCGACTCAATTTTTCTTACACAAATATTTCAGAAAAAATAATTTAGTGAAGTATTTAATTCACAACAAGTGACGTGGGTTCTCATTTTCTCTTTAAAAAATTAATTTAGTGAAGTATTTATTTTAAAAAAATTTGTAAAATTATTTTGTTACTAATACATAATTTACAACATCTGACATAGGTTCTCATTTTTTTTCAAAAAAAAAATAAAATAGTGAAATATTTATTTTAAAAATACTTATTTAGTGAAATATTTTTCAAAAAAAAAAATAAATAAATAATAATTTTGTGAATTATATATTAGTGAAAATTTTACTAGTCCTTTGAAGTTTAAAAATTCATTATACCCCTAAAATAGTAATATTAATTTCAATTAAGTTCACATGTATACTACGCATGCTGATTTAACGGGAAAATCTAACATTTCTGTCAAGAAGCTCTTAATTGTTAGTTTTTCCTATCTTTAGGCCCTTATCTGCGAGTTTTAGAACTTCAGACCCCAACCTACAAATGACCCCCAAACTTCATGCTCTTATTTGTCATTTGCCCTATTAACTTTTAACTAAGGTATTTTCAGTTCAACATTGGTTGAAGACTTGGGTTAGAATGGACAGGTGTTAGATTTTAAGTGGGATCCATTTATAAGGCTTTAACAAGCGATCCGTTTAAAATTTATTCTCATTTGTTAAAGGCCAATATAACTAAGTCCAGATTGTGTTCCATCAGACTGACATATATCTGTGTTTCTAACTAAATAAAATGGCCTGAAAAGGCAATAAGTTTGGTTTGGGTATGCATAAGAACTGCAACTGTGGTTGTTCTTTTGTGCTGGCTGTAAACAAGCAGTTTCTTGATCTGTGTCTAAAAACTCGGCGTGCATCAACTAGCTTAAAGAACAGATTGAATGTGTTGATGGGTATTGTTTTCATTGGCAGCTAGTGCTACATGTAAGCATAAGCTCTTTTCATCAAGAACTGAATTGGCTCCGCATGGTGACACATTGCTCCAACATATGGCTGGGGGGGGGGTCTGGGACCATTTTTGTCACCACTCTAGTCTGAAGGCTTGACACATGAGATGTACCCATCCACTGGTTCAAAGAATTGTTTGGTCCGCATGCACCTAATAATAATTGACATCTTGGTGCCTGATGGCAGTGATGGGCACATATAGGCATACACTCTTTCTCTCATCTATCCAATGTAGGATTGTTTTGTTTCAAGCTCCTCTATTCGTGTATGTGATGTCGTCAGGGTTACTACTGGTTATGGAAATTATAGAACGCCATTATTCCTCCTTTGTCTCAATCGTGATAAGGGGAATGAATGTTGTGAGTTGTAGTGTTGTACTAGAACATACTGGTTTCCCTAGTTGTCAAGAATAACTGAAAGTAGTTTTTTAATACAAGTACATTCAAAAAAATGAAACTTGGACAAACTCAGCGTAAACTCTTCATCAGCTGACTAGGTCTTAGTTGATTCTTTCCTTCATCAGCTGACCAGTAGGAAAGATTTGAGTCATGGAAGTCCTCTTAAAGTCTGGGTCATGTTACAAGCTGAACACTTGATGGAAGCTCAAAGAAAGCGGCTTGAAAGCACGCACCGCCTCTTGAAATAGTTGTGTTAGAAGATACACAACACTTTCTTATGACATAAATACCTTTAATGAGCAAGATGAGATTACAACTTAGTTGTTAAAGCTGTCCGCCTTTGTCGCCCGCCTCGCCATATTGGCGCCTTAGAGAGGAGTCCGCCTTTGTCCAACGTGGCAGGTGTTTTTGTCTAGTAATTTTTTTTCATTTATTTTTATTAAAGGAAACTTAGTAATTTAGGTAAGGATTTTCCGACTGGCTTTGTGAAATCGACTGTCAAAATCGATTGATTTTGCGAAAATCGATTGTTAAACCTAAATTTTCCAACGTTAAATACCGGCCATTGGGATACCACTTACCGCAATAACAATCGGCGAGATTCTCCTACAGCGAATGACTAGCAGTGGCGAACGACGAGCTCGACTTTGCGTAGGTTTTGTTTTTTCTCTGTGTTCCATTGTCGTTTCTCTTATTTATCTATCTCTGTTGTTTAATTTGTTTTCTTTTATTTTCCAGAAGGTCCTTTTGATATTTTTTATTGCTTTTTTTCACTCTTTTCCTTTGTGTAATTTATTTTGCTTGCTTTCTTCATTCTGATTTCAGTAGTCAGTTTGTTTTTAAATTTATTTTTCTGTCGTTTTTAATTTATGCTCCTTTTGTCTTAGAATTATTAAATGTTTTATTTTTGTTCCTAACATGTTTGAATTTGTTTATATGTTACATATATATTTATATATTTTTTCTAATATTTATTATTTTTTAATCATTTTTTCCACCTTGCTCGCTTTTTGCCGCTTTTCTATCGCCTTGCCATTTACCTTTTTCAGGTATGTATTACCCGCCTCTTGCCTTCCGCCTTTAATAACTATGTATTACAGGTGCAAATAAGACATTATAGTTTATAAGGTGACTTTAGTAACCTCACTGGGAAATGGACATTCATTTAGGGACTCCCTTTCAATATTTAAATTGGTCTCTGATCTAGAGACAGAGAGAAAATAATAATCTATATTCATAAGAAAACACATATACTAATACCAATCTACACTTGAACTGTGTATGCATACTTGGTATAATGCATGTTTAAATCATTGAGCTCACAATTTGGGATGGAGGGGGTATAGGTATGATTGATGAAACATGATACTAACTCGCCATGTTTTTCAAAGATTTCAGTATATTACATTTTATTTTTTCCTGATTCACCGAACATGAGGATTCTTTAATGCTGTATCCTTTAGCTTTGATTGTTAGACAATCATCTAATTTCATGTGTCGGTTGGATACTGCTTGCATTCCTGTCAATTGTTTACTTTAAACATCATTCTCTGACTAGAGTTTGATTACGCTGTAATGCAAACTAGTACATTATATGTGTTCAACTTGAAGTAATAGGCTACTTTATTTTTTGAGAAAAACATCTCGTCTTATTATTTCATTTGTCTCAATTTTTTTTTTTAAATATTTATTTCAGGTGGGACGATGTCCATAAATTACTAGATGACATGCTTATGTGCAAGGCATCAAATGTCCATCAGGTGATTGGGCAGCTGATCAAGGGAGCATATGATGATGAAGGCAATTGGCAGATGGTGGAGTATGTCTTCAACAAACTTAACACTGAAGACCGTGGTTTAGGATTGAGGTTCTATAACCCTCTTCTAGAAGCGCTTTGGTCGCTTGGCCAGAAGGAAAGGGCTGCTAGAGTGCTCCATGAAGCTACAAAGAGGGGTCTTTTTCCTGAATTATTTCGTAGCAATAGACGTGTATGGTCTGTCGATGTACACAGGTATCACTGCCATCATTTACTTCAATACACTCTTGCACTCTTTAAATTTGGAAGGGAAATTAAAAAGTTATCTTGCCTTTAAGGGATAATTGCAAAAGTCCTTCCTAAAGTGAACCTTACATCCAAACGCCCCTTTAAGACCTTGAAGTACCGCTTTGTTTGCATCCAAGGCCCAACCCACGTAAATAATTTAGATGGAAAATGTGTGCACATCAAGTGATAGCAAAAAGGAAGTGTTTGCCAGAATATCCTGAGTTTGCCTTGTAGACACAAATAGAACAACTCATCCAATTTCCAGACTCGTACTCCTTTCCTGATGCTCATGCTTGCAAAACCATAATTTCTAGGGGTAAACCCCTGATGGACTTCTTTTTGAACGGGTACCTTTCAGATCTGGAAACTGTAATTGGTAATGAACATCATTACCCTAGATTTCTAGGGTAAACCTCTCAAAAGTTTTTTCCCCACCAAAGGCCAATGCTTGTGATTGATGATCAAATGCTTGCAAAAACAGTAGAACTTTGGGTTCAGACACGAGAACACGTCTAAATGGGGTTGAGTAGGTCCCACTGCAATTAACCCTACTGAAGTATTGTTTTATTTATTAAATTTTCAGCTATATCTTTTCTTTTTTTTAATATTGACAATTGACCATATTATGACTTCACGAATTGAAGGATGTGGCCTGGTGGTGCATGCACAGCGATATCAGTTTGGTTACGGAATATGTCCCAGATGTCGTTAAGTCGAGAGGACCTGCCTCAACTAGCATCTGTGATAGTTGTGTAAGTTTTTTCTCCTCACTTTTCAGTACTTATGGGTCATTTTCTCTTTATTTCGTAACTTTACCGATTACCATCATAAAGAGGGTAGAACTATTTATGAAACTCTGTCACGCTTCGCTTCTAATGATTTGCCCAAAATGCAACTTAGACTTAATTTACACTCTCTCCGTTCCAAACAAGTTATTGCCTTTTCCTTTTTTCATCTGTAAAGAAGGAGAAATATTTTTATTGCAATTTTATGAAGGTACAAATAAGTAAAACTACATTCTTAAAAAGCATGCATTGTACGAGTCGGCAGTTTTTTGGGTTGAGGGGGGTAACTACAAAGAGTAAATGATATCTCTTCCACAAATTCCAAGAATAACTACCCATTTCTCTATTATCAACAACTTATTATAATTTAAATTATTTTAAACTAATAGTCCCCAAAGGAATGACTCAGTGGTAAAGCCTAGTCTCACCCTCGGTGAGCTCTAGGGTTCGAACCCTCTCCTCGCCTCTTGGCTTGGGACATCGTAAAATAAAATTAAAAAATATAAAATAAGTAATAATAATAAAATATTTTGATTCACAAGTATCATGCGTTTTAAAAGACATAGAAAGTATATTATCCAGTTAAATGGAAGTTGGAGGAGATAGGGCATAGGGTGTTTTTGATCTTGCTTTTGAGAAAGTTCGGGCCAAGTATGAGTGTAGCTATCAACCATATCCTGAAAATAATATAAAAATAAAAAAAATCAACCATATCCTACTCGTGGACCTTCCTCTGCTGCCCCATCATTCCTTCCTGTGTAACCATATATCCTCTTTTGTCAAAACCCTCACTACCCACAGTGGACCCGTTCGAAGCCTTTGATCATTTATTCATGACTGAGCCCGGCCCGGATCTGGATGAGAAGGGTCATCTTCATATGGGTCAAAATATGGTACAACAACAAATTCTTGATCCCAAAAAGATTTGGGGTTGACTAACATGCATCGTCGTATAGATTTGTCAATGATGAGATGTGAAAAAAATTAAAAATAATAATATATACAATGAAATGAATAATAATACAAAAAAAAATAAAAAATCATGAAAGCTAAATATATTTACATGAAAAACTAAGTGAAGAAAATAAAGAGAAACGGCATTTAAAAAACATATGGAAAGATAAAAATAGAAAAATAAAATAAAAAATTTAAACCCCATCCATGTTTTGTTAGGCCTTCCTCTATCTTTCACTATCTTATCAACTCAAGACTCATCTTCATTCTCGAGGTAATGATCTTGGTTCAAAGGCTGAGAACAAAGACTGGTTCGGCAGGTATGCGTGCATATCCACTTGTATTTCTGTGTCAGGCATAGAACCTCATACTGAGAGTTAAATAAAGAAAATACAATTTCACATCTACCCCCAAGATACAATAATAAGCGTTGCACTATAATCTATCACAATGTAGCACATAAACCGTCATTCTCTATGTGAATATTGTTTTCCTTAGGTTTTACTATTTTACTGCCCAAATTTGAAAAGTAGACTTGTATCTGTAATCCCCAGAAAGATAACTTGGTTAGCACAATGTTGTGTTGGTACAATTCGACTGAATATTTTTGCATATGGCACTCATAATAAAATAAATTTGTATGAGAACTGTTCAGTGATGAATCTGATTTTTTTTTTTTTTTTGTTACTAATGATGGTCTTTGGCTGTTTGATCAGAAGGGGTCAGATGGAGAAGAGCTCAATAACACGAGAATTTCCCGTTGCAAAAGTAGCCTATTCTTTTTTGAAAGACAATGTTTCATCAGCCTTTTGCCTCCCTGGTTGGAACAAGGGTCGAATTGTCTGTCAGCGGTCTCAGCTCAAGCGAATTCTATCTTCCAAGGAAACTACTACTTCAGAAGGGACGGAAACAGAGAGCATATTTACCTTAAGTAACTCCCCAATTCCAATTCCAATTCCAGCAGGAACATCTTTTTCTGAAGTAAATGGAGTCCCACAACATAGTAGGGTGGCTACCGAAAGAGGAACTGATAATATATCAGAGCTTGTGGCAAGTCCAGCTTAGAAATACAACATGTCAGAGCTGTTTAGCCTGAGTTTTGATGCCCAAAGTTGATGAGAGAGAAAGTTCCGATTCAGTGACATACTTTGGGTCCCACTGGTTTAGCTCGATGGAGAAGTAGATTTTGATTCATATACAGCTGGGTTTTTGCCGTTGACTATGATCGGGTCACATTGATCTTTTGACCTTGGTGAGGTCAGTTTGTGGTGGTTTAGAGGCTTTAAAATCAGCCAACAAGAGCAAAGAGGGGAATGTTATCAATTTTGTTTACTTCCCCAGTAATTGAAATGTATATGTAGACTTACTCCAGCTAGTTCTTGGATTATTTTCTGATAAAGGTATTAAAGATGCTCCCTTTGTTTTGTTCGAAAATTTCATTTTAACGTCTGTTAGTTAGTGCAAAGAAAATGAAGCCGAGGATGTTAGTACATTAGCAAAATTGACGAAAACAAAGTAAAATGATTAAAGTGCAACTAACTTATAGTACAATGGCGATATTGATAATTTCCCTGTTTTCCTTACTGCAAGTAAGCAAAGGGCACAGGCCCATAGAGGTCTAGAAGTTGGACTATAGACAAACTACAGGTCCTGTCTGTCTATTATTAGGGGTGTACAAACTCGCCCATCGGCCCGCAAAAACCCGGCCCACAAGGCCCGTGTCCGCAATGTTTTCAACCCTGCTGGGCTTGACAGCTTGAAGGCCAGCGGGCTCGGGCTGAGATCGGGCTCTTATTATTCTATAGCCCGTTAGGGTCCGGCTCGGTCCGTCTCTTTTAAAACTACGTCGTTTTGTAATTTATATACTCCCTCCGCTCCAAAATGTTTGTTCCATTTGACTTTTTTGTTGAACTTTGACCACAAATTTATGAGAGATTAATCATGTTCATGAAATTCTAAAAGTTGTTGATAATATTATTAATGGTGAATCAATAGGAATTTTTAGAATTTCATGAACATAATTAAATTGTCATATATTTGTGGTCAAAGTTCAACAAAAAAGTCAAATGAGACAAACATTTTGGGACGGAGGGAGTATATACCATGGGAGGGAGGGATGGGAGTATAATACCAACCTCAACCTCCTCTTAATTCTCACTTCACAAATGCAAGCAAGTCAAAGCTTCTGGTGTGTCTAATGTACGTGGCATAATGGGTGAGTTATGGTCTTGTTAATTGTTTGCAGCTTAATGCCCTGATTAAGTTTTTTTTTGGTTAAAAATTAATGAGCTTATTGATGTGATGAGGAACCGTTTCATCTTTTTTCTCATTTACTCCGGAATAGCTCTTATTTTTATATATATATAAAAAAAAAAGCTTCATAATTTAAAGCCCAAAATGTGTATAAAATTTTCAAAATACAACATCTAATTTGTAAGCTCGTCAAGTTTGAGCACGCACAATGCCCTTTTAAAGCCAGTTAAAGCCCGTTAATTTGAGCCTGCATGAAGCCTGCTATGTTGAACTCTTGAAATTGAAGCTTGCAACTAAATGGGCCCATACCGGGCTATGACGGGCTTTAGGCCCGTGCAGTGTCTATATTAAGCCTTTTATTTAAAGGGCCAAATTATAAGTCCTACACATAGAAAATGGTGAATGGAATAATTAGTTAATATTATTAACAACACTAATCGTGATCTGGGAGAGACAAAACCAAACCTTGATCAATCCCTAATCAAACTACTTACAATATTATTATTTAACCAAACCTTGATCATGTAGGGGAAATAGGGTCTTGATCTTGATACTAAGGCCGGATATATGATTGAATCGTGTATAATCCACTTTCCGAATAAAGTATTTCGACCCTTAATGCCTGGGTTACACAAAATCTTTATTGGGATAAGACAATCACGCAATTTGTTTTCTAGGCAAAGAGAACAAATCAAAACTTTGAGAATTGTTTGCTTTCGTTATTGTTGTATCACTTGTGTTTTTCATGTATGTATAACTGAGATCAATCTCTGTATATATACAGATGGGGAGGTATTAGTTAAAGGGTACAATCAAAAGACATGACTTTAGCCAAGCAATGTGTCTCTTCATTTTGAAAAGGCATCTGTACAGAGGCTGCACGGCCGTGTCTTATGAACCTGCACGGCCGTGTTGTTCATACTGCACGGCCGTGTCATATGAAGCTGCACGGCCGTCTTTGTTCATACCGATCGAAAAAGAGCTACCCTTTAACTTTTACTTCTATATCGAGGTTGACTTCGTTTTAGCTCAAACGAGTGTGTACTCCACACTTTCCCTTACTCGTATCCGAGTCTAATACGAATCACATTGATCTCTTAGTAAATCACCATTACAATAAAACAAGTTGATGACACTAAAATCACCAACAAATCCCCTCCATTTTAGTGTAATCCTTTGATTTACTAAACTGTATAAATAACGAAACAAACGAATGCATAAATGAAAATGTCTTGCGATTGAATTTTCATCTTAGTATAATACACATTTCAAATACTCGAGAATCGGGGTGTCGTAACGATTGAACCCGTCAACTCATATGAATACACGAGAAGATACTATACACATAAGTTCGGTACAATTCTCTTTTGTTTAATCTTGACACTATTACGAGCCATGTGTCCATATCCGATAGTGAACATATAGGAAGCCAAGTCCTAGCTTCTTGAAGCGGCAAAACTTCATGTCCACATAGGTAGTTCCTTTTAATCTTGCACCCGCATTTGCAATTTTTCAAAGGAACTATTAAGAAGATATTCTTCAACCTAACCTTTACTTGCAGTGCGAACACATACCTTGGGAAAGATAATAACATGTGTTCCAATCTCCAATCGCGAGCTTTCCACATTGAATTCAAGCTTCTAACGTTGTATTAGACAGGGAATTGGGTATCTCACAATTAGAGGATTAAATGGACTTTAATCCCATTCCCATTGCGAGACTTATTTACCAAGTCTCTGGCTAACCCCTTCGTCAAGTGGTCGGCCAAATTTTGTTGCGACCGAACAAACTCAGCTGATATCACACCATTCATGATTAACTCCCGAATCATACTATGCTCGACACCCAAGTGTCTAGACTTGCCATTATAAATCGACTATAGGCCCTAGCCAAGGTGGCGGCACTATCACAATGGATAGACATTGGTGATATCGGTTTTGGCCATAATGGAATCTCATATATCAAGTTCCGAAGCCACTCCGCTTCTTTTCCAAAGCAGCCAGCTCAATGCTACAAACTCGATTCCATTGTAGAATGAGTAATACATGTCCGCTTTTTGGAAGCCCAAGAAATGGCACCTCCTCCAAGCAAGAACACCCAACCACTAGTAGAAGATGAATCTTCTTGGTTGATCCAACTAGCATCCTGTGTAACCTTCTAATATAGAAGGATGTCCACTATAACACAAACCATAGTCCATAGTACCTTTTAAGTACTTGAACACCCTTGTTATAGCATGCCAATCTTGTCTACTAGGATTACTAGTGAACCTACTCAATCTTCCAACCGCATAAGCAATATCGGGTCGAGTGCCCGTCATAAAGCATACATCAAAGCGCCTATGGCTTTTGAGTATTCAAGTCGTGACACGGGTTTACCAAGTATTTGATACAAGTTTCTCGGTAGGATCCATGGGAGTACTAACTTTGGAACAATTATCACAATTAAACCTCTTGAGAATTTTCTCAATATAATGAGATTGTGATATTGCAATTCCCTTGTTCATCCGTTTAATCTTTATACCAAGAATTACATCGGCTTCTCCCATGTCCTTCATCGAAAACTTTGATGACAAAAACTTTTTAGTTTTATCAACTACATTTTGGTCTGTGCCAAAAATTAACATGTCATCTACATATAGGCAGATGATTACACCTTTACCGGATTCATCAAATCTGCTATATACACATTTGTCGGACTGATTTAATACAAAACCATTCGACAAAACAACCTCATCAAATTTTTGATGCCACTGCTTAGGTGCTTGCTTCAGCCCATACAATGACTTAATTAACTTACATACCTTATGCTCATTACCTGGCATAACAAATCCTTCAGGTTGCTTCATATATGTAACGACCCTAACCCTAGGCACCTATTTTAGTATCATATTATATGCCTTTTATATTAATTGTTGACTTTATATGCTTTTAATATTATTGTTAAAATTATGAGTTCATTTTATATCCTTGATTTCTTATATTAGGATGAAATGATTGGGTAATAAAATAATGTTCTTGGAAGAAGTATAATAATAGAAATGGATAAATAAATAAAATGTGGGTAGTTAGGCTTCTTTGTGTAGAAGAAAGGAAGTAAAGGGGTTCATTTCATTTCTTGAGCATTTAGGGGCTTTATTTTAAAATGTGGAAAGCCTTTGATTAAATGGCATGGGGGGGCCATGTTTTCTCTCCTTAATTCTCTCACCATGTCTCCCTCCTTAGTCAAAAGCCCCCATACTCCTCCCATACTTCCCTACACTTCTCATTCACCTCCTCCATCATCTTCTTCTTACTCCTCCCATAATTCTCCATGGAAATTACTTCTTGAAGACCTTCACTCCCAAGTTCCTAGAGCAAGCAATTCCTCTCCATTTGGCAATCCGATCGTACTTCCGTGTTTGGGGTGATGAGAGGAACACATCAAGCTAAGAAGATCCTTAATCTATCTCATATTTGCTAAGTAAGTTATTATGACTTCCTTCTAATAATTGCTCACTTTATGTGTTATTGAATCTCTTGTTGAAAGAAAATAATTTTTGGTATTTTGAATAATGTTAATTGAGTAGAAAAAGTTTAGTCAAGGTTGAATTGATTTTGGGTTGTAAAATGGTGATCTAAGATTGAAAGAAGAATGGTATAGAGTAATTGTGAATTTAGTCAAGTTATTTACTTGGGAATGAAAGGAATTAGGACCTAAATGAGCAAGAAGGAAATTTCTAGTATGTGGGTTTGTTAAGTGGGTGTTTGGTGAATTAGAATCCCTTCCTTGAAGTTAAAAAATGGGTTGGAATGATTAATTTGAGGTTTGGTCATATTTATTCTAGTTGTGATGAAAGAGTTTTGGAAACATTTTATTTGGGTTTTTAGAATAAATGAAAAATAAGTTTGAATGACTTTTGTGAGTTGCAAGTTTTACAATTCCTTTCCTTGGATCTACATATGTGTGTTTATAAATGGATTCTTATAATATAATTGTTGTTGGTGAATTTGATCAAGTTATTTACTTGGGATATGGAGAAGATGGTTAAAAATGGGGATAAAGTAGCTTGGACCACTTGATATCCATGACTCTTAAAATTGTGCTTACTTGTGAAATTCATATTTAATTCACCCGGACTCGGAATTGAGTGCTTCTTGAGTCCATTTTGGATAATTTTTCAAGATCTTTTCAATGGACATATTTTCATGAGCTAAAAGTATAACTATTGTTCCCAGAATGTTTCTTTTTGCAGCAGGGTTTAGTAAACCATTTTCAAAACCGGTTAAACTTATAAAATGAATAAGTAATTCATACGAACTCGAAATTGGATGGTTCAAGAGTCCAAATTGAGTATTTTTAGGTGATCTTTCAAATGGAATTGGTTTTATAAACTAAATCTGTAATGATCATTTCCAGATATTTTATTTTACTATTGTGGTGTGCTTATTGTAGTATGTGGAAATACTTGATATCCTTGTACTCTAAGTTGTGATACTTCTTACTATGGATAATATTGTAACATGGCTTGTTATAGTAAATGTGTAGACCTTATGTGTTGCACATTTTGGACTCATTGATATATTTCGATATAAATGCTAGGATTCCCTACTTTGGAATTCCTAAGTTGTTTTGGGATTGGTTCGAGGATTTATAGCCGTTGTGCTAATATGTTGAATACTTGTTATAGTATTTATATCTTTATGATATTATATTGTTGTAGGATTCCCTACTTTGGAATTTCTAAACTGTACTTGTTGAAACAAGGATTTATAGCCGTTGTGCTAATATGTTGAATACTTGTTATAGTATTGCTATCTTCATGATATGCTATTGTGGTATGTATCCCTACTTTGGATCATACAATATTTGGTTAAGCAAGTATGTTATTACTGTGCTTAGTTATAAAAGTCCAGTGGTATTTGTTGTTGGGCAATGTTATGGAATTATAATGGCACCGAGCCAAGTTCATTATAATTCATACATTGGTAACCCAGTTTTGTCCCCCTTGTGTGGGATTAGTGGGCTAGCGTCTCCTTTTGAGGTAGATGGTCTAGTTGCTGGGGATATGGCTGTGTGTCGAGAATCCCTATGGTGCTGTTATTGTTTATGGTTAGGAACCGCTTCATCAGCTGTTCTTCTTCTTTGGGATGTGTATATCCTTTTGGAGATAAAACCTTGGCTCGATATCCTTCTAAGTGTTACTTTATCGTACTTATGTGTTGTGATATATTCATGATGAGCTGGTCGTTGTTTCCAACCCGGTATGGGACGGTTGGCGGCAGGAGCCTCTCTTATTATGTGGATATGTCATTTGATGTGTTGCATCTTGTTTGGCATCTTCTTTGCATTCATAATAGCTTATTGAGATTTATTCTCACCCCTTCCCTTTCTTGCTTTAGATTGTCTTTGAGACAGGTGACACTGAACCGGTGGTAGGGGATAAAATTGTGGGTTGTGGCTTTTGGGACTTGTCAGGTTAAGTATAAGAGTTGGTTGTTTGGGAGTATTTATTAAGTATTACTCTTTTAAAAAGTTGTACATAAACTCTTTTGTAAACAAAGTTATTTTGGGGTTTTCAATGTAATTAATCAAGTAGGATTATTAAAGTAATTGTTTAAATTCCTCCAAGTAGAGATATTATTATTTGATTTTGTTTAAGGGAAAATTTAAAATTGGTTTTCTTGTAAAGGTAAATAAAAGTTTTAAAAATCTAAGATGGGTTTTCTTAGTTTGAGCTTCTCGAGCTCGGGACACGCGTTAGGTCCCGGGTTGGGGTGCTCACAGTTGGTATCAGAGCTTAGTTTAGAGGTCAAGGGTAGATGTCTAAACTAAGGGGGAATGTGTGGGTAATTGACGCCGAGTGTTTAGTGCAGGAGTTTGTTCTAATGGCGGAAAACAATAATGACCAGCGAAAGGTTCTAGAAAATGAAGGATGTTTAAATTATAGCATCACAGTCATGGTATTTTAGTAATGAATTCAAATGGTCTTAGGTTGAATATGGGAAACGTTGCAGGTGGGTTGGTGCATTTTACTTGGGTTGAAATTTGTTAAATTAGTTGAGATGTGGTATAGTGAAGTTTTGGTATAGTATTGAGGTTAAGAAAAATGATTTAAGTATGTGGTATTATTTAGGATTCCTTTTCATGAAGTTGGCTAAGTTGTAAAGTTGTTGTTATATGTGTTGTCATTTGCTATTATTACCGTATAAATGATTTTGATAAGTTTGACAATTTGTTTGGGTTAGAATAATGAGAAAAGGGGTTTGGAAATGAGTAGAGTGATGGTTTGATCAAATATAGGTTGGTAATTGAAAGAGTATTATGAAGATTAATATATGGTGGATAGAGTATTGTTGGGTTGATGCGTAAAAATAATGAAAATAACTTAGGTAGTGGATGAATGAATATAGTGAATAGTGATAATAAGATATGGTTTAATGTGGAAAGATAGAGTAATAGGGTTATAGGACTTGGAGAAAGTATGTGGTATCATTTGAGAACTTTATGCTTAAAATTGACTAAGTGGTATAGTTGTTGTTGAATTGTGGTCATATATAGTATATGATGTATTAGGTGATATACATGGTGGTTGTAATGGTTAGTCAATTAAAAGGGCTTTAGAAATAAACAGAAAGGGTGGTTTTGGAATGAATGTGGTAAGGTTGATATTCAAAGTTATTGGGAATTATGTATCCATTTTAGTTAAGTTATAATGATCATGAAAGGATTTGAAGAAAGATTTAGTAATAGCAATATTATCTAGGTTAAAATGGTATTGTAAAGTGAAGGTCTAAAGTCGAGTATGTGTTTCGGGCCTAGGAGAGATAGCTCCCTCGGAGGTCACTAGAGGTATATTCCCCGTCTCGAAGTTAGGGGTTATATTTTATAGATCCTGTTTCATATCATTATGTGTGGCATAACATTTTGCTTCTATGTGGCATACATTGCACGAGATTTTGTTTTATTGTTAGAGGATTCGCTCTTATGAGAGAATACCTCGAATCTCCTTTGGTTTACCACGATGGTGATGTGGTTATGGTGAGCATGTATTGCCGGTTGATTTGGTATGATTATAAATTTATGATTTTGAGATATACTTGACCTGGAGGGTTAAGTAGTTTTTATGCATTGGTAGACTATCATAAGAAGTGAGTCTTCTTTTACGTTGCCTAAATTGTTTACATTGGTAATTGATACGAGATGAACCTTTATGTGGTACTCTTGTTATATAAGCATTAAAGACAGTAAAGTTTTGGTTAAAAGTGTGAAGGATATTTAGTATGTGTTAGACTTGCATAAGAAGTCTTTTCGAAATTTTACGTGCTAGTTGTGAGTAGATGGTAATTGTGTTTCCATCAAGGTATCTCATGTGTTGATTCTAAGTATGATAATCAGAATTTTAATCCTTATTATGTTGGCTTTATGGCAATTATGATTGATGACCTCCTTGTTTATTTAATGTTACGAGAGGATCATGAAGATAATTTGTGAGTTGTGTTATTTACCTTTAGTGGAAATTCATCGTTTGAGAAGTTTAACAAATGCGAGTTGGCTCGCAAGGATTTTATATTTTAGGTTATATAGTCTTAAGCTTGAAGGTTACCATGAATCTTACAAGGATTGAGTCCGTGATCTTTGGGTTGGCAAGTATTATCAAAGAAACTTTTAAGGAGTTCTTGAGAATTGAACAATCGTTGCTTTAGTTAACTCTAATGGATGTATGAATGGTGTGGGATGTAATAAGGATGAATCATATTGATAGAGATGGAGAATAGATTGGTTATAGATCCGGCCCTTACCTTACCTAGTGGATGTGAGGACTTTGTGAAATTTTAAGTGTGTATTAAAGGAAGATTAGATTATGATATTATACGAAATGGGAAAGTGATAGCATATGCTTCGAGGAATTTAACTTAGATAAGTGAAATTTTCTTATCCTCTACTCGGGAGTAAGCCGCACTTGTGTTGCGTTATTTAAGTAGGAACCTTATTTTTTGAAGCTTCCTTTGAGAGTTGTTCTTGATCCTGAGAGTTTGAAGAATTTAGTTACTTGAAAGGAAGAGATGAGAAGACTATCTAGATTTTTGAAGAATAGGTTGTGTGTTGTGGGATGAACTTCCTTTCAAGTTGAGAAGTTAATTAACCTTAGCAAGTTTGAGTATAATAGTAGTTTTTAGTTAGCAAGTTTGGTGTTCTTTAACTAATGTGGATTAGGTGAATTTGACTTGTGCGAGAGAACCGTGAAAGTTATTAGAATTATAGTATAGGGAATTGAAATCCTAGGGTATTCGGGTTGTGAAAATGTATAAAAGAATCATGCCGTTAAGGAAACTATTTGGAAGCTGTAATTTGAAATGCGTGAGAGGTAACCTTTGTTATTGATCCGTAAGGTAAGCCAGTTTAAAATTCGGGACGAATTTTCTTTAAGGGGGAGTGAATGTAACGACCCTAACCCTAGACACCTATTTTAGTATCATATTATATGCCTTTTATATTAATTGTTGACTTTATATGCTTTTAATATTATTGTTAAAATTATGAGTTCATTTTATATCCTTGATTTCTTATATTAGGATGAAATGATTGGGTAATAAAATAATGTTCTTGGAAGAAGTATAATAATAGAAATGGATAAATAAATAAAATGTGGGTAGTTAGGCTTCTTTGTGTAGAAGAAAGGAAGTAAAGGGGTTCATTTCATTTCTTGAGCATTTAGGGGCTTTATTTTAAAATGTGGAAAGCCTTTGATTAAATGGCATGGGGGGGCCATGTTTTCTCTCCTTAATTCTCTCACCATGTCTCCCTCCTTAGTCAAAAGCCCCCATACTCCTCCCATACTTCCCTACACTTCTCATTCACCTCCTCCATCATCTTCTTCTTACTCCTCCCATAATTCTCCATGGAAATTACTTCTTGAAGACCTTCACTCCCAAGTTCCTAGAGCAAGCAATTCCTCTCCATTTGGCAATCCGATCGTACTTCCGTGTTTGGGGTGATGAGAGGAACACATCAAGCTAAGAAGATCCTTAATCTATCTCATATTTGCTAAGTAAGTTATTATGACTTCCTTCTAATAATTGCTCACTTTATGTGTTATTGAATCTCTTGTTGAAAGAAAATAATTTTTGGTATTTTGAATAATGTTAATTGAGTAGAAAAAGTTTAGTCAAGGTTGAATTGATTTTGGGTTGTAAAATGGTGATCTAAGATTGAAAGAAGAATGGTATAGAGTAATTGTGAATTTAGTCAAGTTATTTACTTGGGAATGAAAGGAATTAGGACCTAAATGAGCAAGAAGGAAATTTCTAGTATGTGGGTTTGTTAAGTGGGTGTTTGGTGAATTAGAATCCCTTCCTTGAAGTTAAAAAATGGGTTGGAATGATTAATTTGAGGTTTGGTCATATTTATTCTAGTTGTGATGAAAGAGTTTTGGAAACATTTTATTTGGGTTTTTAGAATAAATGAAAAATAAGTTTGAATGACTTTTGTGAGTTGCAAGTTTTACAATTCCTTTCCTTGGATCTACATATGTGTGTTTATAAATGGATTCTTATAATATAATTGTTGTTGGTGAATTTGATCAAGTTATTTACTTGGGATATGGAGAAGATGGTTAAAAATGGGGATAAAGTAGCTTGGACCACTTGATATCCATGACTCTTAAAATTGTGCTTACTTGTGAAATTCATATTTAATTCACCGGACTCGGAATTGAGTGCTTCTTGAGTCCATTTTGGATAATTTTTCAAGATCTTTTCAATGGACATATTTTCATGAGCTAAAAGTATAACTATTGTTCCCAGAATGTTTCTTTTTGCAGCAGGGTTTAGTAAACCATTTTCAAAACCGGTTAAACTTATAAAATGAATAAGTAATTCATACGAACTCGAAATTGGATGGTTCAAGAGTCCAAATTGAGTATTTTTAGGTGATCTTTCAAATGGAATTGGTTTTATAAACTAAATCTGTAATGATCATTTCCAGATATTTTATTTTACTATTGTGGTGTGCTTATTGTAGTATGTGGAAATACTTGATATCCTTGTACTCTAAGTTGTGATACTTCTTACTATGGATAATATTGTAACATGGCTTGTTATAGTAAATGTGTAGACCTTATGTGTTGCACATTTTGGACTCATTGATATATTTCGATATAAATGCTAGGATTCCCTACTTTGGAATTCCTAAGTTGTTTTGGGATTGGTTCGAGGATTTATAGCCGTTGTGCTAATATGTTGAATACTTGTTATAGTATTTATATCTTTATGATATTATATTGTTGTAGGATTCCCTACTTTGGAATTCCTAAACTGTACTTGTTGAAACAAGGATTTATAGCCGTTGTGCTAATATGTTGAATACTTGTTATAGTATTGCTATCTTCATGATATGCTATTGTGGTATGTATCCCTACTTTGGATCATACAATATTTGGTTAAGCAAGTATGTTATTACTGTGCTTAGTTATAAAAGTCCATTTGGTATTTGTTGTTGGGCAATGTTATGGAATTATAATGGCACCGAGCCAAGTTCATTATAATTCATACATTGGTAACCCAGTTTTGTCCCCCTTGTGTGGGATTAGTGGGCTAGCGTCTCCTTTTGAGGTAGATGGTCTAGTTTCACTGGGGATATGACTGTGTGTCAGAATCCCTATGGTACTGTTATTGTTTATGGTTCCGGAACCGCTTCATCAACTATTCTTCTTCTTGGGATGTGTATATCCTTTTGGAGATAAAACCTTGGCTCGCATCCTTCTAAGTGTTACTTTATCGTACTTATGTGTTGTGATATATTCATGATGAAAGTGAGTCGTTGTTTCCAACCGGTATGGGACGGTTGGCGGCGAAACCTCTCTTATTATGTGGATATGTCATTTGATGTGTTGCATCTTGTTTGGCATCTTCTTTGCATTCATAATAGCTTATTGAGATTTATTCTCACCCCTTCCCTTTCTTTGCTTTAGATTGTCTTTGAGACAGTGACTGAACCGGTGAGGCCGGGGATAAAATTGTGGACTGTGGCTTTTGGGACTTGTCAGGTTAAGTATAAGAGTTGGTTGTTTGGGAGTATTTATTAAGTATTACTCTTTTAAAAAGTTGTACATAAACTCTTTTGTAAACAAAGTTATTTTGGGGTTTTCAATGTAATTAATCAAGTAGGGTTATTAAAGTAATTGTTTAAATTCCTCCAAGTAGAGATATTATTATTTGATTTTGTTTAAGGGAAAATTTAAAATTGGTTTTCTTGTAAAGGTAAATAAAAGTTTTAAAAATCTAAGATGGGTTTTCTTAGTTTGAGCTTCTCGAGCTCGGGACACGCGTTAGGTCCCGGGTTGGGGTGCTCACAGTTGGTATCAGAGCTTAGTTTAGAGGTCAAGGGTAGATGTCTAAACTAAGGGGGAATGTGTGGTAATTGACGCCGAGTGTTTAGTGCAGGAGTTTGTTCTAATGGCGGAAAACAATAATGACCAGCGAAAGGTTCTAGAAAATGAAGGATGTTTAAATTATAGCATCACAGTCATGGTATTTTAGTAATGAATTCAAATGGTCTTAGGTTGAATATGGGAAACGTTGCAGGTGGGTTGGTGCATTTTACTTGGGTTGAAATTTGTTAAATTAGTTGAGATGTGGTATAGTGAAGTTTTGGTATAGTATTGAGGTTAAGAAAAATGATTTAAGTATGTGGTATTATTTAGGATTCCTTTTCATGAAGTTGGCTAAGTTGTAAAGTTGTTGTTATATGTGTTGTACTGTTGCTATTATTACCGTATAAATGATTTTGATAAGTTTGACAATTTGTTTGGTCATTAGAATAATGAGAAAAGGGGTTTGGAAATGAGTAGAGTGATGGTTTGATCAAATATAGGTTGGTAATTGAAAGAGTATTATGAAGATTAATATATGGTGGATAGAGTATTGTTGGGTTGATGCGTAAAAATAATGAAAATAACTTAGGTAGTGGATGAATGAATATAGTGAATAGTGATAATAAGATATGGTTTAATGTGGAAAGATAGAGTAATAGGGTTATAGGACTTGGAGAAAGTATGTGGTATCATTTGAGAACTTTATGCTTAAAATTGACTAAGTGGTATAGTTGTTGTTGAATTGTGGTCATATATAGTATATGATGTATTAGGTGATATACATGGTGGTTGTAATGGTTAGTCAATTAAAAGGGCTTTAGAAATAAACAGGAAAGGGTGGTTTTGGAATGAATGTGGTAAGGTTGATATTCAAAGTTATTGGGAATTATGTATCCATTTTAGTTAAGTTATAATGATCATGAAAGGATTTGAAGAAAGATTTAGTAATAGCAATATTATCTAGGTTAAAATGGTATTGTAAAGTGAAGGTCTAAAGTCGAGTATGTGTTTCGGGCCTAGGAGAGATAGCTCCCTCAGAGGTCACTAGAGGTATATTCCCTGTCTCAGAAGTTAGGGGTTATATTTTATAGATCCTGTTTCATATCATTATGTGTGGCATAACATTTTGCTTCTATGTGGCATACATTGCCTGAGATTTTGTTTTATTGTTAGAGGATTCTGCTCTTATGAGAGAATACCTCGAATCTCCTTTGGTTTACCACGATGGTGATGTGGTTATGGCTGAGCATGTATTGCCAGTTGATTTGGTATGATTATAAATTTATGATTTTGAGATATACTTGACCTGGAGGGTTAAGTAGTTTTTATGCATTGGTAGACTATCATAAGAAGTGAGTCTTCTTTTCTGTGCCTAAATTGTTTACATTGGTAATTGATACAGATGAACCTTTATGTGGTACTCTTGTTATATAAGCATTAAAGACAGAAAGTTTTGGTTAAAAGTGTGAAGGATATTTAGTATGTGTTAGACTTGCATAAGAAGTCTTTTCAGAAATTTTACGTGCTAGTTGTGAGTAGATGGTAATTGTGTTTCCATCAAGGTATCTCATGTGTTGATTCTAAGTATGATAATCAGAATTTTAATCCTTATTATGTTGGCTTTATGGCAATTATGATTGATGACCTCCTTGTTTATTTAATGTTACGAGAGGATCATGAAGATAATTTGTGAGTTGTGTTATTTACCTTTAGTGGAAATTCATCGTTTGAGAAGTTTAACAAATGCGAGTTGGCTCGCAAGGATTTTATATTTTAGGTTATATAGTCTTAAGCTTGAAGGTTACCATGAATCTTACAAGGATTGAGTCCGTGATCTTTGGGTTGGCAAGTATTATCAAAGAAACTTTTAAGGAGTTCTTGAGAATTGAACAATCGTTGCTTTAGTTAACTCTAATGGATGTATGAATGGTGTGGGATGTAATAAGGATGAATCATATTGATAGAGATGGAGAATAGATTGGTTATAGATCCGGCCCTTACCTTACCTAGTGGATGTGAGGACTTTGTGAAATTTTAAGTGTGTATTAAAGGAAGATTAGATTATGATATTATACGAAATGGGAAAGTGATAGCATATGCTTCGAGGAATTTAACTTAGATAAGTGAAATTTTCTTATCCTCTACTCGGGAGTAGGCTGCACTTGTGTTGCGTTATTTAAGTAGGAACCTTATTTTTGAAGCTTCCTTTGAGAGTTGTTACCGATCCCGAGAGTTTGAAGAATTTAGTTACTTGAAAGGAAGAGATGAGAAGACTATCTAGATTTTTGAAGAATAGGTTGTGTGTTGTGGGATGAACTTCCTTTCAAGTTGAGAAGTTAATTAACCTTAGCAAGTTTGAGTATAATAGTAGTTTTTAGTTAGCAAGTTTGGTGTTCTTTAACTAATGTGGATTAGGTGAATTTGACTTGTGCGAGAGAACCGTGAAAGTTATTAGAATTATAGTATAGGGAATTGAAATCCTAGGGTATTCGGGTTGTGAAAATGTATAAAAGAATCATGCCGTTAAGGAAACTATTTGGAAAGCCGTAATTTGAAATGCGTGAGAGGTAACCTTTGTTATTGATCCGTAAGGTAAGCCGAGTTTAAAATTCGGGACGAATTTTCTTTAAGGGAGTGAATGTAACGACCCTAACCACTAGGCACCTATTTTAGTATCATATTATATGCCTTTTATATTAATTGTTGACTTTATATGCTTTTAATATTATTGTTAAAATTATGAGTTCATTTTATATCCTTGATTTCTTATATTAGGATGAAATGATTGGGTAATAAAATAATGTTCTTGGAAGAAGTATAATAATAGAAATGGATAAATAAATAAAATGTGGGTAGTTAGGCTTCTTTGTGTAGAAGAAAGGAAGTAAAGGGGTTCATTTCATTTCTTGAGCATTTAGGGGCTTTATTTTAAAATGTGGAAAGCCTTTGATTAAATGGCATGGGGGGGCCATGTTTTCTCTCCTTAATTCTCTCACCATGTCTCCCTCCTTAGTCAAAAGCCCCCCATACTCCTCCCATACTTCCCCTACACTTCTCATTCACCTCCTCCATCATCTTCTTCTTACTCCTCCCATAATTCTCCATGGAAATTACTTCTTGAAGACCTTCACTCCCAAGTTCCTAGAGCAAGCAATTCCTCTCCATTTGGCAATCCGATCGTACTTCCGTGTTTGGGGTGATGAGAGGAACACATCAAGCTAAGAAGATCCTTAATCTATCTCATATTTGCTAAGTAAGTTATTATGACTTCCTTCTAATAATTGCTCACTTTATGTGTTATTGAATCTCTTGTTGAAAGAAAATAATTTTTGGTATTTTGAATAATGTTAATTGAGTAGAAAAAGTTTAGTCAAGGTTGAATTGATTTTGGGTTGTAAAATGGTGATCTAAGATTGAAAGAAGAATGGTATAGAGTAATTGTGAATTTAGTCAAGTTATTTACTTGGGAATGAAAGGAATTAGGACCTAAATGAGCAAGAAGGAAATTTCTAGTATGTGGGTTTGTTAAGTGGGTGTTTGGTGAATTAGAATCCCTTCCTTGAAGTTAAAAAATGGGTTGGAATGATTAATTTGAGGTTTGGTCATATTTATTCTAGTTGTGATGAAAGAGTTTTGGAAACATTTTATTTGGGTTTTTAGAATAAATGAAAAATAAGTTTGAATGACTTTTGTGAGTTGCAAGTTTTACAATTCCTTTCCTTGGATCTACATATGTGTGTTTATAAATGGATTCTTATAATATAATTGTTGTTGGTGAATTTGATCAAGTTATTTACTTGGGATATGGAGAAGATGGTTAAAAATGGGGATAAAGTAGCTTGGACCACTTGATATCCATGACTCTTAAAATTGTGCTTACTTGTGAAATTCATATTTAATTCACCCGGACTCGGAATTGAGTGCTTCTTGAGTCCATTTTGGATAATTTTTCAAGATCTTTTCAATGGACATATTTTCATGAGCTAAAAGTATAACTATTGTTCCCAGAATGTTTCTTTTTGCAGCAGGGTTTAGTAAACCATTTTCAAAACCGGTTAAACTTATAAAATGAATAAGTAATTCATACGAACTCGAAATTGGATGGTTCAAGAGTCCAAATTGAGTATTTTTAGGTGATCTTTCAAATGGAATTGGTTTTATAAACTAAATCTGTAATGATCATTTCCAGATATTTTATTTTACTATTGTGGTGTGCTTATTGTAGTATGTGGAAATACTTGATATCCTTGTACTCTAAGTTGTGATACTTCTTACTATGGATAATATTGTAACATGGCTTGTTATAGTAAATGTGTAGACCTTATGTGTTGCACATTTTGGACTCATTGATATATTTCGATATAAATGCTAGGATTCCCTACTTTGGAATTCCTAAGTTGTTTTGGGATTGGTTCGAGGATTTATAGCCGTTGTGCTAATATGTTGAATACTTGTTATAGTATTTATATCTTTATGATATTATATTGTTGTAGGATTCCCTACTTTGGAATTTCTAAACTGTACTTGTTGAAACAAGGATTTATAGCCGTTGTGCTAATATGTTGAATACTTGTTATAGTATTGCTATCTTCATGATATGCTATTGTGGTATGTATCCCTACTTTGGATCATACAATATTTGGTTAAGCAAGTATGTTATTACTGTGCTTAGTTATAAAAGTCCAGCTGGTATTTGTTGTTGGGCAATGTTATGGAATTATAATGGCACCGAGCCAAGTTCATTATAATTCATACATTGGTAACCCAGTTTTGTCCCCCTTGTGTGGGATTAGTGGGCTAGCGTCTCCTTTTGAGGTAGATGGTCTAGTTGCACTGGGGATATGACTGTGTGTCAGAATCCCTATGGTACTGTTATTGTTTATGGTTCCGGAACCGCTTCATCAACTGTTGCTGCTGCTGGGATGTGTATATCCTTTTGGAGATAAAACCTTGGCTCAGTATCCTTCTAAGTGTTACTTTATCGTACTTATGTGTTGTGATATATTCATGATGAGCTGGTCGTTGTTTCCAACCGGTATGGGACGGTTGGCGGCAGGGAGCCTCTCTTATTATGTGGATATGTCATTTGATGTGTTGCATCTTGTTTGGCATCTTGCTGCATTCATAATAGCTTATTGAGATTTATTCTCACCCCTTCCCTTTTACTGCTTTAGATTGTGCTGAGACAGGTGACCTGAACCAGTGAGGCCGGGGATAAAATTGTGGACTGTGGCTTTTGGGACTTGTCAGGTTAAGTATAAGAGTTGGTTGTTTGGGAGTATTTATTAAGTATTACTCTTTTAAAAAGTTGTACATAAACTCTTTTGTAAACAAAGTTATTTTGGGGTTTTCAATGTAATTAATCAAGTAGGGTTATTAAAGTAATTGTTTAAATTCCTCCAAGTAGAGATATTATTATTTGATTTTGTTTAAGGGAAAATTTAAAATTGGTTTTCTTGTAAAGGTAAATAAAAGTTTTAAAAATCTAAGATGGGTTTTCTTAGTTTGAGCTTCTCGAGCTCGGGACACGCGTTAGGTCCCGGGTTGGGGTGCTCACAATATACACTTCTTCTTCCAAATCACCATTTAAGAATGCTGTTTTGACATCCATTTGATGGATCAATAGATTCTGAATAGCTGCCAAAGCTATCAGAAATCTAATAGTAGTGATACGAGCAACCGGTGCATAGGTATCGAAGTAATCGATCCCTTCCTTTTGTCTAAAGCCTTGGATTATCAATCGAGCTTTAAACTTGTCAATAGTTCCATCGACTTTCATCTTCTTTTTGAAGATCCATTTGCACCCCAAAGGTTTACAGCCTGGTGGTAAATCAGACAAGACCCATGTATTATTTTCCACAATAGAACCAATCTCATCATCGATGGCTTCTTTCCAAAACCAGCGTCTCGAGATTTTATTGCTTCATCATAGGTTCCTGGATCCTCCTCTATACTATAACAGTAAGAGTATTGAGATTCAATTTGATCTCTTGATCCCATAACTAAATATAGTTGAAAATCAGAACCATATGATTTAGCTTTCCTTACTCTTGTACTCTTACGAGGTTCGGGTGTCTCACTTGGTACATCAATTGAATGATCATCCATTTGAGATTCAGCCGACATTGGTATAATATCCTTGGGTCTAGGTATCGAAGAGAAACGATTCTCATCAAAGATTGCATCTCTTGATTCTATAATTGTGTTTATAGAAATGAATTCATTAGGTTCTATAACATAAAACCTATATGCCTTGGAATGCTCAGCATATCCAACAAAGATGCAATCAATACCTTTTTCTCCCAACTTTTTCTTTTTAGGGTCCTAAGTCTAACCACGGCCCTACATCCCCAAACTCGCAAAAAAGTCAAGTTTGGTCGTTTCTTATACCAAAGCTCATATGGGGTAATCTTGTTCCTTTTATTAGGAACTCTATTCAATAGATGACAAGCCGTTAACATGGCTTCACCCCAAAACCCGTCACTCGAAGCCGAGTAAGACAACATGGCGTTAACCATTTCTTCAAGAGTTCTATTCTTCCTTTCAGCCACACCATTTTGTTGTGGTACATAAGGAGCCGTAGTCTCATGAATTATTCCTATGGATTGGAAATATTTAGGATCATAATATTCACCACCTCTATCCGTACGTAAGGTTTTAATCAAGCCATTAAGTTGAAGTTCAACTTCAGTTTTATAAATTTTAAATTTATCTAGGGCTTCATCTTTTGCATGCAAGAAATAAATATAGCAAAACCTAGAAGCATCATCTATAAAAGTGACAATATACTTTTTATTGCCTAAAGATGGAGGTGCATGAAAATCACATAAATCACTATGTATCAATTCAAGTTTTACGAATTCCTTGTAACACTTTTAAAAGGTTTCCTAGTGATTTTTGTTAACATGCAAGTATTACACCTTTCCGTATTATTATCAATAACAGAATCAAACCATCTTTGGACATTTCAAGCATTCTTTTATAGTGCACATGTCCTAACCGAGCATGCCATAATGAGGAATTAACAACAACAGAGGAAGTCATATAAACAAGAACTAGAGTTAACGGGAATTTTATTTAAATTCAACATAAACATCCCATTGTTATAATAACCAAATCCTACAAATACACCCGACTTCGATAAGATATACTTATCGGATTCATAAACTTGTTTATAACCACACTTGTTCAAGACAGACTGTAAATTAAATTCTTACGAAGTTTAGGTACATATAAAACATTAAACAAAGAAATCGTTTTTCCCGAACTAAATTCCAATACCACACTTCCTCTTCCTTGAATAGGAGCGGAATGGTCATCACCCATGTAAAGGACAGATCCGTCTTCCATTGGTTCGTATGTCTTAAACCAACAACGATCTTTACAAACATGAGCAGTGGCACCGGAATCAATCCACCACGCAATAGCATCATCCTTGGTTTTGAGAATGGTCCTTAGACCCCTTTCCCGAACCACTTGTGCTTGCGCCGTTCTTGTTGTTTCCAACACGACAATCCTTCTTAAAGTGACCAGATTTGCCACACTTCCAACGTGCCAATTTAGGCTTCTTGTTGGGACCGTAACCATTGTCATTGAAACTACGTTTCTTTCCTTTGTTTTTATTGTTTCCACCCTCATCAATCATATTGATCGAGGGTCCAGCAACTTCTTTTCCTTTGCCTTTGTCATCTTCTTGCGCCCTAAGAGATTCCTCTATGCGCAAGTGACTTCCAAGTTGAACCAAAGATAGATCGTCTTTACCATGTTTCAAAGTGTGTTTGAAATCCTTCCAGAGGGAGGCAACTTATCAATCACACTTGAAACCGATATTGACTCATCCATCTTCAACCCATGTTGAGTATATTGTCCAAGGATTCTAAGGAGTTCATTGAATTGTTCCATGACAGGTCTAGCATCGACCATCTTGTAATTGTTAAAATTACTCACAAGGAACTTCTTACTAGAAGCATCCTCTGCCATGTACTTGGATTCAAGAGAATCCCATAACTCTTTAGCAGACTCCTCATTTTGATAAATGTCAAATAAAGGATCAGACATACCGTTCAATATGTGTCCTCTGCAGATGTAGTCATCGTTCTCCCACTTCGATCTACGTCTGACGGCCTCCAAGTTATCCTCTTCAAGCAATTCTGGAATTGGAGTAGATAGAACATACACCACCTTTAATGTTGTCAAAAGGAAGTGCATCTTCTTTTGCCAACGTCTGAAATCTTGCCCTTCAAACTTGTCTAGCTTTCCAAATTTTGTTGTCATCCCCTTCACAGTAGCCATGAGTATCACCAAATACTTTATTCGTTTGTAGGAAATAGGGTCTTGATCTTGATACTAAGGTCGGATATATGATTGAATCGTGTATAATCCACTTTCCGAATAAAGTATTTCGACCCTTAATGCCTGGGTTACACAAAATCTTTATTGGGATAAGACAATCACGCAATTTGTTTTCTAGGCAAAGAGAACAAATCAAAACTTTGAGAATTGTTTGCTTTCGTTATTGTTGTATCACTTGTGTTTTTCATGTATGTATAACTGAGATCAATCTCTGTATATATACAGATGGGGAGGTATTAGTTAAAGGGTACAATCAAAAGACATGACTTTAGCCAAGCAATGTGTCTCTTCATTTTGAAAAGGCATCTGTACAGGAACTGCACGGCCGTGTCTTATGAACTGCACGGCCGTGTTGTTCATACCTGCACGGCCGTGTCATATGAACTGCACGGCCGTGCTTTGTTCATACCGATCAAAGAAAAGTGCTACCCTTTAACTTTTACTTCTATATCGAGGTTGACTTCGTTTTAGCTCAAACGAGTGTGTACTCCACACTTTCCCTTACTCGTATCCGAGTCTAATACGAATCACATTGATCTCTTAGTAAATCACCATTACAATAAAACAAGTTGATGACACTAAAATCACCAACAGATCAATCCCTAATCAAACTACTTACAATATTATTATTTCTGGATAATCTCCCCAACTTTACAGGCTAATTCCTAAGAGCCGGTCTCCTGTGAGAACATGGGATCCGTCTCATGCATGAGACGGGTCGACTCATGACCCATGGGGCATGACCCGCCACGTGGCAGCCTTTTATAGGCCAATTTTTTTTTTTTTAATTTTTTTTTTTTTTATATTATTTTTTTTAGAGCAAAAGTAATAGTTACCATCTCTTAATGTAATGACTGTATACATATAAAGTAACATTGGTCATAAGTAAACGTAATACCTGTTTTAAAAAAAATAAAAGCTCGTTTTTACCCATTTTTTTCAAATGTAATACAAACTATATGTATTATTTTTGAAATGTAATAACTTATGTATATGAATGTAATAGTTTATACAAGTAAATGTACCACTTTGATAGATGAAATTGTAACATATTTCTATAGATAATGTAATACTTTTACATGAAAACATATAGATACCTATACATATGTGTTACAATTATGTACAAATACTATTATATATAAATAACACGTTTGTTACATTTTAGTTATAATAAGTATTACTTTTGCCAAACGAAGAAAACATAGGAAAAAATATTATTACTTTTCTGTATATATGTATTACTTTAATGTATACAAACTATTACTTTAATGTATACAAACTATTACTTTAATGTATACAAACTATTACTTTATGTTGGCTGAAGGATTGGGCCAAGGCAAATGTGGGCTGATTCCAGCTTGGGCGGCCGCTGATTCCAGTTTGGGCGACCGCCCATATGCAAAAAGCTTGGGCGGAGGCGTGGGTTGGCTTTGTTGGGCGGGTGATGGGTATGGAATCGACCCGTCTCATGAATGAGACGGGTCATGCTGTTCTCACCCAAGTTTTTGTCAATTCCTAATCCCTTTTTAATTAATTAATCTTTCACACTTATCCTAACTAAAGAAAAAGAGAAGAGACCTGACCTGACCTGACCAACATGGTTAAAATGTCAAAGGTAGCCAACACTTTTATACATATATTCATATAGATCTTGCTTTTTAGAGTACAAAAAATATTTATGATATGCTTAAAAAAATTAATTTAACGGATCGGTTAATGACGGATTGAGACGGGTAAAACTTGTTCAAACCCATTTAACTTATGGGTTAAACGAGTCGAGTAAACAGGTTGGCGGTCGACCCATTAATTGTTTCCAAAATCGTCCCCAAATTATGACTTCTTCACGATTATTAGTCCTTACCCCTAAGAGATGTTAATTTTCTAACTAACAAATAATGATGTGGCTCATTCAGGGGGTGAAGGTTTTAAATAAAAAAATTACTAATCTTATTTACTGCTAATCTTATTTGTAATCAAACTATTACTTTATGCCCGCGCCAAGAGCACGCAAACAATATGGAAAGGTGAAGAAGTGGGAAAAATGAAATCAGTCAAATCACATGCTTGTGACAACGTTTCAATCATGACCATAACCTGGATTCAATGAGTAGAGTAAAAATGAAGGTTAAAGAGAATGATAATTACAAGGTATTGTATATATCAATAGTAAAATATGAACAATTCTTTGCAAGCTATATAACTGCTGGGGATGGAGAGTGGGAAGGGAAGAGACGTGGAATGGGTAGCAGTTTACATAAGCGGTCAGGGTTAAATTTTTGGATCAGTTTTAGGCCGTCGGATCAATTTTGAAGATTTAATCTTAGTCCTCTTTGTCTTGGCGGTTACCTTCATTTCATATTGTAATATAGACTAGTACTAACCCCCATGCCAATGGCACGGAGTGACGCTTACCCACTCGCGGTTCTACTAATTCATTTTACCCTTCTTTAATCGAAATTGTGATAGTAAAAAAAATATCATGTCCCAAAAAAGTAATTTAAACTATGTTTTTATTTAATATTTTAAAAAAAAGTAAAATAAAAATCATGAACAATAAATAATAAAATATAAAATCCAAACTGTATTGCTATCGATAGATGGTTATGAGATCGATAAGTAAATAATAAAAATAAAATAAAATCATATACTCCCTCCGTCCCACTATACTTGACACCCAAGGGGTGGGTTCAAAAACCAAGGAAAAAGAATAAAATAAAAAAAATGTGTGGTGGAAAATGAAGAGAGAGAATGAGTGGGGTAAATAGTAGTGTTGGTTGAATAAATATGTGGTAGAAAATGAAGAGAGAGAATGAGTGGTGGGGTAGAGTGAATATAAAAATATAAAAACTTGGTTATTTTTGGAAGGTGTCAAGTATAGTGGGACGGCCCAAAATGGAAAGAAGTGTCAAGTATAGTGGGACGGAGGGAGTAGTAAATAAAAGGGCGGGGAAAGTTAAAAGAAAGGTTTGGAAGGAGAAAGCGAGGAGTTATAAAATGGGAGTGGAAAGGTGAAATATTTGGGTTAATTCAGACAGTCAGATCAATTTTATAGATTCAATTTCAGCAGCTATTTAATCCATCGGTTACAAACTGTTAAACTCGATGGGTATTTTATTATAGATTGTGTAAAATATTTTTATAACTTTAGTAACACTTGTAATAAAATATACTAGTATGTTAATTTATTAACACATGAAAAGAAATGATTTTAAAAAAATACATGAATAGAAACAATTTAATAAAATACTCCCTCCGTTCCCTTGATAGCTTCACTTTTTGTCAAAATGGGTGTCTCGTTAAAAGCTTCACCTTTCCTAAAATGACAAAGAATCTTTACTATTCCACTCACTCATTATCTCTCCTATTTCACTTTTATACTCACAACACTTTTCAAATTTACTATTCCCTCCACTCATTCTCTCTCCTATTTTATTTTTACACTCACAACACTTTCTTCATTTACTTTTTTTCTTAATTTGCGTGTCATACTCAAAATGGTGAAGCTATCGACGGAACGGAGAGAGTATATTGTTGTTGATACTTTTAGTTACATTATTTGAGAGTATATTGTTGTTGATACTTTTAGTTACATTATTTGTTATCATTAATGGCACTTTACATTGAAATGGTTGGTAGGGTAGCCGGAGAATACCTAATAAGAAGATGTGATGGATGGAGTGTGCTTGTTAGCATCTAATAAGGATATGCTCCCGTTTCAAATAAATATATTCCTTTTAATTTTAGTTGTTAATTCTTTGAATCTTGATTAAAATTTTATGATTATTTAATGAAATTAAATATAAAAATATTCATAATATTCTTTGTAGTTTTTTTTTTTTTTTAGCAAATGACAAAATCGAATTCATTCACAATAAGAAAAGAGACGACACTTCACAAAAATCGAATGCTCACCTCAAATAATAATAATATGGTCATCTCTTAACTTACAACAATTACACTTCTGATCTAAATTTTGAGACTTACAAAACTTGGACACTGTCTTCATCTATCTGACATTTAAGAATCTCACCTTAGATAATATTTTGCGTTGAACACTCGATATATTAAAGAATTCGGGTAGATGAGTAAAAAAAAGCATTTTTTTTTTTGTTAATTTTTTATTGAAGTCATCAAGGTTCTAAAAAGCGCTAGGCGGATGCTAGGCGGCGGAGCCGGGCCTAGCGCCTAGGCGGGGACTAGTCGGGGACTAATCGGGATTAGTCGGGATTAGTCAGGACCTAGGCGGGGCTTAGAACTAGGCGTTGGAGAGGGGCCTAGCGCCTAGGCGGGGCCTAGGCGCCCTTAGGCGGGGTCTTTTAGAACAGAGGAAGTCATAACAAACGTGAAGTATACATGTGAGACGGATTATTTTCTATCATGGAAAGTGAGAGAAAGGTAGCACTTAGTAGGGGCAACAAATATGATGATTTGGGTGTCATATTCTTTCATGCATAGGCTTAGTGCATGCTCCATTATTAATAAGATCTCATCCATTGTATTGCAATTTTACCTAAATCTAATCATATATCCTTGTACCAATTATTAATTTATATACAAACCTAATAAACTCACTCATTTGTCATACTCAAATAGGAAAAATTACATCCTCTATATATGCTCTACACATCAACCCGGAATTTTTTCTCAAATAATCCCTTTTTAATTTTTTATTTACTTAAATGACTCACTGTTCAAACTATTGCCCACAATGATCATTTTTTTGAAACTCGCTACACCGTGTAGCGAGTTTGAATAGGTTTGGTCAAAACTCGCTACACCGTGTAGCGAGTTTATGTTAATTAAGTTTGATCGGTGGAAAATTAATTAGGGCATTTAATTAACATAAACTCGCTACACGGTGTAGCGAGTTTTGACCAAAGTCAAACTCGTTACACGGTGTAGCGAGTTATGTAATTTCAAATTCCCTACAAAACCCTCTCCGTCAGTCCCAACAAAACAAATCCTTCTCTTCCTTTCTCAGTCCATTTCTCCCTTTTCTTTCTTTCTTTCTTTCTTAGTTCATCTCCCATCTATCTCTCTCAAATCTAATTCATCTTTCTCAATCTAAAATTTATAACTATCAAAATGGATCCATCAAAATCCCGCTGGTATCTTGGACGACAACCTCTTCCTGGACATCCCGGTCAAACCTCCAATCGTCTATCTAATCTCTCTCAAATCGAACGAGAGTTTGAATCTCCACCGCCTCAAATCGAACGAGAGAGAGAATCTCCACCGCCTCATATCATACCTGGTCCCGCTGGTGACGCACAGTCCGCCATGCGTCGGCATCGCACCGAAAAAGCTCATGTCTCTCAGGGACCCCCCGCTAAGTCGACCCAAGAGGCCATACTTAGAAAGCTTGAAGAGCCGGAGGCGGATGACGACTTTCAGGGCAACACTTGGCTTTCTGCAATGGACTATCTCACTGCAGAGGGTACTTATTATCCGTTGAGAATGATCAAGGAGAATTGCCAAAAATATGAGAGGGTGAAACAGGTATATTATTTTATATTAATTATAGTTAAGGTTGAAATTTACAAATAATTGATCATTATATTTTTGTTCTATTAGGTTATTGTGGTTGTGAAGGAGTTCACACCAAGTGATCATGGCTCTGTGCATTTGGTTTTGAAGGATCCTACTGATACCATTGATGCTTACATTGCTGACAAAGTGATGAGGGATAGTGAGGACGGAAGTGACATAGGTGTTGGTGCTGTTCTTATACTTACTCAGGTATGAAATATTTTCCTTAACATTACACTCCCTAAGTTTATATTCCTTAACATTTTGTTCTAAATATTTTTTTTGTTGATCTATTAGGCTGTTGTTTGGGCCCCCTCACGCTAAAAAAAAATACTTAACATTGTTACTTCCAATGTTTCTAAGGTGTTTCCCAAGAATTGTTAATTTGTGTTATTGGACATGTAATATTTGAATTTCTGTCGGATTTAATATGTTTTGAATTTATGTAATATTTTTCTATGTGATCGGGATGTGATCACTGAATATTTTGGATTTAATGTAATTGATGCTGCAGGAATTGTGCTTATCAATCTTCCTCCACGTGGCAGGACTGATCACCTGGCTCCTTGACCTGAAATCAGAACCCACGACTAGCCGGATGTGTCTCCGGCGAAGACGCTCGGGCGTGAGAGTAAGATCACAGTTGTATAAAGCTCAAAATGTATTGAATATGGAATTCTGATAACAAAATGGCAGTTACCTTTCACCGTTTGGTAGTGATGAAGTATTTATAGACAAGAGTGGTGTATTTTTGGGGAGGCGACATGTGCTCCGAGATTGTAGCGGCAGTTACTTGATTGTGGGAACGTGTCTATAACGGCCCCTGATTTGTAGGGATGTGGTTATGAGAATTGTTCAACCAAATACGCCGGCAAGTGTCAGGTCGTCACTTGTTGTCTAGGTCGAGGTCGCCACTTATGTAATGGTCGACCTGACTGTCGGGTAGAGCATGGTTCGTACCCGAATTGTAGTATGGATCCTGAGGTCGGACTAAGTTAGGTCGGGACACGGTAGGTCGGACCGTGGGCTTAGTCGGCGGGTGCTTGAGATGGGCTTTGGGCCTTGTTACGATTGGGCCGGCCCTATTGAGAATGTGACGGTCAATGCGGCTGTGATTGGGCTTTACTCGTTTGGCCCAACTCGACATTTTTGGTATGTTCAGTGGCCCCCAACTTTCGAGTTGACTCCGTCGACTTGGAAGTTAAGAAGATCTTTGATGAGAATTATTTTACTCGCAGGTCGATACTCGTTCTGAGGTATGGTCGACTTTCGATGACGTGGCACCATCCTGATCGTTGGCGATGAACGGTAGGAGATGAAGGAGCGCCGATTTTAGTAATGATTGCAATTCTGACGCTTGGAACTCCTTCTCGAAAAGCGCCGACTTTTAATTTTGGAAAATTAATTTCTATTTTCTTTTCCCCTTCCAAATTTAGGAAAATAGAAATACTCAGTCTTCCTCTCAAATTCGAATTCTTACCGTTTTCAAACTCCTCTTCTCCGGCGACAATCACGGAATTGCAGTAAAACTTAAACTCAGTTCTCGGCTTCAGCAACGAACTCCCTTTCTGCAACCCATTAAGGTATTTCCCTTGTATATTTGCTTTAGGGCTTTGATTTCTGCTTTGTGTTTAATTCCGCCATGGCTAGGACCTTTAGTAGTGAACCAGGAGCTTGGTACGGGTATTGCACTATTAACCGTAGAGTATGTAAGCACATAAACGGCGGGTGGAGAGAGATGTCATTGAGCGAGTGTGCCTCTATCCTGACCAGGTGGGAGTTGAACTTTAGTGAAATAGGGTTGCCAGTTGCAGGAGAAATTGAGAATGTGGTGATTGACGACTCAAATGTTGTCGCTTTTCATCTATTTCATGAATTGCTTGATCATATCACTTTGTTTTATGTTAGGGATGTCCACAAACCTTCTTTCCTTAGGAACAGAATAGGTTTTCCAGGGGAGTTTAGGTCGCCCTTAGGTAGGTTGACTGCGTATGATCTTAGGACTGACTCCCCTGTTTCTCCTTCTTCTTGTACAGATATGACAACTCAAGAAGGAAATGCTGCTTCGACCTCTTCAGGCCCCCGAATTGTGGACGCCTTCGATGATTCAGTTGTGCCTGGGAAAAATGAAAGAGGTTACGTTCCCCCAGGACCATTGCGCGGAAGGAAGAACTTGCCCTCTAGGTATGATGTGATCCATGGGTTTTGTGAGGTAAAAAAGGAGGATTATAGGGTGACCATTTACACCAAGCAGGATTTTAGGGCCAAATTTGATGCTGGGGATGCCACCAGGGTAGCTTTTTACTATGGCCAATTTGTGGCCGGCCTTAGGTTGCCACTCGACCCTTTTATTAATGAGTTCCTGGAGTGTGCCAATGCCTTACCTCTTCAACTCGGAGCTAACACCTGTAGGGTTTTGGTATGTTTTGCTATGGTTTGTAGGTTCTTAGGATATGAACCTTGCATGAGAGTTTTTAAGGAATTCTTCTTCATCAAGTATAGTGGAGAGGAGAAAACCATCAGTACCCCCTCCAAGCCCAATTCGCGTAAGCTTTTCACAAACCTTCCCAGTAAACATAGTGGCTGGAATACTCATGTAGTTGTAGTGGAGAGTAGATTTGGGTGGGAATTTCCTTTGCCAGCTGAGGATTCTGAGCCCTTAGATGAGAGGAGCTATTGGGAGCCTGTCTGGCACTTTGAATTGTATAAGAGGTTGTGTCGGCTAGCAGATAGGGGCGCCTTTAGTTGGGAGAGTTTACTTACCACTAAGTATAACTTCATCCAGGCTGGGATGATGGCTGGAGAGGGTGAAGTACAACCTTTGGTAGTCGTTGGTAGGGGCACAATTTATCCCGACTGGGTCACCCACGCATTGGCCAAATTTGAGGACACGTGCCAACGTTGTAAGAAAACTGCCAACTATTGCAAAGAAAATGGAGAGCATGCGGGTGGTAAGATATCCTTGTTTTGTCCTTCTTTACTCGTCTACTGTCCATTAACCTTGTATGAATAATTTGATTTGGCTGTGATACTCATGCACTCGATTTTATGATTCGTATATGACTAGCTCGTACATAGAACCATAGCTCGTATGTAGAACATGGCATGTAGAATACTCTGTTTTCTCCTGATTAGCTCGTGGCTTATATGTAGAGAATATTTTAAGTTGTGAAGACAACTTTCAGCTCGTTAATTGATCAACTTGCATATATATGAACTAGCTCGTATACGTCGACCTCATACTTATCACCCTGACTTTTTGTGCAGTTTTGACCCCCGAGCAAGAGGCGAATATGGGCCGTATATTGGTAGTATCAGACAGGAAGAGAGCCAAGAAAGCTCATGGTGCCGCCAACGCTCGAGCTAACAGAGAGAGGGAAGCTGTGAGAAGGACCGGCCTGCTGTCAAAGGACAATGTTGGCATGATTCCCATGGAGGTGGATGAATCTGAGGATCCTTTGTTAAGTAGCAGTCATACCAAGGATGCGACTGAAGAGGGTGATGAATCCAATAAATCCAACAGGCCCAGTTTGAGCTCCGACCCCATTGTTGAAGCTAATGTAGGAACTTCTGGTGTGGGAACAATCGACGCTAACCCTCTGGAGATTGTTGATATTGATGAAGATGAAGAAATGGTCAGGGAGGATGACCAACCTCTGAACACTAGGAAAAGGTCAAGGACAGAGAAAGGAAAATCTGTTCCCTCTAGCCACCTTCCTCCTCAAATTCCTTCTCCTACTCGTCTAGAGTCAGTGGAGGATAAGATCAGCAGGTTGAGTGATGTGCCTCCTCTGGATGGGGTGAATAGCTTGAGTCGTCGTTACCCCGACATGAGCCTGGGTCAGGTCGTGGTTAGGAGGGCTATTGACGTCGACCTCCTGGCCCACTTCGCTGATAAGGGGATGACCCCTGAGGAGTTCTCAGCTCGATCTGGGATGGCACACTGTGAGGTAACTCTTCAATTTCCCTCTTTGCCTTGTCGCTTGTTCTTTTTAATTTGTTAGATCGATCTCCGAGTTAATCCTTATACGACTTTTCGTGTATGCAGAATCTTACCATGATCGAACAGGCTAAGAGCTCTTGGAGGGCCTCCATTGAGAGGGAGAGGCAGGCCCTCAAAGATTATTCCAAAAAGGCTCAAGAGCTTGCGGAATGGAGGGAGAAGTACAACGACTTGGACAACTCGTTCGAAGCCAACGAAGCAGTAAAGACCAAGGCTCTGTCCGACCTTGAGGCAGCAGAATCCAAGCTTAAGGAGGTGGAGGCAGAGAAGGAAGCTAATGAGAAGGAGCTGGAGAAGACCAAGATTGAGTTGGCAACAGCTTCCAAGCTTCTGAAGGAGAAGGACGTCTTCCTAGTTGAGCTGCAGGAAGAACGTCGACTTGAGCGGGCGAAATGGCAGGAAGACCTTCAGGTCGCTGTCACTGCTGCTGCTAAGGATGCCGTTGAGAAGTTCAAGGACGGAGATGAGTACTTCAACACTATTATTGATAAAGCCAGGGGTTTCTTGGAGTTGGGTAAGCGCCACATGGCCCGTCGGGCTTTAGTCGACCCTGATTCTGGAGTCTCCTTGGACCAGGTCGCTCAATGGGCCTATGCTCCTCAATATGACATGGCGGCTAGAGGGGGTCATTCATTGGTGCCCTATAATGAAAATGACTTAGCCCATATTGCTCAAGAAGACCAAGAAGAGCATTGTGAGCCTTGGGTAGCTCCAGAGTTGGCCCCCAGGACTTTTGATGTGGCTTTACAAGAGCTGGCAGATATGGAGGAGCAGGATGAGATGGAGGCGGAGGGTGAGTTCGACCATCAGGTCTTCTCGGAGTCGGGTAAGCCCTTGAGCCCTCAACAGACCGAACCCCTGAATGAAGAGCGAGCTGCTACCGACGACCGCAACATCTCCGATCAAGCTGTTTGATTTTTGATTATCTCTGTGTAATGAAACAAGCCTCAAAACACTTTTGTTCTTTTGATTTTTTGAATATTTGAATGCCTTGGCCCTATTTTTTGGGAGGCAAGATACTTTTGTAAATTTATTTTGTCTAAGTCTTAGCCCGCTTTGGGAGACTTATCTCTATCATAGCTGACCTTATTTACTGCATGTTGTATGCTTTTAAAATAAACATCGAGCTAGAGATAGATAGGATGAATGAGTAAACTCGAGCCTAGAGGTGACTTGTTCTTTATTTATTTAGTCGACCTCAGACTTGCTTAACTTTTTTGTGAATGAGATTGACTATGAGTCGAACCTGCTCACACTATTGAAGCTGACCTAGGGTCTAGCTAATTAGAACAAACTGACTAAGAGTCGAGTTTGTTAGAACGAAGTCGACTAAGAGTCGGACTTGTTAATTGAACAAAGCTGATTAAGAATCGAGCTAATTAGAACAAACTGACTAAGAGTCGGGTTTGTTAGAACGAAGTCGACTAAGAGTCGGACACATTAACTGGACAAAGCTGATTAAGAATCGAGCTAATTAGAACAAACTGACTAAGAGTCGAGTTTGTTAGAACGAAGTCGACTAAGAGTCGGACTTGTTAAATGAACCAAGCTGATTAAGAATCGAGCTTGCTAGGATTGGTGTAACACTATGTTTGATCGAATAAACTGCACTTTTTATTGAAGTAGGGAACATGTTTACATCAACTTGAAACTAGAACTAACATGAGCTTGAACTTTGAAACTGAAAGCTAGAAGTAGTATTTGATGAGGTGAGTAGCATGCCAAGGATGTTTCAACTCGTCACCTCCGGGATGAGCTATCATGTAGGTTCCTTCCTTGACGACTCGAGTGACTACATAGGGACCTTCCCAGTTAGGAGATAGCTTGTTCTGCTGGGTCCTTTTACCCGTTGCTTCGATCTTTCTCAACACATAATCTCCAACTTGGAACGACCTTGCCTTGACCTTCTTGTCGTGGTAGCTCTTAGTTCGCTGCTTGTAGTTGACCATTCGGAGGTAAGTGTTTCTCGCTTCTCGTCGATTAGATCCGGGTCGATCAATCTATTGGTATCATTTTGCTCTTGATTGAAGAAAGTCACTCTAGCGAGTGGGGAATGCGAGCTCGGCGGGTGCCATGGCCTCGACCCATATGTGAGAGCAAAAGGGGTTTCCCCCGTAGGCCCCCGAGTGGTTGTACGGACTGCCCAAAGAGCGGGGAGTTCGTCCCAACCAATTGTTACGTCGACCTACGAGTCCTGTCTTGAGCGAAGATAGAACAAGTTTATTTCTTTGCCTCGGCTTGGCCATTTCCTTGAGGATAGGCGACAGAAGATTTCCAATGTTTGATTCCAACTCGCTTCATCTGCTTCGAAGGTGCGGGAGAACTGTAAACCATTGTCGAACACTATAGCTCGAGGAAAACCAAACCGACACCAAATGAAGTCATGAATAAAGTTGATAGCATTTTCCTCTGTGATGCGAGCTAATGGTTTGGCCTCAACCCATTTAGTGAAGTAATCTATGGCGACGATCACATACTTGCAGTTTCCTCGGGCGGGAGGGAAGGGTCCAATCAGGTCGACGCCCCACATGTCAAATGGCCAAGCTGCGATCACAGTGCAGCTCTGTTGTAGGCACATGGGGAAGGTTGGCAAACCTTTGGCATTGATCACATTGCTGAACAAAGTTGTGAGTGTCAGCTCTCATGTGTGGCCAGTAGTACCCCAAAGTGATTAACTTGTCAGCAAGAGTCCTGGCCCCCGGGTGTCCACCACAAATTCCACTATGTACTTCGTGTATCAATAGGGCGACCTCTTGAGGGTGGATGCACTTTAGTAGTGGTCGAGTATAAGATCTTCTGAACAAGTCGCCTCCTTGAATGACATACCTTGGAGCTTTCTTTTTGATAGCTCGAGCCTTCTTCTCGTCATCTGGCAGCTCTCCACTTTCTATGTATGCCTTCATTTCCTCGATCCAACACTTCTCCTGAGTCCAATTTCTTGAGGGATCATCTATGCATTGAATTTTTACTCTTTCATAGGCTGGACTTTCGAGGAAGGAGATAGGTTCATCATGTGGTTCATCCGAAGTGGCTAACTTCGAGAGGAGGTCAGCTAGCTCATTGTCTTCTCGTCCAATTCTTTGAATCTCCCAGAATTCCAAATCTTTTATCAGTTCCTTCACCAGGTCACAGTATTTGATCAGTGTGGCACTAAGCACCTCGTACTCGCCTCTGACCTGGTTGACTATCAGCTGGGAATCACAGTAGGCCATGATCTTAGTAGCTCCAAAACACTTGGCGTATTCAATAGCCGCAATTAAAGCCTCATATTCGGCTTGGTTGTTGGAAGCATCAAACTTGAACCTTAGTGATTCCTCATACACAGTTCCAGACTCTGGTTCAATTAGCACTATCCCAGCTCCACTGCTATTCTTGGTCGCTGATCCGTCTGAATAGACCTTCCAACAATCGACGGGTAGGCGATGGCGACACAGGACTCGACTCCTTCCCTTTAGCCTTTTCTTTTGGAGCTCGGCGCTCGTCGTCTTCCTTGGTGAACGTAAGCTCGACCAAGAAGTCGGTAGAGCTTGAGCCTTCAACGCCTTTCGAGGTCGATACTCAATGTCAAATTCGGTAAGGGCAATTGACCCGATTGAGAAGTCGACACTGAACTCTCCGGCTTGTGAAGAATTTTTCTAAGGGAGCATTTGTAAGAACCACAATTGGATGAGCCGAGAAAATAAGCTCGCGGCTTCCTTGAAGCCACGACTAGGGCATAGGCGACCTTCTCCGCATTGTAGTATCTGCTCTCCACATCGATAGGGCCTTGCGATGTAGTATGCGGCTTTTGAAACCCCTCATCTTCTCTAACCAAAACCGCTGCCACTGATTTATCTCCCACGGATAAATACACAAACAAAGTTTCACCAGTGGTCGGGCTACTCAGGAGAGGTGGAGTAGCGAGGTAATCCTTCAGCTGTTGGAACGACGAATGACATTCGGTCGTCCATTCAAAACTTTTCGTCCCCCTCAATGCTTTGAAGAAGGGGAGAGACCTCTCTGCTGACTTTGATATGAAACGACCAAGAGCTGCTACCCTTCCGTTAAGTCGCTGCATCTCTTTGACACTGGTGGGAGCCTTCATGTCGACTAAAGCCTTGATTTTTTCCGGATTAGCTTCTATACCCCGTTGAGATACCATGAACCCAAGGAACTTTCCAGCAGCTACACCAAATACACACTTGCTAGGGTTGAGTTTCATGTCGTTTGCTCTTAAATTGGCGAACGTTTCCCTTAGGTCGACCACGTGACGTCCAGTCTTTGTTTTGATGACCATATCGTCGACGTAGGCCTCCATGTTTCGGCCAATTTGAGAAGCAAAGACTTTGTTCACCATCCTTTGATAAGTTGCCCCTGCATTCTTCAATCCAAATGGCATCATGTTGTAGCAGTAGATGCCTCCAGCTGCTTGAAATGCCGTCTTGATTATGTCATCCTCATGCATCTTAATGCGGTGGTAACACGAGTAAGCGTCGAGGAAGGCGAGGGTTGAGTGACCAGCAATGGAATCGACTAGCTTGTCGATTCTAGGAAGGGGATAGCTGTCCTTGGGGCAAGCAAGATTGAGAGTGGTGAAGTCGACACACATCCGCCATTTGCCGTTTGATTTCTTCACCATGACCACGTTGGCCAACCACGTTGTATGAGTGGCCTCTTTGATTATCCCTGCATTCAAAAGTTTTTGTACCTCAGTTTTTATGGCCTCCTCCTTGTCGCGAGCAAAGCTTCTCAATTTTTGGGGTCTAGGCTTTATGGTCGGGTTGACTTCCAGTCTGTGAACAGCGACCTCCTCCTTGATTCCCCTCATGTCTTCTACCCTCCATGCAAAGACATCATTACTTTCCTTGAGTAGCTCGATGATTTATGCTCGCTCCTCAGCGATAGGCCGCTTCCCAATCTGAATTTTTTGGTCGGGGTAAGAAAGGTTGGTGATTACGGACTCTAGCTCATCCACGGCTTCTAGCTCACGGTCCATCCACTGAATTGTAGAGTCTCAATGATTATCTCCTTAACCCTTTGTCTCTCCTCGGCCCTCGGATGTGGAGCTTCTTACGCTATCATATCATCTAACTTGTCTGCAACCTCGCTGGTGGTGGTGGTGGCCCCCGAGTTATTGTCGAGCTGGAGGCATAGGTTGCCTATGATGACTTGGTCGACCATAACTACATCTGAATCGACCTCAGTGGTGTTAGAGTGACGTGTCGACTCAAGCATGACTTCGTCATTTGAGCGATAGGTCGACTCTTCCACGTCGGTGATTGTTGACAGTCCGGTAGTTTTGGTGGCGATTGAGACAACTTTAAATAACCATCTGATCTCGATTTCCAATTCCCTTTTCTTTCTTTCTACTTGAGAACATGATCAAGGTAGGCTCGAGCGTGCCTTGTACACACCCTACTCCGGCGGGTGTAGGGAACTTGACTTTCGATGAGGGATCGATGCCACCATTCCAAGAGCGACCTGACCTGGGATACCAAGTATAGCGGCATAGTCACTATTTACATCAATTACTATAAATTGTACCTTTGATACGATCCTGAGGGGGTGTTGGCCTTGGTCGACGTCGAGCTCTATCTTGCCTTTTGCATCAACCTGGTGATTGGTGAAGCCCTCCAACCTACCATCATATCTCTCCAACTGCTCATCATTAAGACCCATTTCTTTAAAAGTTTTGTAGAACAAAATATCCTTGCAGGCCCCCGTGTCGACTAAGAGTCTGCTCGTCGTACATCCTTCAATGAGACCTGGGATGACGAGAACTTGCTCTCTAGCCGCCATGTTAGTAGCCAATTCATGGGGGAAAAAGCTGATTGCTTCATCTCTGACTTCTCTTCTTGGAGGCACATGGGGAGCCTTATTGAGTTGGAAGATTTTGTGCTTGATGGCCGTGTTGCTTGCTTGCTCTGTAATGACCCCCGGGTTCAATCTAGGCTGCCTCGGCCCTTCTTTGTCCACTGTGGTACTGTTCGCCTCCACCGGCTTGAGGCCTTTTCACATAAGCGTCGAGCCTCCCCTGGTCGACCATTCTTTGTATAATGCGCTTCAAACCCAAACAATCCTCTGTGAGATGACCAGTGTCTTTGTGGTAGTCACAGTATTTGCTGTTGTCCCTCCTAAACTTGTTGCCTGGATTCATTGGGACTGGAGGAGCCAGCTCGACGGCATTCATAATTTCTGTTCGACTCACCGTAAGGGGAGTGAAAGCCTCGGGCACTTTCTCTGTTGCCCTAGTCCTGTTCTTTCCATTTTTATTATTTCCTCCGCTCTTGTTGGAGTCCTTTTTATCATCAGCGACCTCCACCTTGGGGCTTTTACCATTCTTTTTCTCTTTCCTTTCCTCAGCAAGAGCGACATTATACACCTTCTCAAACAACTCCTGTCGAGTTGTTCTTGTCTGGCTTGTGAGTTCATAATCCATGTCCGCCGAGGAAATACCGTTTCGGAAGCAATTAATGACTTCCCTATCAGTGAGGTCTTCCTCTATCTTATCGACCATTTCCTTAAACTTGGTGAAATAGCTCATGGAGCTTTCATTCTTCGCTTTGCACCAAGTTATTCGGATCGGTGGCAGTCATCTTCCGAGCTCCTGCGGTCGAGAAGCGATCCAAGAACTTTGTCTGAAGCATGTCCAAGTATTGATGTTACCGCGGCCGGACCGTTGAACCAAGTTAAATTTGCCCAGGTGAGTGTGCTTAGGAGGGCTTTGCACATATTGTCGTCCTCATTGGCGACAAAACACATGGTGGCCTCCAGATGTGCTATATGACTCCTTGCATTGGTCGACCCCGAATACTTCTCCAGAAGTGGCAACCTGAAAGTAGGAGGAGGTCGACTATCTCTGATTTCTTTGGATAAAGGTCGAAGAGCAAAGTCGATTCGTGCGACCTTTCCAGTCTCCTTTTCTTCTCCTCCTCCCATTGTTCGAACTTCTTTTTCATCAATAGCCATTCCCTAGCATCGGGTCTTTCATCTCCTGGAGGGCGCGGCATTTGACTTCGGCCTTCACTTCTGTGGGAGTCACACCTACTCCTTGTCCCCGTGGGAATTGGTCCTCTCTGATCTTACTAGAGATCTATGCACATTACTTCTTTGAGGCGACTGCGCCTCTCGGCACGAGATGGCGACTGCGCTGTTATCTCTATGTGGCGACTGCGCCTTTCCCTCCTACGGGCGACTGCGCCCATTCTGTCTCTATGAGATCTGACCTCTGCGTCTAGCCGGCGAAACACATGCATTTCTATTGGGTACATTAGTGAGTCCTCAAATCGAGATTGAGCCTCCTGCTCCTGTTTACATTGAGGCTAGCCCTTAAATCGTTCTTGGGCACATGAACAATAGTGGGAGCTCGACGAACTATCTGTCCTCACCATTTTGTCCCACACCTTCATTTGGTCTAGCACTCTGGTGCATTTGTCCATTAGAGACACAGTACGTGCCACTCTTTCGGGCGCACGTCGGCTGTTCTGCCTCCTCCATGGCTATTAAGTCGGCCGAGAATGCAGGCTCGCTCCAACATCATCTCCTTCTTGCTCATGGGGTTGGTGGAGGGGCCTACCCTGTTTCCCACATTCACCTGAGCAGCTGGACGCTTTGGAGGAGGTGGAACTCCTTGCCCATCCATATGCCTTTTCCCTCTCCTTGTGTCAGGCAATCCCCTGCCATCAACGACACTGGTAGAGCGTGTGGCCCTACCGTAGGGACGATTCGGTGTGGGAGGAGGCAAGTTAAGGTTCTCAGCGTTTGCGTTCATGTTGTTGTTGTTCACTTCTTCATGCCCAAGTGAAGCCTCGGATACGTGTCCTTCTGAAGTCACCATCGTTGCAGGTTGATAGAGTTTTCGAGGTCAAGTTTAAAGCACGATTCCGACAATGGAACCAAGCGATGCTGCGGGAATTGTGCTTATCAATCTTCCTCCACGTGGCGGGGCCCGATCACCTGGCTCCTTGACTGAAATCGGAACCCACGACTAGCCGGATGTGTCTCCGGCGAAGACGCTCGGGCGTGAGAGTAAGATCACAGTTGTATAAAGCTCAAAATGTATTGAATATGGAATTCTGATAACAAAATGGCAGTTACCTTTCACCGTTTGGTAGTGATGAAGTATTTATAGACAAGAGTGGTGTATTTTTGGGGAGGCGACATGTGCTCCGAGATTGTAGCGGCAATTACTTGATTGTGGGAACGTGTCTATAACGGCCCCTGATTTGTAGGGATGTGGTTATGAGAATTGTTCAACCAAATACGCCGGCAAGTGTCAGGTCGTCACTTGTTGTCTAGGTCGAGGTCGCCACTTATGTAATGGTCGACCTGACTGTCGGGTAGAGCATGGTTCGTACCCGAATTGTAGTATGGATCATGAGGTCGGACTAAGTTAGGTCGGGACCTGGTAGGTCGGACCATGGGCTTAGTCGACTGGTGCTTGAGATGGGCTTTGGGCCTTGTTCTGATTGGGCCAGCCCTATTGAGAATGTGACAGTCAATGCGGCCTGTGATTGGGCTTTACTCGTTTGGCCCAACTCGACATTTTTGGTATGTTCAGTAATATTTCCTATGTGGCCGGGATGTGGCCACTAACTTGACAATATTTTTGTTTTTTGTGATGTTATTTTAGATTTTTTTAAATTATTTTGTACAGTTTGTGTTTGGTTTTGTTGCAATTATTCATGACATTTTTTTTTAACACATCCAAAAAAAAAAATTTGAAAGAAAAACTTTATTCAGCAACATGTCATCATTTGTTTTAAAACATGAAAAAAAATATTTTTAAAAAAAAAATTCAGCCACATGTCATTACTTTTTTAACACATGTAAATTTTTTTTGTTAGTACGAAGCTATTTTGAGCAACAATTTGAAGCTGATTTAATTGTCCAAATTAAAATGTAAAAGTTGTTATTGTTACACCATTATATCTACTTCAAGTAACAATTTTTAGATATTCATTATGATATCTAAATTAACCTATAATTATTGCTCAAAATACCTTCGCGAACGAATTTTTTTTTTTTTGATGTTACTACGAAGCTATTTTGAGCAACAATTTGAAGCTGATTTAATTGTCCAAATTAAAATTTAAAAGTTGTTATTGTTACACCATTATATGTACTTCAAGTAACAATTTTTAGATATTCGTTATGATACATAAATTAAGCTATATTTATTGTTCAAAATACCTTTGCGAATGAAAAAAAAAAAAAGAAATAAGAAATTTTGAAACGAATCTAATTAGTGGGGGACAATCTCTGCCTTAAACTCGCTACACTGTGTAGCGAGTTTCATTAAAGCTAAAATCGCTACACGGTGTAGCGAGTTTAATTCAGCTTTATTGAAACTCGCTACACGGTGTAGCGAGTTTAATTCAGCTTTATTGAAACTCGCTACACGGTGTAGCGAGTTTAAGTAAGCCCAAACACTTTACAGCTACAAAGTAGCAGTTTTCAACACCCGTAAATTTCAGATTTCAATAAATTCACGTGGTTACAAGAGATTCTTTCAGCTTTCTCTCTTCCTCTCAGCTTTGTTTCTCTCAGCTTTCTCTCTTTCTCTCAATCAACTTTCTCTCAATCACCCTTTTCTCAATCACCTTAATTCAAAATAAAATTTCTTCACGAAATTTTATTTCATCAGAATTGTTGAAGATCAACAAGAATCAAGGTAAATTAACATCATCTTAATTATTGTTTTGACTTGTGTTTAGATATAAAATTTAATGATTTAACTATGTTTTATTATATTGTAGATATAATAAATGTAAGAGTTTTGTTATGTAGGTTTTAAAACTTTAATTTCGTAATGTAGGGTTAAAGATGAACGGGGGTCCAATCATTTTTATGTGTTATTGGGGAGGTGATGATGAACAACCGTTTGATGGTCCTCATTTCAAAAAAGGGCCAAAATGTGCAATAAGGGGTAATTGCCGATGGAAATACAATGAGTTGATTGATGAGTTATATAAAAAGGCGAACTTAGATCGGTCTCAATTTGATTTGGAAGTCATTTACAGATGCCCTCATTCTTTTGATAGCGGGATTGGTGAGTACTTTCCTTTCTGTATTGAAGATGATGCGTGTATGGATGTAATGTTCGATCAGTTTGCTAAATTTGGGGGGATTGGAAATTTGCAGCTATATGTGATTGTAAAATTAATTGAAAATCGATCCAATCCAGAGTTTGAAACACGGCCACACGAGAGAGTACTTTCGGGTTTTCTCCAAGCGGTAACCGTGATGATGGGGTTGGTCCAAGTTCCCAAACTCTTGTATCAACTCAAACACCAAATTATGATGATGGGGCATTTGGGCATAATTATCATGTTAATGATGATGATCGGGCATTTGGGCATAATGATCATGTTAATGATGATTATGATGTTGACTATGAAGAAGAGGAAGTACACACTGATGTAGATGCAATGCTAGAGGATGATGATGATGAATATGAGGAGGGTAGTAGTGATTCTGATGTCGATTTGGAAGCCGGTGATGATGGGCCGATTGATGATGATGTGGAAGCACCTCTTGTTCACTATGAAGTGCCGCAAAATCGAAGATATGAGAGAGCGAGTTATCCCTTTTACAGTGATATTGGTACATCTGCTCGACAAGAACAAGGCTTGATTGATTACGATCATGCACATAGTTTTCCGGTTGGGATCCGGAACAACAGGCGATTGCTAAAGGGATACGCTTTCCTGGCAAGAACGAGACACAATTTGATATAAAAAGGTTCCATATTAAAAACAATCGCAGGTTCAGGGTAAGAAAGAGCACACCGAACACATGGGTAATTGAGTGTCTGTTGAAAAATTATCCATGTAATTTTTATGTTCGTGTGAGTAGGAAGAAGTTTGGCTATTGGGAAGTGACCAAGTATAAGGCTCCTCACTGCTGCTTATATTCTGGAGCAAGTCAAGATCACCCCAATCTAGATGCCAAGTTTATCGGTCGGGAAGTCGTTGGTGTTATTAAGGCCGATTCAGATGTCAAGGTTGGAGTCATTATTGCACACATCTCTAGTAGGTTCAACAAGGTAATTACTTACAAGAAGGCATGGTGTGGAAAGCAGAAGGGCATTGTAGAGGTTTTTGGAGATTGGGAGGAATCTTATAAGAGGTTACCCCGCGTCCTAGCATCCATTCAAAAATACAACCCGAGGACAATTGTTGAGTACTCTATACCTCCTCCTCCTGTCGGTGAGGCCTCCATGTTTTGACAGGTATTCAAGGCATTTGGGCCTTGCATTGAAGCTTTCTCTCATTGTCGGCCAGTCATTTCTGTGGATGGAACATTTATGCATGGTAGATATAAAGGGGTAATACTGATTGCCATGGGTGTTGACGCCCAAGAAAGTATACTTCCGCTTGCATTTGCCGTTGTTGAAAAGGAGGACTGGCGTTGGTTCTTATACCTGGTTTGCAAGCATATTATCAACAGTCGTGAAGTATGCTTGATAATCTGGCCGTCATTGGGGCATTACGAAGGCTGTAGGCGAAGATACGTGGTGGCCAAACGTGCATCATCGATATTGCTTGAGACATATGCGAGCAAATTTCTTGAAAAAGTATAGAGGGGAAGGGTTGAAGTATCTGTTTTGGAGAGCGGGTAGAGCAACTCAAGATAGAAAATTGAAATCTATCTTAGAGAGTATCCGTGGAATTAAGCCCGAGGCAATTGCATGGTTTCAACATTTGGATGCCAGAAAATGGACATTGGCACACGATGGTGGTTACAGGTATGGCATCATGACTACCAACATATCTGAGGTTTTCAATGGTGTGATGAAGGGAGCTCGTGGGATGCCAATCACATCAATTGTTGAAACTGCCTTCTACCGTTGTGTGGAGTACTTTCAAGTAAGGCATGGATTTTCAATCAATGCCTTAGGAGGTAATCTGATAACCCTAACATCAATCCACCGATACCAATTCGGCCCGGAAAGTCAATTATCACTACTTGAAGAACACCACAAAAGCGGCAACACATCACGTCAGGAGGTTCAACAATCACGAAATGGGGGTGTATCAAGTGACAACCGCACGTCAGGGTGATCACGGAGGAAATATACAGATTGTCCGACTTAATGAGCGCACCTACACTGGTGGTAAATGGGTTGCCTATCGCATGCCTTGTTCCCATCTCCTTGCTTGTTGTTCTGCACAAAATTTTGATGGTCGAGATTTCGTTTCTCAATATTACACCGTTGGGGAATACTACAAGACATGGAAGGGGACATTTGAACCAATCGAGCATGAGGACTATTGGGGAGTGGATGGTTTGGTGCCCAGTTTCTTCCCTAATCCCCTACTTCGACGTTCTGCGAAGTCCGGACGACCTAGATCAAGACGCTTTCGTAATTCTATGGACTTTCAAGCAGATAAATGGAAGACTATGTGTTCATCATGCCATCAGGAAGGGCACAATCGTCGAAGATGCCCGAACATTAGGGAGTAGCAAAATGTTTTTCATGTAATTTATGTTTGGCTTGAATTGGATTCAGTTTCAGTTGCAGTTTTATTTTATGTTGTTTTCATTAAACTTGAAAGTCCAATGTAATTTATATTTGAGTTGAATGTAATTTTCCAATTTCTAAAAATGACTTTAGTTATTTTAATGAATATTTAAAAATTATAATTGATGAAATTTATTAGAAAAGTCAAGTAAGAAAAAAAAAAGTTCATTTTCCAGTTAAGTTTTAAGTTTCAATTTATGTTTGGCATAATTCCAAAAAAATGGTACATATTACATTACAGGCAGCTTGGGAGCGGACGCTCCCCCACATTGGGAGCGGACGCTCCCTTTTACAGAAACTAACGCTGGAATACAAGGAAGAATTGTAAATGTTCCTTTGAAATCGCTAGACGGTGTAGCGATTTTCACTAAACTCGCTACACGGTGTAGCGAGTGTAGTGAAAATCGCTACACCATGTAGCGAAATGAATGAGCGAAGCTCCCAACAAATGAGTCATTCTTTGCAATCCCAACTGCAAACAACCAAACCAAAACCTGCTCAAATTACAAACCATCAAACTTGCTGTAAACAACCATAGTAAACATAACAATCATAAAACATCAAAAAACCAATAAAATGCAAATTTCAAAATAAAAACTAAACTAATGTTACAAAGTTTCATTACATCCACATAACACTAAACCAAATAACATATACATATACATCTACATAAATGTTTAGTACAAAGTTTTAGTTATTACAAATAAAAAATATCAAAATAAAAACTAAAACAATATTACAAAGTTTCATTACGTAATAATAATAATAAAAAAGTGAACTCCCTACCTATAATCATAGTCAGACGGGGTGAAGGGTCTCGTCGGATTCCGGAGCCGAGACCCTCTTCTAAGCATCTCTTCCTGCTGTTGAGCAGGGGTCATCTGAGACGGATCGAAGAAGGGGCGGAGCATCTCTTCCTGCTGTTGAGCAGGGGTAATCTGAGACGGATCGGAGAAGGGGCGGAGCCTTGCTTGTGATATAGGAGTCCTCAACCCACTTCCACTCGTATAAAGGTCGAAGCCCATAGTGGATGGTCCAGGGGAAGGGTCTGCCTGGCCACTCCCAATCCCACCCCCCCCCATCCACCCACACTCCCACCCCCCCAACCACCCCCACTCCCACCCCTCAGCCACTCCCACTCCCTTCGGCACCCCCACTCCCACCCCCCAGCCACTCCCACTCCCTCCGGCACCCCCACTCCCAGTCCCCCCGAAACCCCCGCTCCAACTCTGAAAATCATACTGTGACTGTGACTGTGACTGTGACAGCCATTCATAATTCACCTCGATGCAGTGCAACGCTTGAGGCTCTTGCTCGGGCTCGGGCTCTGGCTCATCTTGCAACTCCATTTCGGGTGGTGGTGCTGCCTGTCCACGATGTCTAACCCGACGTTGCCGAGGTACCCCCTGTACACGATCAACCGGTGGGGGAGGTGCAGCAGCATGAAGGCATTGGAGCTCCCTAACTCCCATGAACCCATGTGTAATTCTCTCCCGCATTGAAGCTTGTCTGGGATGCTCTTCCGCCTCATTGTCGACATGCAAGCGCTGAAGGGTCTGCACCTGTTTTCATATCAAAAATATATATAAGTACGAGAGACATAAGTTAATAATTGATGTTTTGCTAAAAAAAAACTTGAAATAGAAACTTGAAAAATGTAAAAACTTACCATAAACTCTATAGCGAGGGCGGGCAGGCGGTATCCATCCACCTCTATGTGAGAGAGGTGCTGCACAAACCTACACGTTATGTCCCTATACCATACCATATATGGGTCGGTGTAAGTCATATCGTGGAAGCCGAACACCCCGGACACCAAGTGATCATGGCGCTGTGCCCATCGTGCAATAAGTGGGCGATGGTGGTCACCCCATCTCACCGTACTCCTTCCCCGCCGATCAGAACGGTGCAACTCCGGGCTAGTGTCAAACGGTCTTTGGGACAAAGCGCCTCGAGCCAAAGCGCCTCATAACGCGATCAGGCAGATGCCACTCGACCCTCTCAAAGCATATGAGAGGGACCTTCGCCAACCATATGTCCTCACCCTGAGTGCAGTAGGGCGGAGCGTATCTCCCTTCATAAGGCTGCCACTCCACGTGAGCCTCGTTCGTAGGGCCGGTGATCCCGATAGCCTCGCAGCTATGTGCGGTAACCTCTCTCGAGATCCGGCGATGCACAGGTCCAGCTGAAATTTCATAAACAAAATAATTATTAGATTTTGTTCAAAAAAATAAAAACATTAACGACGAGAAAATAACGTATGATATATGTATACCTGCATCCGAGGGGCATGATGAAGTAGTTCGGCTCTCTGAGTCGATAACGGATCTGCGGCCTCACACATTTCAACCGCTCCCAAGCCCAAATCTATATCAAATAAATGTATATCAAATACTATAAATAATGCCGCAAATTTGAAATAAAACTTAAAAACATAATGAACATTAAATGAAATAAAATACCTGTAAAACGTTGAGAAATCCTCCGCCTTTGTTTCGTCAGAAGTGCAATCGCACTACATAACTCTCGATACGGGAAAGCAAGCGCGGCACTCCCAAGCTGTCTTGGTGACCCTAGAAACATCACTAAGCAGAGGGAGATAACATAGATTAACCTTGTTGTTCGTACGATCAGGCATGATCGTAGAACCCAAGGCAAGCAAGATATACGCCCGTACGTACTGATCCACAATCTCTGGAGCAGTATCATCATCGAGGTCACTAAAGTGTGGGAAACGTACGGTAATCCACCGGAGCTTCAGACTGCTCCCATCTAGATCTCCGTCACCAGGGACAGCCCCTAAATACTCCTGACAGGCAGCCCGCCAGTCTATATGTACTGGAAACCCATCATCGATAACAACATCCCCATCAATCGGCAACCCGCAAATCATGCCGATATCCTGTAGGGTGATCGTCATCTCACCAACCGGGAGATGGAACGTATGGGTCTCCGGACGCCATCTCTCGATCAAAGCCTCCAGCAATGCAAAATCATACTGTATCCTCCCTATATAGTGTACTCCACTGAATCCGCACTCTGCCAGTCTCAACAATATCACGGGGAGCTAATTCGCACAGCAAGGCGGCACCATGACGAAAAAGGAGGGGACTAGAAACCTCCCACCCGGACCAAATATACCTAGCCCTATGCTCCGCATGCCGGGTCAGAACAGATGTATCGATAGGCCCGGGATCAATGAACGCTTCCATCTATTTATTTCAATATCAAGGTTGGTTATTGTTCTATAAGGCAAGAAAATAAATAAGAGAATACAAAAGTGTAATTACTAGTACGTGACATTGTAATCCAAAGTTATCCCACACTTCCAAGAAGGGCCTGTGGGTAAGTTCTTGATTTCCAGCCTATATACTAAGTAATACTTCAAAAGTAATCCTCATGCGGTTTTGAAAAAAAGGATGCAGTTTTTTTTTATAAAAAAAGTTTGAACAATAAATCATATTTTAAGGGTTTGGGGTAGACCTATCTGATTTAGGGTTTAGGGTTTGGGGTATAAGTATATGAGATTTCGGATGTTGTTATATGTATATTAATTCCTATTCTATTTTTCTATCTCACTAATAATTCCTATCCTAGTATTTATACTTACAACAACATCTTAGTCCTATTTTTCTATCTCACTAATAATTCCCATTATTTATACTTACAACAACATCTTAGTCCTATTTTTCAATTTCAAAATGGGACTGAGGGCTACAAATTTTACATCTTTTTAACGGCATTATAAGCACTAACAGTGACTTTAAGAAATTTATAAAATTTGGAATTTAAATTTTTTTGAATTTAAATTATGTGTAGGGTATGGCATAATCAATACAAATATTATGACTTTCATTTTTGTAGTACAAGTTAATATTTCAACAACAAATCAACCAATAAAATGGGAATAACAATATTTTCAACCAAAAAAAAAAAAATTCTAAATTGCAATGTCATAAAAAAAATCAAAAAAAATCGGAATTAAATACAAATTAGTCACATATTTGAGTAATTTGTGTAATTTTTACAATGTCATAAAAAAAATCAAAAAAATCATAAATTATAAGTAAATAAATAATAAAATCAAAGCTAAAATTCAACATAATACAGAAATTTAAACTTACAATTAAGAAAAAAAGTTGAATTTACTTGGCAAAATCCTTGGCTTGGCTGTTCTTCTTCTTCCTTTCCTTCCTTCCTTGCTTGCGGCGGCTATGGAGGAGTTAGAAGTATTTTTTGTTTTTGTTTGGTTGAAGGCGTGAACTGAGAACGAAAAGGGTTTTAATTAAAACTCGCTATACGGTGTAGCGAGTTTGACTTAACTCTGGTCAAAACTCGCTACACGGTGTAGCGAGTTTAGGTTAATTAAATGCCCTAATTAATTTTCCAACGGTCAAACTTAATTACGTTAAACTCGCTACACGGTGTAGCGAGTTTTGACCAACCCTAGTCAAACTCGCTACACGGTGTAGCGATTTTCAAAAAAGTGAACATTTCAGGCAATAGTTTGAACAGTGAGTCATTTAAGTAAATAAAAAATTAAAAAGGGCTTATTTGAGAAAAAATTCCATCAACCCGAAACAATTAAATAAATAAGTCTCCACGTAATGAAACCATTCATTTTACAGTCCAATTATGTGAAACAATTGTTAGTGACGGATCTAAAAATAAATTAAAATGGGTAAAAAATAACTGGTAATAATCGAACTAGGCTCAAACTTGATGAGAAGACACTTGTCATTAGGGCAGATCTACAGTAGTGTCTGGTGTTATTCATGCAACAAATTAAGAAATAGGAGAAAATGTTGTGAGTGTAATAGTAAAATAGGAGAGAGAATGAGTGGAGAAAATTAGACATGTCCAAACGGTTCCGGTTCCAGTTCCCAATTTCGGAATCGCCGGTTTCCGGTTTCCAAATAGCCGAAACCGTATTCGAGCCATATTAATCCGGTTCCCGATTTTATCCGCCGGTTCCGGTTCCAACGGTTCCATCACCATCTAACTTTTTTTTTTTAAATCCAAACCTCTTAAGACAGTAAAGACGCTAACTAATCTGTTTTTTTTTTTCACTTGGGGAGTATGTTTTTGGAAAGAATGAGAAGTGGACAAAATTTGGTTAGTATATTATTAAAGATAGAATAAAAATTCTAACAATATTTTTAGGAAAAAAAAAGGGCGGCACTCTTATAATTTTATTAATATAATTGAAAATATTACAATGAGGGGGACAACCAAGTATTTCCCTTTTATAATTCAAGGTAGACAAAAGGAGCCTATACCTCTATAGTCTATATTACAACATTTATCTAAATTCTAGTCTAATTTAAATAAAAAAAAACACTACACTACAAGTACTAAATAAATGCTAAATATTACATTTAACTTACCTTGATCAATCGCCGGTTCCCGATTCCCGGTTCCAGAACCGCCGGTTCCCGGTTTCGCTGGTTCCTCGATTCCCAATATGGTGGATTCGTATTCAAACCGTTTCAATCCGGTTCCCGGTTACATTCGGTTCCCGATTCCGGCGGTTCCCGATTCTTGCCGATTCCCAGTTTCAGTTCTACCCGCCGGTTCCGTCGGTTCCCGGTTCTATTTGGACATGTCTAGAGGAAATAGTAAATTTAAAAAGTGTTGTGAGTATAAAAGTGAAATAGGAGAAAGAATGAGTGAGTGAAATAGTAAAGATTCTTTGTCATTTTAGGAAATGTGAAACTTTTAACGGGACGCCCTTTTAGGAAATTGAAAATTGGTGAAGCTTTTATTGGGATGGAGGGAGTATATATACTCCCTCCGTCCCGCTAATATTAGCACACTTTCCTTTTGGGCGTCCCGCTAATATCCGCACACTCCCAAAAAGGAAACTTTATATTAATAAAATATTCACCCAACCCCACTCATTTTCTCTCCTACATTATTTTAATACTCACAACACCATTATAATTTATTACACCCTCCACTCATTCTCTCTCCACTCATTCTTTTACACTCACAACATTTTATTAAAATATCATATTTCTTAATTCCCACACAAACAGTGTTTGTGCTAATATTAGCGGGACGGAGGAGTATATATATATATATATATATATATATATATATATATATATACTCCCTCCGTCCCACAAATGTATGCACTTTTTGTGACAGTGCGGGAATGAAGGTAAAAAGTGATAAAGGTGATGCGTTGTGAGTGTAAAAGTAAAATAGAAGAGAGAATGAGTGGAGAGAATAGTAAATTTGAAAAGTGTTGTGAGTAGAGAGAAGTGGGTTCCATTTCCATTTTAGGAAAATGCAGATTATTGTGGGACGTCCAAAAGAGGTATTTTTGCATATTATCGCGGGACGGAGGGAGTATATAAATATATATATATATATATATATATATATATATATATATATATATATATATATATATATATATATATATATATATATATATATATATATATATATATATTTTCAAAACGACGTCGTTTTAACCTATTTTAAAGAACAGACAACACCAAATGTTTCGCACCTAGTGAAGACTATTATAATTATGTATGTAAAGTGGTGCCTTGTGAAGCCTATTATCTCTTATGTATGTAAATATTTTAAATTTTAATTTCATGTCAATTATTTATTTTAATAAAGAACAGACAACACCAAAATATTAAGTATATATCCGCCACTGCTTGTCACCGTACTACAAGAAGTCAAGGTATTGAGTGTGAGTCCGCCGGTGACAATTATGGAATATACAAACGCACTATGTCTCATAAGTAAGTGTTGCACGCCTTTCTTTTGGTCTATTAGTTTCTTTAAATAACAAATTTATTTTATTGTAGTTTTATCACGATATAAGTAAAAAAAACTGATAAATTAATGAGTTGGTCTTATAAAAAATTAGTTTTTTTTAGCACTTAGGAAAAACGTGTTTTATTTTTTTTGTTTGTGTCAGTGCCAGTTTAACAAAATGCCAGTGTGACAAAGTGTCAGTGCATGTTTAACAAAGTGCCAGTGTAAAAAAGTGCCAGTGCATGTGTAACAAAGTGCCAGTGTAAACAAAGTGTCAGTGCATGTGTACCAAAGTGTCAGTGTAAAAAGTGTCAGTGTCAGTTTAACAAAGCGCCAGTGTAAAAAAGTGCCAGTGCATGTATATTAAGTGTCTGTTTATAAACTAACACTGTCACTTGGTTACACTAACACTGGCAATTTGTTACACTAACACTGGCACTTTGTTAAACTAACACTGGCACTTGTTTTACACTAACACCGGCACTTTGATACACTAACACTGGCACTTTATTACGCTAACACTGGCACTTTTTTACACTGGCACTGACACTTTGTTACACATGCACTGACACTGAGTTTCTGGACAAAGAGAGCTTTTAACTGGCACATTTTTAAACGTGCACTGGTACATTTTTACCATAATTCTGGCAATTATTTGTTGGAACATGAATGATCAATTAACCATGAACCGACTCATAATTAGATTAAGAAGAGAAGAAGAAGAAGACGACGTAAGCGTGTACCTTGTGATTCCATGATTGTGTTCTTGATCTTGTTCTTGAATGAAAGAAGACAATAGGGAGATAGTACTTCTAAATGATAGTGTCCACACTATAATCTTCTTAATGAATGAAGAGAATTCTTATGATTGAATTTTGTGTATGTAACTAGTGTCTCTAATGGATGATGGATAGCCTTTATATAGATAGAGAAGGGGCACTTCATTTAGGGACTACACCCTTTCCTAAAGAAGGCGGTGAGAAGTTACCATTATGCCCATCATTTAATGGTACTTACACCTAATGGAATTTTACATATTTGGTCTATACTTTAACATTATTAAATGATTATAACATATGAAATTAAATAACACATATTATTAATTCATGTTCTAACAATCTCCCACTTGGATTAATATTAATATGTATCTTTTACTAAATAAATTCCTTAATCATTTATAACATGAATGACAACCCTTATGTGCACATTTATTGTCATCAAACACAATCCCGTCCATTAGCCTTATAAGTATAGGGATTAAAGGGGCAGTCGTTGTAATTGATTCGCAACTAAATCCACATTAATCACATATATATACCCAACTAAATGACATAGATTAAGTATAGATATGTAGCATGAAATATTAATGAATATATATGAAGAACGCATATATATATTCTCGAACTAGTCCTACTTAACCAAATGAGATCAATATAAATAAAAACAACACAAAGAAATAGAAAACAACACAAACTCTCACTGATTTAAGCATTATCAAAATTGTTTCACCCATATGAGCAGTATGCTCGTGAAACATCAAAAGAGATTACGCTTTACAAAATGGATTCAATAACATGGAGTTTGATCCTATAAGTTGTATATCTATTTGTTCAGTTTATACTTATTTCTCTTCAACAAGAGACATAACCATATGATGTCTTTCGACATCTTTGCATCCACTAAAACATAATCGGAATACTTAATGATCTCAAAATAATCCGATTTTATATACATAAGCATGTAGTTTAATGTTTTATATGTACTTCATCATTCTTTTGGATGCGACTTAATGTTCTTCTTTCCGAATTGCTTTGGTATTGACCAAGCATCCCAATAATAAATACCAGGTCTGTACGAGTACAGACTTGCGCATACATTAAGCTTCCTACTGTCGGTGCATAAGGGATATTTTTCATATACTTGGATTCAAAATTAATTTTAGGACATTGCTTTAGACTGAATTTATCTCCCTTAGAGATAGGGGTGTCATGTAGTTTACAATTTTCCATGCTAAACCTTTGTAATACCTTCTCTATATAGCTCTTTTGTGATAATCCCAAAATACCTCGTGAATGATCATGATAAATTTGGATTCCTAATACAAAAGATGTCTTACCAAGATCTTTCATCTCAAATTTATTTGAGAAATTTCTTAGTTTCTTTTAGAAGGTCCTTATCATTACTAGCAAGAAAAATATCATCCACATATAAGACCAAAATAATAAATCTACTCCCACTGAACTTATGGTACACACAATTTTTACCAAGATTCATTTCAAAGTCAAATGAAAGAATAACTTGGTTAAATTTTTAAGTACCATTCACGAGATGCTTACTTAAGCCCATAAATGAATTTCTTAAGTTTACAAACCAGTTGACTAGTTTGATCCGAATTAGTCACCATTTTTGGTTTCTTCATATAGATAGTTTTCTCAATGTTTCCATTGAGAAAAGCTGTCTTAACATCCATTTGATGAAGCTCAAGATCATAATGTGCCACTAATGCCATAATGATCATAAAAGATGTTTTAGAAGATTCCGGAAAAAATATTTCTTTATAATCAATGTCTTTCTTTTAAGTAAATCCATTAGCAACAAGACGTGCCTTATATCTTTCCATATTACCTTGCTAATCCCTTTTGATTTTAAATATCAATTTATAACCAATATGTTTTACACCTTCAGGTAATGGGACAAGATCTCAAATGTCATTGTCTTTCATTGATTTTAACTCCTCATTAATGGCATTGATCCACTTATGAGAATTAGGACTATTAATGGCTTCATGGAAGGTGATTAGATCATCTCCCACTAAACCTAAGGTGTCCTCATTCTCCGCAAGATACATATCATAAATATCCGGAATAACACTTCTTCTTTCTCTAGTAGATCTTCTTAAGGGCACCGGTTCATCCTCATTTTGAGGTTGTTGAATTTCATTATGTCCAACATTTTCATGTTGTCCGTTATTTACGGGAGTCTCTATATTATTTTGAATTGTATGTTCTTTGTTGAATTTCAGGTACAATTACTTGATTTTCAACAGGAACTAAAGTTTGAGGAATAAAGAGCGGTTCCTTTAACTCTTCAAATTCAAAATCATTACTATTTCTCCCACTAAATTCAACATCCTCAAGGAACCTAACATTGCCGGTCTCAAAAAATGTTCTAGTTTTCGGGTCATAAAATTTATATCCCATAGATCTCTCGGCATACCCTACAAAATAGCTACTAATAGTATTAAGGTCCAGTTTGCCCTCATTAGGCCTATAATGTCTAGCTTCTGCTGGACACCCCCATACATGAAGATGATTTAAATACGGTTTCTTATTCGTCCATAACTCATAAGGGGTTTTGTCGGTAGCCTTTTGAAGGTGCTCTATTGAGAATATAAGCTGCGATTTTTAATGCTTCGCCCATAATGAGTGAGGTAAAGAAGTACAAGAAAACATACTTCTTACCATATTCTTAAGGATTCTATTATGTCTCTCCAATATACTATGCTAGGTTTGCCCGGCATGGTGTAGTGAGGGACAATCCTACACTCTTCAAAATAGCGAGTATAAAAGACCCGGACGTTTTTCACCCAATACATTATACCGTCCGTAGTTTTCACTACCATGATCGGATTTAACGTTCTTAATAGTCTTTCTTATGCCTTAAAAGACTTGAAAATGTCCAATTATTGAAACTTTACATGAAGAAAATAATGTATCCATACGAGAGTAATCATCCATGAACGTAATGAAATATTGTTGACCATTCCATGAAGGATTTAATGACTGGTCCACAAATGTCCATATGAATTAGTTCCAAGACGTTTGATACTCTCAAAATTCTATTTCCTTTAATGTTTGTAAATTTATTCTTTAAAACACTTAATGCAAAAGTTTTATCCGGAGTATCAAGTTGTTTTTAGGAATCTCTCCGACATAAGCTTTATCAATTCTCCCTTTGGAGATATGACCCAAACGCCTATGCCATAGAATACAAGAATTTTCACTTGATAAATTTTGCTTAGTGTATTTAGTTTTGGTTTCATCATTATGGGACTCATTCATTTTCTTGACTGTGTCAAGTAAATTAAGATTATCGATATATGACAAAGTACTAGTACCGACAAATTTGAAATTTAAAATAAAGATCACATTTATTATTCTCAAAAGAACAAAAGTAACCTTCCTTGTCCAAAATTGTGATAGATATTAAATTTCATCAAAAGATGGTACAATGAATGTATTATTTAATACAAAATAATAGCTAGTACTTATCATTAATCTAAAAGTCCCTATGCCTATAACTTCAACCGGATTTTCAGCTTCCATATAGATGTATTTCTCATCTTCACTGGGGATTCGATAATTCAGGCAACCCTGCATACATGAACTAATGTGAGTTGTTGCACCAAATACAACCACTATGTATATTAAGGAATATAAACCAAATTTGCCTTAGTACAAACAAGACCAAATGACATATCATCCTGAATTCGCCATTCGCGATACTTATGGTAGTCGTTCTTCATGCGAGTAAGGTCCTTGCAAAAGAAGCATTTATTGACTTTATGATCTTTAAATGATCCCTTATGCTTCTTACTTGCAATCGCAATTTCCTTCCCTCTTCTCTTAATCCCACGAGAAGAAGTAGATGCTGAGTGAGTACTTTCTAATTTAAGATATTTCATCCTATCTTCCTCTAATGTCATATGTGAAAGTAATCCATTAATATTCCACTTGTACTTTCGACATTTATAGATCACCTCAAAAGGACCAAATTGAGGAGGAAGATAGATCAAAACTAAGTGCACGAGCAAATCTTCCGAAATCTCTAACTTAAGTGCCTTTAGTTTGATCGAAAGATGAAATAATTCAATAATGTACTCCCAAAGATTTTCTTCACCCTTGTACCGAATGGAAACAAGTTTCCACAAGAATTCAAAGAAAAATTCAGCATTTTCGATTTCAGAGACATTGTCCAAAAATGTCTTTGAAACTGCATTTTTCATGATCATTAGACTCACGCGGTTGGACCATTCTCATTGCTCAACATTTTTCCGTTCTATAACGGTATTTCCTTTAGTGAGACCAGCGGGACTTGATTCCCCTAATGCGTGATCGATGTCCATATTGCCTAAGATCATCGTTATATTATTTTTCCAAGTTTTAAAGTTAATCCCAGTAAGCAAAGGTACATCATTTATAGCAGTAGTTACGGATGAAGCATTAATCAAATCTGAAGGAGAAGAACAAGAATGAAACAAAACATATATAAGAAACTACATAATGATTAATTATATCAAATGAATTCCATCAAAATAAAGATAATCAACATGACATCAAGACTAATCTTTGAATTGCGAATTGACTCACAATTTGATTTATCTTAGGGCAAACAAATAGCTTAAACAATACACTTTAAATACTTGCCTTCTTTTGGGCCGGTTCAAGTATAGAAAATGCCCTAAAGTTTAAGGTACTTGTTACCCGGCAATAAAGAATACAAACAATTTATTTTAAACACTCGCCTTCCTTTGGGATGGTACAAAGTATTTAAAATAATCAAATATTTTATTCAGTTATTACCCCATGAATGCAAACACTTAGTCAATAACAAGGTCTCCTTTGGAAAACAAGCATGTTATCACATATCAATATTTACATTCATCTTTTAACATGTTTGAATTTAATCAACAAGGTCTCCTTTGAGAAACAAGAATGTTAACTTTTTCCAAAATGTTAAGGATATAATTAATCGGAAACATAGGGCCTTAATGTAATTTCTGAAAATTTAAAAATGGTAAAGAAACAAACGAAATTTATTAATAAAAGACAATATCCTTTTGTTCTACCCGTCCATTCTTAAAGTTTGATAACTCCAAGAACCACCGAAGCGTGACTGGTGTCCAGATACTATAATTTATTAATAAATTATCACAAATGACCAAAAGGGCACGAAAGACCAAAAGGGTGTAGTTCTATAAACATTTAAGCTTCTGCATAAATGGGCGGTCGCTCAGGTCAAGGTGGGCGACCGCCCAAGCTTCAATTCCACAAATATTCAAGTCGCTGTACACATGGGCGACCACCCAGGTCAAGATGGGCGACCGCCCAAGCTGCATTTCCACAGACATTGAAGTTGCTGTTCACATGGGCGACCGCCCAGATCAATATGGGCGACCGCCCATGTGTCCAGTGCCCAGATTTGACGAAAAGTCACCATTTTTAACACCCTTTTATGAACAGTTTTGAACCAAATAGAGAGAGTCATGCCATAACACCCAATTAGACTATCAATTCTTAACTTAATGGTGAATCAATATTCAACCAAAGCAAGTAGATCCGCATACTCACATCACATTTTTAACTGCGTGGCTATGCATATGAACAAACTCACAACACATTCAAGGATGGTGGTTATGTTCAAAAATGGGATAATCTTACATTAAGAATTGAAAGCCTTTGAGTAAACCAAAATCAGAAATAGAATGAAGTTTTATGAATATAATACTCTTAGACAAGATGAGTATCATGAACAAGAACAATAACTAAATGAAATCATACAAGAATTAAAGCTTAAGGCTTTATAAGAATTTCAAACTCAATCTAGTATATGAGTAGGCTCTGATACCAATTGTTGGAACATGAATGATCCATTAACCATGAACCGACTCATAACTAGATTAAGAAGAGAAGAAGAAGAAGACGACGGAAGCGTGTACCTTGTGATTCCATGATTGTGTTCTTGATCTTGTTTTTGAATGAAAGAAGACAGTAGGGAGATAGTACTTCTAAATGATAGTGCCCACACTATAATCTTCTTAATGAATGAAGAGAATTCTTATGACTGAATTTTGTGTATGTAACTAGTGTCTCTAATGGATAGCCTTTATATAGATAGAGAAGGGGCACTTCATTTAGGGACTGCACCCTTTCGTAAAGAAGGCGGTGAGAAGTTACCATTATGCCCATCATTTAATGGTACTTACACCTAATGGAATTCTACATATTTGGTCTATACTTTAACATTATTAAATGATTATAACATATGAAATTAAATAACACATATTATTAATCCATGTTCTAACATTATTTACGCCAACAATGACATCTTGGGATGCTGTGTTTCAATCACGCACACGAACACTCATTAAGATGCGTAGTTAACATCAACCCTGATTTATTGATTTTATATGCTGAAATTGTTGAGTCCTTGTAGCAACTAAAGCATGGTTGTGATTTTGTGAAGATGAAGCCAATTTTCTGCGAAAATTTTGAATACGAGACTCGTCAATCCGATTTGGAAACATTTCAAGGAATATGACCGAATCACATTACAGTTTCAATTTCTAGGGCCAAAATACTGAGAAATCATCAAATGAAGCAATGATTGAAGTCGGCACAAATCTGGATAGAAATTCAATTTCAGAAAACTTCGACGTCGATCGGGCGCGGTGAACGGCGAAGGAAACCTTTACATGTAGACGTCTTCTAAAAAAATACGTTTTTTCTAAGCTTGAGAAAAAACGCATTTTTTGTGAGATTTTGGCTAAATCAATTGTGATATATATTAAAAAGGGTGAAAAAATTTACTACTCCTTTCGTATCATTTTGTTTGGCCATATTTGACTTTTGAAAATCAATATAAGTAAGTGAACTTTGACCAAAACGTTAATGTTAATTTAATTATTGTACTGAAATTCTAAATATCGTTATTGATAAATCACTAAGCGATTTATTAATAACAATTTTTAGAATTTTATTAAGATGATTAAATAGTGTAAGTGCTTCAATTTGAGTTGTTAGTATTTTCGTTAGAAAATTAACGAAAGCCCTAGCATTCCTAATATTTTTAACAATTCCTAACTTTTCTAACAAAGCAAGGGTAAATTAGGAATTGCTATTTAAAGTTAAACCAAGAAAAGAATCTTAAAAGAGAGAAAAACTCGAAATTAAAGCAGCTGGAACAAAAACTGGTTGCTTAATTTGAAAAATATTCCTTTGGTCCAAAGCCTGCAGCTGCATTTAATGAACAGTGCACGCTGCAGGTCCTATCCGCGCGAATCAAAATGAATTTTTCAGAGGCCTATAAATTGAGCCCTTCAGTCTCATGAAAAAAGAAAAAGAGAACAACAATTCACTCACAGCACCTTGGCGAAAATACTGGAGAAAACAGTGGAAATTTCCTTGAATTGCCACCTTTTTCTCTTGATTATCTTCCCAAATCTCACTCAAACACTCTCAAATTCAAGCCTCAAACACAAACACAAAGAAGATTGGTAAACCCTCCTTCTCCTTACCCTAAACTCCTTCATCCATGCATGCATTTCAAACTTCAAAGATGTAGTTTGTTCATCAACTTGGTGTTCATCCTTTGCTTGACCTAAAAATGTAGTCACCTTGGAATAAATTTCCATGGATGACCATTTAAAAGGTCCAAATTATTTCTTACTCACTTAAAAGTGTTCTTCCTCAAAATCATTCACTCAAAAGTGTTTTCCAAAATCATTTTCATACATAAAATCTTGATTTCAAAGTTAAATCTCCCCCTTCCCAAGCAAATGAAATGCTTTAAGTCCTAATGTACCCTAATGATGGCTTGATATAGTAGATCACCACTAAAATGTCTAGTGATCACTAATCAAAGCCTAAGGAAATGGGGACAAGCATGAATGCAAAACCCCCTTTAAAATCACATTTTTCTTCAAGAACATCTTGCTGTCCAGTAGCATTGTTCTAAGACCTCAGTCCATTGTTTAATTTTTTGGATACAGAAGAACTTGGAATTGGGTATTGACTACAAAATACTTTTTGTAGCCAACATCCTTAGAATTTCAGACATATTTTTACTTTATTTTTTGCGTGAGTCTAACTCCCTTTTTCAAATTATTTTCCAAAGGTCAGTTCAACAGTCTCTGGAAATCCAGATTTCATATCTGTGATTTACAGAAGGTTTTGGTCCCCCAAATCATCTCCAAATGGAAAAGTATTTTGCAGAAACCTTATTTAAGATGTTTTGAACAACTTTCATTCTCGGACTTTTCCCAGATTTTGAATTTTTAAAGCTCTTAAATCCATTTTAAAATCAAGTGTCCACTGCCTTTTTCATTCTGGCAGAAATGACTTTCAACTTCAAGGAGTCTTTTGAGTACCAAAACTCAACCCTAAAATTACACCAAAAATCATGGGACTTGTTTAATGTCTTACAAAGAGTTCCCAATTTTTAGTTTCTCAGTTTGAACTTATTTTGACCAAAACACACACACACATACACACACACACACAAATGGTTTTTAAGCTTGGAAGACTCGTTTTACGAGGCATTCCGGGTGAACCCTAACGTTCTTCCCGGTGTGTAACGTGACCTCCGAACCCAAATCTCTCATCTCGGGCATTTTTCAAAGTTTTGGCCCTTAAAACAAAAATGGCGTAGCGACTCCGTCTCCGTTTTGATTTTCAAAAAAAAAAAAGGAAAAATCGGGAGTGACATCATCACAAATAGATATTAATGTTTGATGAAAAATCATTCGTATTATTGATTATCAAAAGCCAAATATGGTCAAACAAAATAAGACGAAGGAAATACTATTTATCATAGAGTAAACATTAAAGGACCGTTTGATAACTCGATATAAAACTGGATGGATATAATAAATAATACTGGATAAAGTTGTTTGGTATGATTTTAAGTTTTTGAATTAATTAGAAGAATATGACCGATGAGAGATTTATCCCATTATTATTTATTCCATAAAAAGGGATGACATTATTAATACGAGAATCATATATAATATAAACAACAAAACTATTTAGAGCCTTCAGAAAATGCCACGTCAAAGGCCACGTCATCAGCTCCATTTCCAACTCATTTTTATTCTAGATTTTAATTAAAAAAATATAGGATAAGTGTTTTTTTTTTCATAAATCCGAAATTAGGATAAGTGTTTTTTAATTCATAAATCCGAAAAAATCAAAACTAGGATAAGTGGTGAAAAATTCGGAGCAAAAATTCTGATAATGCAATTGAAATTTAGATAAAATTTAAAATTTTGATAAGATATATCTAACTTTAAATTTCTAGATTATATTTAACTGTAACAATTTTTCAAATGTGGATAATATATTTCGATAAATCTCAAATTTTTGAAATTATATATATTTCGGATAATATAACTTTAGGCTGACTCATAAAATCCATAAAATTATTTTAATTTTCAAAAGTTAACTGAAATATTAAACAACCAAATTAATTATTATCTATATCTTTTGGAGTGTACAAAGCAATTCACAAGCAAGACACATTGCAATATTTAATAGGCTTGCAAGGAAAGAAATTTGCATTTTGATTTCCGTAACGTTCATCATAAAATTAATACCCACATAATATAAAGCTGAGCTACAACCAGTAAGCATTGGTCTATAAGAAGTGTTTATGCAAACGCATGTGAGTAGAAAGACATTCTACAAGGACCACTCTTCCATAGTAGTATACGAGTATGCATCTAAATAAATGCCATAAGCCACTATGGAAGAGTTGTTCAAATAAAATAATTACAATTGAAGAGAAACTTCCTCTTTTTAATGAACTTGTATCTTATTCAGGAAATATAATTTTGATTTAAATAGATTTTTATTTGTTTTCAGTTTTTTTATTTTATTTACTTTTTGCTTTGCTTATTTTGGTATTTATTTTAGTTTTTGTTTATTAAAAACTATAATATTTTTAAATAAAATTATAATATATTATGATGTTTCTTAAAAATAATCATTGTCACTGATGGGTAACTTACCTTGGATTTAAGAGACCTTCTATTTTGATATTAGTTTATTTTCATTTCTTAAATTTTATTTGCTTAACAAATTTCGGCCAAATAACTTCTATTTTGATATTAGTTTATTTTCATTTCCATTTTTGTTTGAATTTATTTATTTGGTTTGATTTTAATTTTTATTATTTTTATGTTTTGGTTATGGTTTTTGTCTAAGAAAATAGTTTTGTTTGTATTTATGTTTTATTTTTTATCATCATGTATTATTTATGTTTTCTTTCTTAGTTTTTTTATGGTGCATCTTGGCATGTATTTATGGCCATGAAGATATCTAGAAAGACGAGAAACGAATAACTGAAGATTGAGCTTGATCCTTAATTATAATAATACTGGCCTAAGCTCGTGTCCAAGGCCACGTTTTTGGTGTTTTTTTGTTTGTTTTTTTTTAATTTTTTTTTAATTTAATTTTTTTTAGGACAAAATGGGAAATGAACAAAAAAGTGAGGACAAAATGGGAAATTCCCCCTTGAAACAGTTCATAGGGGGTTGCATTTATACTATAGATTAGAATTACAAACACCACTACAAGAGAAGGGGCTATTTCCGGCGCTCATTTACGGCGGTGGACACGCGTCCGCCGTATATATCATATATATACGACGGTTATATCTACCGCCTTATATAATTAATATATGCGGCGGTCTAGACCGCCGTAAATAAGTAAATACGTATATTTCACATGAATACGTATGAGATCGAAGTTATATACGGCGGTTTATAAGTAGCCGCCGTATATAGTTAACTATTTACGGCGGTTTATACGCGTCCGCCGTATATAGTTAACTATTTACGGCGGTTTATACGCGTCCGCCGTAAATGTTATTAAATACCGGGAAACCAAAATTTCCTATTCAGTTTCGCGGTATCTCTCCCTCTCTTTCTCTCCTCCATAATAGCAGCGGCCAGCTAGGGCACGAACGAAGATCTCCATAGCTAGGGCACGAACGAAGATCTCTTTCTCTCCTCCAAATCAGCAGGTTGGTATTTACTTTTAATTTTTTGGTTTTTATTGTTCTTGGTCTTGGTCTTACTTACTCAGTCTCTCTTTCTCTCCTCGCGTATCTCAGTCTCTCTTTCTCCTCCAGCCTGGGAAATTGAGCTTTGATTTCTTCAATCAACAACAATCAGGTATACATTTCTTTCCCCTTTTCTAATTTACTTTTAATTTCGAAGTTTTTTTGTTGGGTGTTGTGAGTTATTGTTGATGTTGCCGTTGTTGTTGTTGTTGTTGGTATTGCTTCATGAAATCAGGTCTGTTTTTTTTTTGTTTTTTTTTTTTTTTTTTTTGATAACCGACATTGTGGGGTTTTTTTGATAATCGGCATTGTGCTAAAACTTAAATTTATGATTTTGCGATTTTGTTCTATGTTCATGGCTCTAGATTGATTTTTGTAGGTCTGTTTGCGTATGTTCTTGAAATTGGGGTTTTGCGATTTTGGTGGGTAGCCTTGAGGAGGGTATGCTCCTGGTGGAGGCTGATGCCCAGGAGGGTAATGACCTCCACCGAGATGTGAGAACAGCCCTTTGTCAGACTCATCATGCTTGTCCTTTCCACCACCCATTTTTCTTCACCAAATTGATAATATAGATAAAGAAGACTAAGAACCTGAAACTTATTCAACGTAAGCCATATTCTTTTAGAAAGATTGCAAAACAACAACTGTGACAAGATCATGCAGTTCATTCCAAAGCAGGCACCAGACTAAAGTAGTATTTGCTCAAAATACAAGGGGTAGATTAAAGCGTGATAATTACACAATTTTATAGGAAAAAATCAATAATATCCTCCCACTGAGTACCGGGGAAAAAACTTGTCTGAAAGATAAAAAATCAAACAGCATTATAAGATGTATGAATCTGACTGGAAATACAATGTGAGACAAGCATATAATAAGTATTACTCAGTTATGAATATTAATTACTCAGTTATGACTTTGTTATGAATATTGACTCAGTTATGAATATTATTACTCAGTTGAAACAGCATTATAAGATGTATGAATCTGACCAAGACGCATTGGCTCACCCACCCCGTGGGTGCGTTGCGAATCATCAACGGGCCGCACTTGTTGCGATGTGGGGTACGCCCAAGGCTCGGGTATATTTCAAATTAATCTCAATCTATTATCGTGAATGTCTTATATAAGTAGTCAAATTAATACTAATATTATCTTCTTTTTTTTTTCCAGGAAATATCAGAAACAAATAAATTGAATCGAGAAAAACAATCGTGCCTGAATAGGACCGGAAAAACGTCCCATCCCAAAGTCATCAAAGAGGTTTGTCATCGTTCAATTTAGTTCTCAGTTGTCAATTCAATTAATGTTTCTTTTTGTATCGTATATAAATATATTTTTTTGGTCAAATGATTCTATTATAAATTGTAGAGAGGCGACAAGGGATTACCAACTGATCGCTTAAGCGTTTTCATACATACGCGCACGGGCAAAACACCCGCAGATCAAGAAACCACTCAAATGATTGTAAGTTAAAGTTTCAACCTTTTCTCTGCTTTCAGTTTTGTTATTCTATAGAATACTTTTTTCATTTCTAACTTCATTTTCATAATATTAATTAAAGTTAAAACATTTATATTGAACATGTTGTTTTTGTTACAGCGAACGCTTAATGATGCAGTTGAGGAGCTGCCAGAGGAGCAACAAGACTCTCCGCGGCGCGTGAAAATATTTTTGTTGGTATGTTTGGCTCTGATGACCATGGGAGAGTTCGATGTATGGGAGGCGGTCGAACAAAACTAAGGTGTTTGGTAAATCCCAACCTTCTCGGGCAGTTGTAATGGAGGCGGTGGCGGGGTAAGAGCAGATATGGAAAGGCAACTTGAGGAGGAACGCCGAAAAAATGAGGAGGAACGCCAACGACTTCGGGAGCAGTTACAACAACAACTTGATGAGGAACGCCTTAAGTTACAACAACAAATTGATGAATTGCAACGTTGTTGGATGGAACGACGTGGAAATGACGGTAATGAATAGGTGTTCGTGGATTTTAGACATGGTGTATTTTGGATACATTCAACAACTAATAACTTTTTTGTATAATGGTTATTATGTCGGATACATTCAACATTAATTGTGTTAATATGTAGATTGTAAATATTGATTGCATTTGTGTATTTTTGGTTATATTGTGTGTGTACAAAGTTGAATTTGGTTTTTGTGAACGTATTTTTGGGGAAAATGAATTATACAAAGCTGGGGAAAAAAAAAATAGGATTATTTACGGCGGTGACTAAATCCGCCGTATAAAGCTAGGGACGACTCGTGCCCAAAGGGGGAACGAGGGAACCAGTAGGGGGTGTAAATGGGACGACTCGTGCCATGGTGGACGAGTCGTCCCTATTTAGTTATTTACGGCGGATATAGTAACCGCCGTATAAAATGGCCATGGACGACTGCTTGGACGAGGGAACCCGCGGGGTGTGAACCGGGACGACTCGTCACGGAGCGGACGACTCGTCTCTTATTTACGGCGGTTACACATTCCGCCGTATAAAGATCACTCAAATATGCCATTTTATACGTATGTATTCCATTTATTTACGGCGGTGGTATCCGCCGTATATACTATATACGGCGGTTGTCCCGTCGTATATAGTATATACGGCGATGATTTATACGGGAATCTATTTACGGCGGCTAGACCGCCGTAAATACTATATACGGCGGGGCGCGTATTATTTACGGCGGATTTTAACCGCCGTAAATAAGCCTCTTTCTTGTAGTGCACAAAACAATACTTAACTAACCTACTTGCATTTTATGAATAGTTAGGGGACAAGTTTGACCGATGTTAAGAGTGTAAATATAAAGGAGAGCCTCCCCATTTTGCTCATATTTATGTACTCCCTTCGTTCACATAGTTATTTCACAGTTACTGTACTCACGTAAATTAAGGAGAGAATATTATATTGAAAGTGTTGTGAGTGTGAAAGTAAAATAAGAAAGAGAATGAGTGGAGAGAATAGTAAATTATAATAGTATTGTGAGTATTAAAATAATGTAGGAGAGAGAATGAGTGGGGTAGAATTAATATTTTAATGATATAAACTTTCTATTTTAAGTAAAAAACAAAGTGTGAAGTATGTATTTGGACGCCCAAAATAGAAAGTGTGAAGTAAGTATGTGGACGGAGGGAGTATATGCCATTGGTAAATTTGACAGCCAATTAAAAGTTATTTGTCATACATCTATAAATATTACTCCCTCCGTCCCGGTCGAAGTGTCCGAAAAGGACAATTGCACGATAATTAAGGAAAGTGAGGTAAGAAAGAGAAAAGTTTAAATGTTGTGAGTATGAAAAATTAAATAGGAGAGAGAATGAGTGGGAGGAATAGTTAGGAGAGAGAATGTTGTGAGTGTAAAAGTAAGGTAGGAGAGAGAATGAGTGGGTGAAATAGTGAAAAAACTTTCCTTTTTTGGGTATGAGACATTTTAAATGGGACGCCCAAAATAGAAACTTGGGACACTTCGGCCGGGGCGGAGGGAGTATATAGCAGAGTCCTACTCTATTCTCATAGCGTGCCACATGAATTTATGACATGGAAATCCACGCGACATTCAACGTGTTTTTGTCCAATAAGTTTTTATCAATCCGCCGACGCTTACATCCTAATTCAAATTTTAAAATTGCTTAAATATAACAACAAAATCTCACAGGTTAAAATAAATACAATTAGATTAGGTTAATTTGTTCATAAATTTGAAAATATTTAAAATTCAAATTAGATATATACAAATATATGGAGATAATACGATTTCATATTCTCTCTCCCCCTCCTCCTTCTCTAAGTTTTTTTTATATAGTGATACATTTCATATCTCCTCCCCTTTCTCTGATTTGTTCCTACCCAAATTGAGATTATATATCCATACTATTTGTTTATTCAACACAACCTACGTGCTCCCACTATTACATTTGTTAACCACATATATGAATTAATGTTTCCTTTACTATCTATTTACATGTTGCTGAAAACCTCAAATTTTCAAAATTTTGATTGAATTTTCGTTTTGAAAACAAGAATTTTTTTTATTGCATTTAAAATATATTTATATATTTTATCTAACTTAATTATCTTTGATGTTGCAGGTGTCGAAGACATCGACGACAATTAATGAGAATGCATATATTTCGAAAAACAAAATGGATTTTCAGATATTAGAGCTTTACGAGTCGTTCTTTTCATACTCCGTATTCAATGTTTTCTGATATATGATCATATTAATTATTTTCTTTATCAAATTAATTTTCTAAATGGTTTTTTTAGAAGGATAGTGTGGTAATAAGAATTTTGTTTGATTGTCAAACAAGTACATATTCACCAAAATATAAATTAACAGGTCACAATAGCTAGATCAAACTAACTCTTTGATTTTATTTTACAGTATTTTGGCCTTGCAACTCCGAAATAAAACCACATAACTGGCATTTGTCAATGGTTGAGCCATTTTCTAAGCTTATAAAGTTACTTTATATACCTTATTGGTATTTTCTTCACTTTGCTGAACTATTGAGAAATGAGGGTGTGATTTACGTATTAGACGGTTTAATTGCGTGAGGCATGCTAAAAGCTTAGTTCTACTATTGAAGAACAAAAAAAAAAAAATCAGGTTTTCTCTTGAAAGATCGAATTAAATATTTTATTTTTGACATTCACGTTTAGACCGAGGGAGTATCAGGTTTTCATTTTTAAACCTTCTCAAATTAAATATTGAATTTCTAATATTTGAAAAAAAAAATATATATAGGAAAATATGATTATGTTACTAACAATATACTGACAAGTAAAATATAATTATTTTTAAACATTGACAAGTCGCATGTAACATATATTTTGCTCAAGTCTTTTAATAGAGTAGTCTATTTTTAATTAATTATTTTTATTAGGTCTCATTCTTAAGTTTTATTAAAAATGTAGTACAATATTATAATGATATAAATAAATAAGATGTTAATATAAAATGTTTAACAAATAAAACACAATATCGATTTTGAAACTTGAGAAATAATCACAGTAAAGTAATGTGAAAATTACTTTCGGCATATAATCCAATCCTAAATTGTAGGGAACAAAAAATACGTTGTCTATATTATATATTAAAGCAGAAGAAAGTGCAATGCACACAGCCTGTCATGTGGCTTTATGACGTGAAATTTCACGTGGCTTTTTCTCATTCGTCCTTCTTAATTATTTATGCAAATTTTGAATTTCAGTCGAATTTCACTCTCAAGTTTGAATATTCTGATTTCGAATTTCAATCCCAAATTTGAATATTCTGATTTCGAATTTCAATTTCAAGCAGGAGAAATTTGATAAGTAGGCAAGAAAAAAGGAGAAATTATCATTTTATTTCAAACATTTAATTCTATTTTTTCAATTAAGCAGAATGTATTGGTTTAATACTCCTAACCGTATTTGCTATTTTTTACCCGGTTGACATTATTGTGGGTAGATTGAGGGGGATGGTTGACCAAGATTTTATTTGGTAGATTGTGATTTCATTTGGTATTTTTTTTATTTCTGATTATTCTGGAAAAAATGTGAACTTTATTAGTTTTCACATATGTACATGTTTAATGTTTTATTTAAGCTAATCCACTAATTTCTTTGTGAGTATAGCACAGTTGTAACATCAATTGTGATTACCTGGACATAATGGATGTGACATTGCAGTTAATTAAAATAATTTTACTGGAATTCTTATTTTAAAAGTTTTGAATTGAAAAAAGCTTTTGAATTTTCATGCTACAGTTGTGTACAAATATATAACTCTATAAAACCCTAATGGAAGTATACCCCAAAATCCTAAAAGACTCGCAAGAGATACCTGAAATTGAGAAGCTTTCGATTCAATTTCAGCTTTAATGACGGTGTAGGAGGCGTTATATGGAAATGAAGATGGCACTGAATGAAGGGAGCAGGAGAGGAATCCGGAAGAGTGTTTGTGGTTGCGGAATGATGAAAGGAGATCGGAATGAAGTATAAACTGAGATTTCAATTAATTTGGAATCGAGAATGAAATCGATAAAGGGGAGTGGATATGAGAAATATGACCAAAAATTATTGATAAGCTTCGTCGAATTGTAGAATGGTTAGGGGTCGGTGGTTGAAAGGGGTTGCTGGTAGGTTGAGAGAAAGAGGGGATGAGAGGATGGGACAAACTTTGAAGAATCTTAGTACTCAAACCAAATTATTATTATTTTAAATAATTTGTCCATAAATGAAAGATTACATTTAAAATATTTACTGAAAAAATAGAAAAATAAAAAATAAATTATAAGGATATTTATATATTTTTGTGATTATGAAGACCAGTCATGAGAATCCAGAGGCTCGACAGTGCAAGTATTATGAATTTTCGCAAAATTTTGTTTGGGATAAGCCAAACCGAGAATGGCGTCCTAGAAAGAAAGGCACAACAATAGAACGAATTTACCATGTCCCCATGAATTCAGGCGATATCTACTATTTCCGAGGATAATGTTGAATCATATTGCTGGTGCTACATGCCATAATGATTTGAAAATTGTAAATGGCACTATGTAAGTGATTACAAAGTAGCATGTTATGCTCTAGGATTGTTAGATGATGACAAAGAATATGTTGATGAAATCAAATAAGCAAATGAATGGGGATCTCCGGATTACTTAAGAAGACTATTCGCGATGCTACTACTATCTAATAGTATGTCGAGGCCACAAGACGTCTGGAATAAAACTTGGCAATTTCTGTCAGATGATATCATCTACAAGCATCGAAAGAATTTTAACAATCCTGCTAAATGTTTTAATATGTTATATATATATATATATTTTTTATGAAATATCATAAAATTTATTTAACGTATCACATTGCATATATTATTTTTTAACAATTTTATTAATCATTTTTTGAGCATTTTCTTCTTAATGTGAATCAATTTCTTATATACAGGTCTAACACTCAGTGACGAGCAAGTTAAAAATTTTGCATTGACTGAAATTGATAAGTTATTGGCAACAAATTGCAGCAGTCTCCAGAATTTTAGAGATATGCCTAAACCTAACACTTCTGTCATATGTGATGCGAAGAATATGCTAATATTAGATGAAATATCTTACGACGTAGATGAGATGAAGGCTCAGCACTATAGATTATATACATGTTTTACTGAAGAACAAAATATGGTTTATGATAAGATTATGGCTGCATTTGATAGTGATAATGGTGGAGTGATCTTTCTGTATGGGTATGAAGGTACGGGAAAGACTTTCATATGGAAGACATTGTCCTCGGACTTATGAAGTAGGAGGAATATAGTTCTTCATGTGGCTTCTAGCGGTATTGTTTCTTTGCTTCTTCTGAGGGGAAGAACTGTTCACTGCATGTTCAGTATACCCATCCAGGTCGATGAAAGCCCAACTTGTAGCAAGATTAAACCAGGTTCTGAAGTGTGTGCTAAATAAAACAAAGCTCATAATTTGGGATGAGGTTGCAATGACCCACAAACACTGCTTTGAGGCTCTTGACAGGAGCTTGAGGGACATTATGCATACGTCTGACGGTCGATGCTCTAATAAGCCCTACAGTGGATTAGTTGTTGTATTTGGAGGAGATTCCAGGCAAATATTGTCGGTTGTTTCCAAAGAGAGCCGACATGATATTTTGCATGCTACCAATAGTTCATCTAAACTTTGGTATTCGTGTGAGGTTCTTAAATTGACAAAAAATATGAGATTACAGGTAAACTCATCTGATATTAAACTCTCATTATTTTACATTTCCCTATTTCAGTCCTTAAATATTTTATATCAATCATTGTCTATATGCAGGTCGGTTCATCTTCTTCTAATGCTTTGGAGACCAAGGATTTTGCTGAATGGATATTACGAGTCAGAGATGGGGATGCCGGTGGAGAAAATGATGGAGAAGTTGATATTAAGCTACCATATGACATTCTGATAAGATATGTAGTTGATTCTATTGCAACTATCGTTGAATATACGCATCTAACATATTACGTAACATGTTTCTTGATGGATTCTTTTGGAATATAGTTGTTTTTGCACTAACCAATGAAATAGTAGATAGTATCAATGATTATGTGATGTCATTATTGCTCGGTGAAGAGGTGGAGTACACGAGTTCAGATAGCATCAACAAGGAGGACGGAGATATTGCTGACTACGAGGATATATTTTTTGTTGAGTTTCTTAATACGATTAAATGCTCGGGATTACCGAACCATAATATTCGTCTGAAGGTTGGATGTGTGGTCATGCTACTCAGGAACATCGATCAAGCATCAAAGCTATGCAATGGAACGAGAATGATCTTCACAAATCTAGAAAAATAAGTGGTTGAAGCAGTAATGCTTTCTGGAAAGAATGTTGGCATGAAGGTGCTTGTGCCTAGAATGATTATGGGCCCATCATATTTGACAAAATTCCATGTCAAGTTCCATCGTAGGCAGTTCCCATTAGTCGTCTGATTTGCTATGACCATAAATAAAATCCAGGGACAAATGCTTCGCACGTTGGACTCTACCTTCCCAGGCCTGTATTCAGCCATGGTCAATTGTATGTGGTAATCTCTAGAGTTACTAGCAAGAAGGGGCTCAAAATTTTGATTTGTGAAAAGGATGGTCAAACGCACGATACGACCACCAATGTGGTGTATAAAGAAGTTTTCCACAAATTGTGAGGTAATTTGTACTTTCTTACGATATTTATATTATCATTCACAAATTGTGAGGTAATTTCCACAAATTCATAATCACATTTGTTTTTTGACATATCTTTTTGCTTACATTGACAGTTCAGGCGGGTTGCTAATTTGTACTTCCTTACGATATCTATATTATCATTTATAATAGTCAGGTATGTGAGGATCAATCTGTGTCAAGTATAATAATTTATCTAGAGCCAATGTTTTGCTTTCACGTAACTATCATGTAAATATATTTGATCAATAGTTACCGATAGAAAATGTATAGTGCTTGATTTTGTTACAAGTTTAATTTTTGACTTTGAAGGACATTTTGAATATTTTGACATTTAAGCAATTTTAGTAAAAATATACATAAGTCCTCTTAATATTACCTTATAATATGAAGTATGTTAAAGATGATTTAGTAACTTTTTTAAAATGCACACTCATTTTAAGACATTTTTTTTTTTGGAAAATGGACACTCATTTAGATTTGTAGCAATGCACATTTTGACCGGAGATTTTGTTCCTCCTGCACAATACAGTTGGATATCTTAATTTTGTTTACGCCTAGATCTACAAGATCAACTATTAAAGTGATCAATGTACCCCTTGCATAATATAAGTGATGATCATTTGTAACATCTGAATTACCGCATTATCACTATTATCTTACTTATGTTACTCTTATTTTTTTGTTTGGTCTATTCAGACATTTTGTGCCTTGATCCTAGGATTAAGTATGTCAATGTTTCTGATTTCTTGCCTATTTAGTTTTGCAAATTGTTATTTCTGATTATCTTAACCTTTGAGACTATGTAAGTTTGTTTTTTCTCTCGGTTATTAATCTCCGGCCTTATATACAATGTGTTTTAACAAAACTAACTACTTGACAGTTTGAGATTCTTCCACATCTCTGAACAATCAAAATGTCTTCTCCAAGCAAGAGAAGAGAGATGGACGTGATGAAGTTGTAAGTTTGTTTAATGTTGTATTTCTATTAGTTAACAATTTCTCTCGTATCTTTTTTCTTCTTCTAATTTTTGTCGGCCAATACATCAACTAGACCGAATTTCTTTTTTTTCACCCTTTCAGTTTTTTTGGTTTTGTTTATGCTTCTTTTGATTGGGGAATATGTAATGATGATGGGAGTCAGAAAGATCATTCCCTTGCCATCACGAAGAAGAATGGGTCCTTATTTAGCTGAGAGTCATATTGGATATAAAGAGGTTCAAGGTTAATTAATAAATCTTATTTTGTTGAAGTTTGAAGATGATATTGTTTGAAGTTTATGTATCAGCAGATAATCTGATTAAATAGCACATTAGCTCGAGTTTGGCATTGTTCAAAGTTTGATTGTGTAGTTCTGATGGTAAGACTTGAATTTAAATATGTTTTAGCGAATAATTAATAGGCATTTGGGAGTAACATGTATTTTCCAATATGATGGTTTTTTGAGTGTATTTACTTGCAATATTCACTCCTTTGCATCATTCACCACGAATTGCCTGAACTATGATAATGTTTCACTCAAATCACTCTTTTGATTTTAAGACTTTGTGTTTTTTACCCAAATTTGGATGGTTGATATTTGACTTTTTCAGTAAGTTTAACCAAAGGAGTTGAGTTTGTCTAAAATGAGATGGAACTCCATTTAAACTGTTGGGAAATCAAATTGATTTAAAAGAATCCAAATTCCTTAAACATTTATATTGAATCAATAATTTGCGTTTTTGTTAAATTTGATTTGGGATTGATATGTTATTTTATGAATCTCTTAAAATTTCTTGGTTATTTCTTTGACCCATGACTAAACTGTAATAGATACACTAATAATTAGATAAAATACATTTTATTATTTTTTTATTATAAAAGCAACACATTATTGTTAGTTTTTTTTTTTCATAGTTAGGCAATAATAGATATTGATATACTAATTATATGTGTAGATCTCTCTGTATATATGTATATGTATAGTGATTATATATACCTACCAATTTTTTTAAAAAAACGAATAAAATTACAATTTATTAATTAATCTTATTGTCCTTTTAAATACATATTTTCAATTATATTTTTTAATTACATAAATAATTATTTATTTAATAAAAAAAATTATTCACCGTCGGGTACCGACGGGTTACTGACTAGTTATTAGTAGAAACATAAATAATAAGTTTTATCCCTGCATTCCTCCTAACCTAACTAACCCATAATAATACGACAAATGCATGTATTTATATCCACATAAGGTTATTTCGTGAGCAAGCGGTCCATCTAGAATTAGAATACGATCACTCCCTTCGTCCCATTTTAAGGACCGTTTGGTAGCCCTTTTTAGAATCGGATAGAATTATTAGTCCAATAAGCTTTATGTCTGATAGATTTAATGCAATCGAAGTAATAATTCTAACAATCCGAATAAGACCTCTTATCATCTCTTATTCCCTACATATGTATTCCAAAAAAAGGATAGTATTATTAATCCCTGAATTAATAATCTCTTCACTATTAATACGGGTTAATCCTATCAGGCTATCAAACGAGTCCTAAGAGTTTTAGGATAGTATTTCATGTTTTTTAAGTTTTTTTTTTTTTTTAATAATAAAGAATTGCAAGTGAGTAGTAGAAGATTAGATGAGAGAGAATGTAAAAGTTAAAACATTTATGATAAAACCTCTTTTTGATTGGTTTATTTGTAAATATGTTAACATATAAGGGCATAATGAATTGTTTTTTGTAAATATATTTATATTATAAATGTTTAAATGTTCGAAATACTGTTCAAATTTGTCATTTATAAAATAAGACTCTTTGTTTGAAATGAATCAAAAGAAAAAGTAGAACTCTTGAATTAAAGTGAGACCGAGGGAGTAGCATTTTATTTTATTTACTAAACTAGTGGTGTGCTAGAATTTGTAGCCTCTAATCTATTCTTATTGGTTGTGTATATATAAATGGATAATGGAGTGAGTACAAATTTGTGATATTTTTGTCATAATTTGTCGTTTTCAAAACCAACCAACTCAACAATTATTATTCCCATCCTTGGATTTAACTTAATCCATAACACTTATACCAAACATCATCTTCAAATCACCATTTTGTGAGATGATTTCCAAGAGTATTTCTTGTTCTTTTTTTTTTTTTTTTTTTTAGGTGATTGTGAATAGTGAACCAAACTCTTTCAAGAAAAATGGATAAGGGTTTGTTGCTTACTTCTTTGTTGTGTTTTGTGGTAGTGTAGCAATATTCCTTTTGTCCCGATTGAAACTTCATCTTTTATTCGAAAAACATCTCATTAGAAGTTTTACATTTTCTAAAATGGTAAAAATTGTGGGTCCCATTTGTCAACCCCAGTCACTTTTCCCCTCACTTACTGAAATTATAGATCCCAATTGTTAATCTTATTAGAAATATAATATCATTATATTATATTCAAATATATATTGTAGAACTCACCTGTCAATCTCACTCACATTCTCTATTCACAATCCATTTTCTATTCATCATTTGTCTCTTAATTCTCGTGTCCCACAAAAATGTTGAAGCTTCGATCGGGATGAAGGAATTATATGTTACTCCATTTGTTTCAAAATGAACGTTTAAATAAAATTCAAACTTGCTTGATTGATCAATAATAAATTTGATTTATTTTTTTCTGACTTTTTTTTTTTTTGGGATGGACTATAGAGTAAATATATTTTTGTACAAAGTCATATTCTCTCTCTCATAGAAAGATAATTTTTTCCTTCATTTTAACTATTAGTTTGATTAAAAGGTTAAGAAATATAACTATGTTTATAAAATTTTATATACCATCAAAAATTACTGTCAATAATAATTTTTATTTTTTCAGTCAAAATTTTAATGTTAGTTAATATTAATATTAATATTAGTTGCATTATATTTATTTTTATGAGATGTAGGAGCAAATTTATAAAAGATTTGTTTATAAAGAAGGGACAGGGTGGAGTCATTTTCAACAGTCACTGAGAAGACAACAATGTGTTAGGAATTTGACCAATATTGTCTAAATTCTATTATGAGTAGGAAAATATTACTTATCCCATATTGGTTAGGAGAATGAATAGTAATTCCATATCTGTTAGGAAATGAAAAAAGTGGGTGTGCCTCCCTTATATAAATAGGTTTCACTAGTTAGGTTTTTTGATAGAATTGGAGAGAACTTGAGAGAGTTAGCATATGTTTACAATTTAGAGAGAGAAATTGTACGCTTGTATGCGATTGGTGAGAATATTCAAGAGTGTTGAGAGGGAGGGTGTCTCCATTCTTGTAATATCAAGAAATATATAGAAGTTATATTTTGGGTGGAATAGGCTTTTAGCCGAACCACGGAATATTGTGTTTTGTCTTTATTTCGTATTGTGTGTTGTTTGATTTCTCTTGTTGCGGATTTCTTGTATGGGTGAGCGATCCTAACAAGTGGTATCCGAGCCTGGTTGAAGAGAAGAATTCGCATCAAGAAAAGAGAGCAAAAAATTGAAGAAAGAAATTGCAGTTTCTGGTTCGTTTTTTTCAGTGCAGCGATAGGAAAATTGACGTAGAGCGTTCGTTTACCGTTGGATCGGGCTGATTTTTGGTGAGTAGATTCGGGACTAATATATCTTAAATCTGAACGGTGGAGATTGGATTTGAAGGTCCCAGGCATCGGGAATTGTATCCGGACAGCAGCAGCAATTTGAAGAAATTCATATTGTGAGGAATATGGATATTGGGATATCGAAGTATCAAGTCCCTACCTTCGATGGGAAGATGGATTTCACGGTGTGGCAGATGACAATCCAAGATATGTTGGTTCAGGAAGGACTTGATGAAGCTTTGGAAGAGAACAAGCCGGATGAGATGAACGACGTAGATTGGGTCAAAATTAAGAAGAGGGCTTCGAGTACGATAAGGTTAGCACTTGCTCCTGAAATTAAATATATTGTTTTGAAAGAGACAACAGCGAGGGGTATTTGGGAGAAACTTGCTAGTATCTATGCGTCTAAGTCGCTGACTAATCGGTTATTCTTAAAGATGGATTTATATTGTTTGAAGTTTGATGAAGGGGGTAATTTGCATGACCATATTAATTCTTTCAGTCAACTAGTATGTCGATTGTCTAATGTTGATGAGACAATGAAAGATGAGGAGCAAGCTTTGTTATTGTTGGCTTCATTACCTAAGTCCTACAAGCCTTTTGTGAAGACGATGTTGACAGGTAGGACTACTTTAACACTTGATGATGTGGTTAAGGCGTTGAGGGATAATGAAAGAATGACGAGGAGTGATAGCTTCTCCAGTGGTGACAGAGTACTAGTTGCGGAGAGTTCTGAAAGAGGGAGAAATTATAATCGTGGTGTCTCAAAAGGAAGAGGAAGGTCTCAATCTAGGGGAGATAGAGATATGAGTAAGATTGAGTGCTTCTACTGTGGAGAGACTGGTCATATGCAGATGCGTTGCCCACAATTTCGTGATGATTTGAAAAGTTTACGTGGTGTGAAAGGAAAGAAAAAGGTTGACGAAGAGAACGTTAACACGATTGATAGTGGTAGTGATAATGGAGATTTTGTTTTGACAGAAACTATAGCTGCTGCTGATGTGATTGAGGAGAAGAAGTCTGAATGGGTGCTAGATTCAGCTGCTTCAGTGCATATTCGTAAGGATCAAGCTATGTTTGACACTTTGCGATCGGAGGGAAATTTTGGAGAAATCAAAGTTGGTAATGAGCAGAAATTGAAGATTGAAGGTGTTGGGAGTGTACGTATCAAGCTTCATGATGGGACTGTGAAAACCGCTTTGAATGTAAAGTATGTTCTCGGTGCGGCTGCGAATTTGCTTTCACTAGGAATTTTGACATCTCGTGGGTATCGATATGTTGGAAGAAGACACACGTGCAAAGTGTACAAAGGAAAGCGCTTGATTCTTTAAGGGAGAAAAGGTGGGAGGAATATTTGCTACTTGGAGGGGCAATCCTTTCGTGGAAGATCCTTTTGTGATGACAAAAAGGAGAAGAAGATTGGAAAATAAGTTCACTTCTCAGGTGTTGATGAGATTTTAGGAAATTTTGGTCAAGGGGGGATTTGTTAGGAATTTGACCAATATTGCCTAAATCCTATTATGAGTAGGAAAATATTACTTATCCCATATTGGTTAGGAGAAGGAATAGTAATCCCATATCTGTTAGGAAATGGAAAAAGTGGGTGTGCCTCCCTATATAAATAAAAGCTCACTAGTTAGGTTTTTTGATAGAATTGGAGAGAAATTGAGAGAGTTAGCATATGTTTACAATTTAGAGAGAGAAATTGTACGCTTGTATGCGATTGGTGAGGATATTCAAGAGTGTTGAGAGGGAGGGTGTCTCCATTCTTGTAATATCAAGAAATATATAGAAGTTATATTTTGGGTGGAATAGGCTTTTAGCCGAACCACGAAATATTGTGTTTTGTCTTTATTTCGTATTGTGTGTTGTTTGATTTCTCTTGTTGCGAATTTCTTGTATGGGTGAGCGATCCTAACAAGTGGTCTCTCTCTCTTCGTTAGACAATCAAAATTTTAATGTTAGTTAATATTAATGTTAATATTAATATTAGTTGCATTATATTTATTTTTATGAGATGTAGGAGAAAAATCAAATTTATAAAAGATTTGTTTATAAAGAAGGGACAGGGTGGAGTCATTTTCAACAGTCACTGAGAAGACAACAATGGTGGTCAACAAATCCTAAATTAATTAGTGCAACTTGCTAACATTTGTTTATTCCTTCGAAAAAACAAAAAACATTTGTTTATGCTCAATAATGATCCTTAATCAATGAGATAAGATTTCTTGATTACTTAAACAAATCCACATCACATCTTTCTAATTATCATTAATTGTGCGTTAAATTTAGTGTCCACTTCTAAGTTTTTATCAATTATCAGTGTTAATCTTTTGTAATTATACTTGAAAATCAGAGTCTAACCTTTTGTAATTATAATTGAAAAATATATAAAAAGGTAAACACTGATATCAGGGGCGGAGCCAGGAATTGCCCCCGGGGGGGGCAAGATTTCACGGGGGTTCGGGGGCGGCGCCCCGAAAAAAAAAATTCGGGTCGGACAAGTAAAAAATGGGTCGGATCCATGAAATACAATGTATTTTAGTTAAAAATGTAAAGAATTAAGAAATGGGAAAAGCCTAACTAATTAATTAAGATTGATTGGGTCGGATCCATGAAATACAATGTATTTTAGTTAAAAATGTAAAGAATTAAGAAATGGGAAAAGCCTAACTAATTAATTAAGATTGAAAAAATGTGAGGAAATTAGGGGAAAGAAAAACAAAACTCATAAGTAAGAAAAGAAATGGATGGAGAGAAAGAGAGAATAGCGAAGATGGAGGACAAATAAAATTAATTGAAAATGTAGGTAGCAGGGCTCGAACATGGATTTGAAAGGAAACACCAAAGGCTTTAACTTCACCCCTTCTACCGCTGAACCACACCACTCACTAGTGTTAATCTTGAAGTTAATTATATACTATATACATATATAAAAAAAAATATGGGGGGGGGGCAAAAAAAAAATTTTCCACTGCATTTCCGCCGCTGGAGGGGGCGAGTGCCCCCCCCCCCCCATGCCCCCCCCCTGGCTCCGCCCCTGACTGATATGATATTTGATCAAACCTACATTAATATAATTGATTTAACCGTTCACTATATTCGGATATTTGATTCACTTTTACAAGCTAGCAATACTCTTCTTCCGTCCGTCCACAAAATTTACGATTTTTGGCTATGGTTATCGTAAAGGCCAACAAGAAGTGAGTGGTGACGCGAAAATTCTGAAGGAAGAGCCATAATAATTATAGATATAATAAATAAGTTAGATGGAAATATTAAAATTTGCTTCAAAGGGGGTCAAAATTATCATTTTGTGCAAAAAATAAATTAGTATTAAGGGAAAATTAAAGGAAGTTTAAAAATAGAAAAAAAAATTGAGGAATTTTATTTTTTTTTGAAATTTCTAACCACCTAATTTCAATTATACCCGGTAGGGGGCATTGTACCCGAGATATCTACGACAAATAGACTTTAAACGGTTAAACCTGCTTAACATGCCACTTGGACACAAGTCCTTTTGGCAAACTTTTAAAGATTTTCAACAAAACATACCTAACTTTTCTAATCAAAGATTATGGAAGCACTTGCCACAAATTAGGGCAAACAGTTGTGACGCTCTTACACAATTAATCTCAAATTTCCTTTATAAATGCTTTAAAATCACTTTGATCAGAACTTTGGATTTAAAAAAAAATGTCTTAACAATTAAGTGACATAATTAAATTAGTTTCATATGCAGAGGGGGCGGTCAAATTTAATTTAATATTATATGTGATACACATATATATTAAGTCAAATTAATATCAACTATTGATTTTTTAATTTTTTTTTTGAAAATTGTTATCAATGGAATAAATGGGTCTGATAAGAAAATGGATGGACATGATCTGGACTAATGCCAATTATTTGTGTAAACCTTCAAGATGAAGGAAAGTCTCATTTATGGATGGATATCTCATTCATTTTATGTGAAAGAAAAAGGTTTAAAAAGAGAGGGAAGGTTACTTTCAGTGTCCAAAAACATGAAAAGGACTGGCAAAAAAGGTTAAATTTAATTAAACCCACACCCAACTTATTATTTTATTATTAATTAAGTCACATTTTCATAATCTATTTTATAATTTTAATGAGAAAAGTACCTTTTTGGTCCTTAAACTATTTTAATAGGGACATTTTAGTCCCTAAACTATTTTCTAAGCTTTTTTCATCCTTGAACTATTTTAATTGAGACCTTTTAGTCCTTCCGTTAAAACTTCCGTCCATCAACCGTTAATTGAGACATTTTCGTAAAGAGTCTATAGGCAGTGCTTTTAGGTACTTAAATCCGTTGTCGAAATATATATATATATATATATATATATATATATATATATATATATATATATATATATATATATATATATATATATATATATATTTTGGAAATCCGGCATTGCAAATTCCGGTTTAAAAAAAAAAAATTAATTCATGTACAGGAAGCTGCTAACGGTGATGGATATGTCGATGGCAGCTCATGATGATGATGAGTCGTCATCTCAAGCAGCTGCAGGTGTGAGTATGAGAGGAGGAGGGCCGGTGGTGGTTGAAGTTGAAAGAGAACACATGTTTGATAAGCTGAATCGGTTAGTAATCCCAAAGCAACATGCTGAGAGGTATTTCCCACTCGATTCATCCACAAAAGATAATGGTTTTGTTGAATTTTGAGGATAGAAAAGGAAAGCCATGGAGGTTCGGATATTCATACTGGAATGCAGCTTTAAATACAACAAAGGGGATTATTAAGTGGTGGGATTGATCAAGTACAGTCACCACCACCGCCGCCGGTGGTATACGAGTCTGTGCCAGTCGTCCATGGAAAAGCAGCCGCTGCCAAAAGGCTAAGACTCTTTGGTGTTAACATGGATTGCCCCATTGATTCTCAAGAATTTCCCTCGCCCTCCACCACCACTAGTTCATCATCAACATCAACTATTCCTTACCTCCTCTGAACCGGAAAATAATAAAAAAAAAAAATTTTAAAACCGGAATTTGCAATGCCGGATTTACATTAAAAAAAAAAAATTAAAACCGAAAAATGAAATTCCAAATTAAAACAGGAATTCCAAATTCCGGATTTAGTTAAAAATCAAAACCGGAATTATGAATTCCGGATTTATTTCAAATTAAATCCGGAAAATGAAATGATGGATTTACCTTAAAACCGGAAATTGGAATTCCGGAATTAAAAAAAAAGTGCTATTTTGGTAAATAATTTTTTTGGGTGTTATTTTGGTATATAAATATTTAAAAAACAATATTTTGGTTTTTTCATCAAATTTTGAATAGTATATTCATTTTGGAATCATTTTTTTTCAAATTTGAACATTTAGGAACGGAGGTGCGTAGCAAAAAACAAAGTAATTTGAACCCAATAAACTAAAATTTTCTGTCAACCCATACAACATTTGTTCAAAATTACTTTGTTTTTACGTCTCCATTCCTAAATGTTTAAATTTGAAAAAAAAATAGCTCCAAATGAATATACTGTTCAAAATTTTTACTTTTTTTTTTTTTGCAACTCATCCGTCCCTAAGTGAATGTTCAAATTTGCAAATGAAAAAATAGTTTCAAAATGAACGTACTGTTCAATATTTTTACATTTTTGTTTACTCCTCCGTCCCTAAATGTGTTCAAATTTGTAAAAAGTAAAATAAAGAAATAGTTTCACAACGGAGTTAAGTATCTAAAAGGTCACTATCCTATAGAACTCTTTACGAAAATGTCCCAATTAACGGTTAATGGACGGAAGTTTTAACGAAAGGACTAAAAGGTCCCAATTAAAATAGTTCAAGGATGAAAAAGACTTAAAAAATAGTTTAAGGACTAAAAGGTCCCAAATAAAATAGTTTAAGGACCAAAAAGATACTTTTCTCTAATTTTAATAGAAGAAAAAAAAAAAAAGTCATAAAGAGCGTTATGTTATGTAGAAAGCTAAAGGCATTGAGCAATCCTCGTGCTCTTATATTTTTAATACAGTCTTTTATTTTTAAGCAAATTAACATTTTCTTAGTTGAAAAGGATACATTACTTACATTAATAAAATGTAAATAGATGGCGCTCCACAACAATCGAAGGCTCATTCAAAAACAACAATCGAAGGCTCATTCAAAAGATCAGAAAATTTGAATAGATGTGCAATCGTCGATAAAATGTTTGTCACAATAAAGGAGTCTAATACATCTGTGACGCCAGCTACTGTTATTGGGAGTGCCCGCTCCCATGGAGGGGGAGCGCCTGCTCCCATTAGGCCAAATTGCGAGTCATGTTTCTGTCTTCAGGGAGCGTCCGCTCCCAGGGTGGGGGAGCGCCCGCTCCCTCAGGTTCCAGATTTTCGCCTAGTTTATTTAGAGTAGGATTGTGTTTCCTAATTCCATGTTTCCTAATTCCTTAGTGTTTCTTAATCCCTTAGAGTTTCCTTTTGCTGCAACTCCTTTTGTAATCTCATATATATATATTTCCTTCATGTGAGAAGAATAAACAAGAAGAATTATTGTCCCAATTTAAATTCCTACATGGTATCAGAGCCTCCATACACAAGTCTTTGTTAATGGCGGAACAAGCACCGGCCGGTGGTAGTAATGGGCGACCTCCTCCGGTTTTGAAGATTGAATACAACTCTCCCTTCTACCTAGGTCCCCAAGATCGACCTGGTGATTTCATAACTCCTACTCGCTTTCGTGGTGATAACTACGATGATTGGGCTAGTGATATACAGACCGCTCTCGAGGCTAGACGCAAATTCGGCTTCTTGGATGGATCTATTCCATCCGCCGTTCCTCCTTGCACCGAGTCAGATTGGAATACCATTCATGCTATGTTGGTATCATGGCTCATGAATACTATTGATCCCGAGGTTAAGAGCACGCTGTCCAAGTATAGGGATGCTAGGCGTTTATGGGAGTCTCTTAAATATCGATATGCGTTGGTGGATGGACCTCGCATTCAACAACCGAAGATGTCGATCGCACGATGTGAGCGGGCCAAGACCATGTGGGCGTATTTCGGTAAGTTGACTGGATTGTGGGAATCACTGCACAATTACGAGCCGCTTATAGATTGTTCTTGCTGCGACAACTGCACAGCCGGACAGAAACACGCGGCACGAAGGGCGACTGGCAAGCTTCATGAATTTCTTATGGGTTTGAATTCTGAATACTATGCCTCTCTTCGTACTAACCTCTTGTCTCAGGATCCCTTGCCCACTCTTGATCGAGCTTATCAATTGATAGCCCAGGCTGAACGAGTGCGTCTTGCTAAACCAATTCTTGATGATCCTCCGGATGCAGTTGGTTTTTCCCTTAAAACTGGCAGTTCTCGTGGTCGTGACAAAATCGACAAATCCCACCTTGCATGTTCTCACTGTCAGAAAAAGGGTCATGATGTCTCTTCTTGTTTTGAGCTTGTCGGCTATCCAGAATGGTGGGGAGACAGTAGCAAAACAGGTGCTCGTGGTGGCGGTCCGGTCGTCCTCAACAAGGTCGAGGCAGAGGACTTGCACGCACCAACTCAGTCGCCCAAGTTGGTGCCGCCCAAGTCGGGACTCCTGCTGGGTCTCTTCCTTCTACTTTTTCATCTTTTTTTACTGCAGAATAGTGGAATGCTTTAGCCGGCCTAGTCGGTAACACTCGTATTCCAGATAATCGTCTTCACGGTACGTTTGATACATCTTCTTGGATCATTGATACGGGGGCGTCTAATCATGTGACCGGAAACGCTGCTTGTCTCTTTGATTCATACTCTATACAAGCTTGCCCCGGCAAGCTTCCTAACGGCGCTTCAGTCTTTGCTCATATAGAGGGTTCTGTTCGCCTAACAGACACCCTTGTTCTTCATCATGTTCTTTATATACCAAACTTAAACTGCAGTCTTCTTTCTGTTTCTCAATTATCTGATGATGTCCATTCTGACCGTCCATTTTAATGCTTCTCTGTGTGCTATACAGACCGGTCGAGGAACCCGATTGGAACGGGTGTTAGGCGGGATGGACTCTACTACTTCGGGGGCGCACCTTCTGCTTGTCACGTCTCTGTCAACAATGCATCTGTTTTGCTCGAGTTGTGGCATAACCGTATGGGGCATCCATCTGAAAAGTAGTGAAACTTCTTCCTCCGGTCTCTCATCTGTCGGGTAGTCTTCATCAACCTTGCGACGTTTGTTTTCGTGCAAAACATTCTAGAGATAGTTTTCCTGTTAGTGAGTATAAGTCTACTAGAGTCTTTGAGAAAGTTCACTGTGACTTGTGGGGTCCTTACACCCATGTTTCCTCTTGTGGTGCTCGTTATTTCTTGAATTTGGTAGATGATTATTCACGTGTTGTTTGGATTTATTTATTAGTTGATAAAACGGAAGTTTTTCGCATGTTTATGGCCTTTGTTGCAATGGTGGATCGACAGTTTTCTCAAAAAATCAAAATTGTTCAATCTGACAATGGCACTGAGTTTAACTCCCTGTTTGATTATTTTCTTTCCTCTGGCATCCTTTTTCAAACATCTTGTGTCGGCACCCCCCAACAAAATGGGCGTGTCGAACTTAAACACCGCCATATTTTGAACATAGCTAGAGCCTTAAGGTTTCAAGCTCACCTTCCCATTTACTTCTGAGGCGAAGCGGTCCTTACCGCTGCTCACTTGATCAATCGAACCCCTTCCCCCTTGTTAGATAATAAAACTCCCTACGACATCTTGTTTGGCAAAGCCCCCTTCTATGATTCCCTTCGAGTTTTTGGTTCGATGTGTTATGCTCATAATCAGCAGGCTAGGGGTGACAAATTTGCTAGTCGTAGCCGTAAATGCATCTTCGTGGGGTATCCTCTTGGTAAAAAGGGGTGGAAGCTATTTGACCTCGAGACCAAGAAATTCTTCGTCTCTCGTGATGTGAAGTTCTTTGAGACTGTGTTTCCATACAGCGATTCTACCACTGTTCCTCATGCCCCGGATTCTGTTGATGTTCTTGCTGAGGAAGAAGCTTTTGGTAGCATTGATTTTCCTGTTGAAGAAGACTCCGTTGCTCCTTCTGTTGAACCTACTGCAGTCGAGCCCGTTACTTTATCCGATGTGCAGGAAGAGGTTGCCCCTATTGTTCCTTCGGCTTCCACTGAGTCTACTGCTCCTTCTGCATCAACGTCGTTCTCTTTTGATGAATCTGGACCCGACCCTCTAGGGAGGGGTATGAGACAGAAAACGCCTTCAGTTCGTCTCCGCGATTTTGTGGCCCTCACTACTTCTTCTTCGAGTCCATCCCCCGCCTCTCCACTTTCAATCGGTTCCTCAGGTACTCCCTATCCTATAGCTCACTATATAAAATGTGATCGGTTTTTTGCAAAATATCGTACCTTTCTTGCAGCTCTTACAGTGGCTAAAGAGCCAACCTCCTTTCGCGAGGCCATGGCTCATGATGGCTGGAAACAGTCAATGCAAGAGGAAATTCATGCCTTGGAGGATAATGGCACATGGTCTATGGTTTCCCTACCTCCTGGCAAACGGGCCCTGTGATGTCAATGGGTCTATAAGATCAAATATAATTCTGACGGAGCGGTTGAACGGCTCAAGTCTCGGCTAGTCGTCCTCGGCAATCATCAGAAAGAAGGTATCGACTACACAGAAACTTTTGCTCCTGTGGCTAAAATGGTCACTGTTCGGGCTTTTCTTGCTATTGCTGCTTCCAAGAATTGGGAGTTACATCAGATGGACGTTCACAATGCCTTCTTGCATGGCGACTTAGCAGAAGAGGTTTATATGAAACTCCCTCCGGGCTTTGAGGCACCAAACACCAACACGATTTGCCGTCTCCATAAGTCTCTTTATGGCCTGAAGCAAGCCCCTCGTTGTTGGTTCGCCAAGTTATTGACTTCCTTGAAGACTTATGGCTTCCTCCAGTCCTACTCTGACTACTCTCTGTTTACCTTCACAAAAGGTGCGATCCAAATAAATGTGCTTGTGTATGTTGACGATCTCATCATAGCCGGGAACGATTCCGCTGCCTTACAGTCCTTCAAGAAGTACCTGTGTGAGTGCTTCAAAATGAAGGATCTCGGATCTCTGAAATACTTTCTTGGCATTGAGGTTGCTCGCAATCCTGATGGTCTGTTTCTGTGCCAACAAAAGTATACGTTGGATATTATTTCTGAGGCCGGTTTACTTAGTGTAAAGCCCTCTGGCTTCCCTATTGAACCTAACCATAAGCTTGGTGTTGCTACCGGTTCTCCCTTGGAAGATCCGGAACGATATCGACGCCTTGTAGGGTGCCTCATTTACTTGGCTGTATCTCGGTCGGATCTTGCATATTCGGTCCACATTCTATCTCAGTTCATGAATGAACCTCGTTCAGAGCATTGGGAGGCTGCTTTACGGGTTGTCCGGTATCTCAAAGGTACCCCTGGACAAGGCATTCTTTTGCGCACTGACAACGATCTTACACTTCAAGGATGGTGTGACTCGGACTGGGCTGCATGCCCCATCACCCGTCGTTCTCTAACCGGGTGGCTCGTTTTTCTCGGGCATTCCCCCATCTCTTGGAAAACTAAGAAACAACCTACTGTTTCTCGATCTTCTGCTGAGGCTGAATACCGCGCCATGACAGCTTTTACATGTGAGCTTAAATGGTTGAAGGGTTTGTTGTTGAGCCTGGGTGTCCATCATCCCAAGGCTATTCCCATCTTCTGTGACAGTGAATCGGCTCTTCACATTGCCAAGAATCCTGTTTACCATGAGCGGACGAAGCATATTGAGGTGAACTGTCATGTCGTCCGTGACGCTATCTCCAATGGCCTTATTGCTCCTTCTTATGTTCCCACGAAGACTCAGTTGGCTGACATATTTACTAAAGCTCTCGGGAAGCAACAGTTTGATATTTTACTTAGCAAGTTGGGCCTTCTTAACCCTCACGCTCCAACTTGAGGGAGGGTGTGACGCCAGCTGCTGTTATTGGGAGCGCCTGCTCCCATGGAGGGGGAGCGCCTGCTCCCATTAGGCCAAATAGCGAGTCATATTTCTGTCTTCAGGGAGCGTCCGCTCCCAGGGAGGGGGAGCGCCCGCTCCCTCTGGTTCCAGATTTCCGCCTAGTTTATTTAGAGTAGGATTGTGTTTCCTAATTCTTTAGTGTTTCTTAATCCCTTAGAGTTTCATTTTGCTGCAACTCCTTTTGTAATCTCATATATATATTTTCTCTATGTGAGAAGAATAAACAAGAAGAATTATTGTCCCAATTTAAATTCCTACAACATCTGAGTAGTGATATACAATCCTAAACCGAATCTACAATGAATGTCAATTACGACCAATGACTTGTGACGCGCAAATGCTTATCCAAGCAAAACTTGGATACGACCCAACAATGACCTTCAGAAAACCTCCGCGCGAAATTTGCCTTTGAATGCATAACAAATTACAACATTTGAGTATGCAATAAATGTTCAACCAATACATACAATACACAATGACTCCCAAGATATTGGGGAGAATGCAAAGGGTCTCGACTAATGAGAAAATATATAAAATAACGAGAAACAAGACAAAAACATGAATATCTGAAAAATGGTGGATACCAAACTATTTTGTAGCAAACGGATAATTGATTGACTTTTGAACAACGTCGGATATTGAAATTGCACGTAACAAATCTTTCCTTCGTAGAAATTACTGGTCGTGTCAATCAATTTATTTACTAAAACCTACAAAATTATAAAGTAAATATGATCGAAATCATCAAACAATTGTTTGTATTCTCAAAATTGAGATTACAAATAATTGTAAAAGGTCATCTGTACCAAAACCAAGGTTCTAAAAAGCGCTAGGCGGATGCTAGGCGGCGGAGTCGGGCCTAGCGCCTAGGCGGGGACAAGTCGGGATTAGTCGGGACCTAGGCGGGGCTTAGAACTAGGCGTTGGAGAGGGGCCTAGAGCCTAGGCGGGGCCTAGGCATCCTTAGGCGGGGTCTTTTAGAACACTGACCAAAACTGTACTAAATCAAAAATAAATTAAATTACAATTATTGGTCTGTATGATCGAGATCATCAATTATTGGATTAAGTTAAAATTATTGGTGTCAATCAATTTATTTTTGTAAAACCTACAAAATTATAAAGAAATATGATCGAAATCATCAAACAATTAATTGTTTGTAATCTCAAAATTGAGATTACAAATAATTGTAAGAGATCATTTGTACCAAAACTGTACTAAGCACTTGGAATTTATATTATTATATTATTTTATTTATTTTTTTAAGTACATATGTGAGGCATGGAGATGGTTGCATTTGAGTTCATTCATCATAATGGATTAAATTAAAATTATTGGTCTACATGATAACTAATCACATTCAAAATAAAATATTTATTCCAGATTTATTCTATATGCTCTTATTATAAGTTATCTCCTAAAAGTGGTTGGCCATTAACCAATAATTGGTAATCAAAATAGTTGGACTGAAACTCTAAAAGACTGGTGAGTAGTTATCAACTTGTTTTTTTTTTTTTTTTTTTTTTTTTTTTTGAAATTCCTTACCACCTAATATCAATTCTAATTCTAGTGCGATATTGAACCCAACATCTTTACGACAGAGAGACTTAAACCTGCTAAATATACCGATTGAACACGAGTCTTTTGACGTAGTTATCATTTATCAACCTGTTAAAACTATATAAACGTGACTAATTATATTTTGCTTTATCCAATCATCTCTAATTACAAATTAGTCACAAAATTCAGGTGATTAGTGGGGATGCAACTTTGTCCAAACTCACCTGTTTTTCACTAGAATGGTAAGGGAAAAATAATATAGAAACCAATGAGGATCACCTTTATAAAGTTTAAAAGGTCTTTACCCAAAAGAGGTAAATTCAATATCTATAGTGCAGCCCCATTTCCTCAAATAAATACTCCCTCCGTCCTAATCTAATGGGTCTTGGCATAGTGGTATCATGGTTACTTTTCGAAGGAGAGGTCACCGGTTCAAGTCCTCCCAAGGGGATTCTTTGGGCTTTAATTCCTACCTTGGTTTCAGGGTCCTTAGGAGCCCCCCGGAGCACATCCGTGCAGTTAAGGAAGCAGCATTGCTGGGCTTGTATCCTCAGTATGGGGAGTTCGAATTTTGACAGAAACAGCTGGAGCAGTCAATTGATGATGTAAGAGTGATGTAAATGTCTTGTAGGAGGGCTCCCTTGGGGCTCTGGAGTATAAGGGGTGCTGCCACCCTGGCTGCATAGGGCACATCCCGCGATTTATCTCCGCCAATATACTGTGGGGCCGGTACTTGGTGGTCCAGGATTTGTCCGGCGAAGCTGGGAACTGGGTAACAAAAAAAAAAATACTCCCTCCGTCCTATTATAAAATATACAAATCAGTTTTGCACAAAAATTAAAGAAAATATATAATTGAATAATTGTTGTGAGTATAAAACGTATGATAAGTGAAAAAAAATGGGGTAAAGAATAGTTAGTGAATAGATGATGTGAGTATTATAAGTGGGTCCTATGATTAAACAAATACGGAGTATTAAAAACTTTTTTTTTTGGACTTGTGTATTTTGTAATGAAACACTAAAATTGGACTTTTGTGCCTTTTTGTAATGAGATATTAAAATTGAGCTTGTATATTTTATAATGGAGTGCGTCTGCTGAGAAACGCGTTTCTCCATAACTATGGAGAAACGTGTTTTTCATAGCCAGAAGCTTTACATTTGATAACCAGAAAAAAAAAATCCAAGGCCAAGACCAAAAGCTTCTGGATATCCAGAAGCTTTGCATTTGATAGCCAGAAGCTTTGCAGTTGATATCCAGAAGCTTTGTATTTGATAGCCAGAAGGATGTGAAATGTATATCCAGAAATTGCTATTGAAGGTTTCTGGATATCCAGAAACCTTCAAATGTATATCCAGAAACATTTTGAAGGTTTCTGGATATTCATTTGAAGGTTTCTGGATATCACTTTCATAGGTTTCTGGCTATCTAGCTCATTGTCGCGCGACATGTCGGGACCCGTTTCTCCATAACTTAGGGAGAAACTTTCTCCCTAGATTTTGTGTTTATAATGGGACAAAAGGAAGTACGTAGAGTATTATAAGTTTCAAATTTGACTTTTTATTTATTCATGCCATATTATTGAACGTTTGAAATATTTTTTTACGATAAAAAAGAGAGTGAATTATTTAATATGAAATGTAAAAATAATTATTTTTTAACTAAATTCACTTATTAATAATATAATCTTACCGACCATGCGAAATCAAGCCACATGTAGTATGTTTAGTATAATAGTGGGCGGTAAGAACGTCAGGAACATGGAATAATTTCACGAGATCCTTTTATCCCAAATTATTCTTTATAAAAATCGATGTGAGATTCAAAAATTTACATTCAAATAGACGTTAATATCAAAATTGCATTAAAACCCAAAACTTAGATATAAGAGTAATTTCAGTTTTATATCTTTAGGTATACTATATTTTATTACTCCATCCGTCCCTAAATGTTTGTCCCATTTCCCCTTTTTCTTTGTCCCAAAAAGTTAGTCTCATTTCCAAAATTAAAGCTTCAAAATCACTAAATTTTCAAAACTTGTAACATTTAGGGATGGAGTATTACATAACGGCGGTGTATATTATCAATAATTTTCAAAGCGTTTGTAAAAATAACCAAAATTAATGCTTCAAAATCACTAAATTAAAATGTTTGAAAAGTCAAATGGGACAAACATTTAGGGACGGAGGGAGTATTATTTTTAAGAAAATGTAAAAAAAAAATTGAAAAAATAATAATATTCTATGATATTTTATGTTATTCGGGTCGAACCCCGCGAACATTGACAAGGAGACCTCATAAGACTAGAAAAACTGACTAAGGATAGAATGAGGTTATTAATGAGTAGCAAGGGCATAGGTCCCATTCTGATGTCGGTAAATAATGAAGTACGGAGTATTATATTTCCTCCGTCTCAATAAAAGCTTCATCAATTATTTAAAAGGGTATTTTCTTAGAAATTTCACATTTTTTTTTTGACAAAAAATTTTTACTATTTCACTCACTCATTCTCTCTCCTATTTTACTATTACACTCACAACATTTTTCAAATTTACTATTTCCTCCACTCATTCTCTCTCCTATTTTACTATTACACTCACAACATTTTTGAAACTCTTAATTTGCGTGCCGAGGAAAAAATGGTGAAGGTATTATTGGGACGGAGGGAGTAGTAGTCCACATTATATTATTAGAAAATGTAATATTTTATGATAAACATATATTTTATTTTTACTTTTTTATTTATTGAATACAAAGCATATACGGTAATAAATGCACTTCCTGTTTTTTAAGTAAGAGTTTAACTTTCTTTTTGATATATTCTAGAGTAATGAGTCATTGTAAAATAGTCAAATAATGAAAAGTATTTTAAACAACTTTGTTCTTATTATGATGCTTGTTATTTTATAAAAAATAACAAACTAACCTACTTTTATCCATTTGTATTAGAATAATATTTTGATAAATTATATCCTCAACTCATCTAAAATAATCATGCATTTTTTATTATTTTATTAATAAGCATCTAGAGACAAGATAGGAATCTTTAAAACAAACAAAGGAAATACTCCCTCCCTCCCACCTCACTTGACACCCTTGAGATTGAGGTGGGCACGAAAATTAAGAAAAAAGAATAAAATAAAAAAAATGTGTGATAGAAAATGTAGAGAGAGAATGAGTGGGGTAAATAGTAGTGTTAGTTAAATAAATTGAGTGGTGAAAAATAAAGAGAGAGAATGAGTGGTGGGGTAGAGTGAATATAAAATTATAAAAAGTAGGCTATTTTGGGAAGTGTCAAGTGAGCTGGGACAGCCCAAAATGAAAATAAGTGTCAAGTGAGGTGGGACGGAGGGAGTACTTCTTACGTTTTATTCTATTCAGAATTTTCTCTTCAAATACGAGAATTAATAAATGTTAATATAATAAAACGGGAGAGAATGACTAGAGTAGATATTGTTAGTATGAAAATTAAAATAGAAAAGAGAATTAGTTGGAGGAATAGTAAGGAAATTGTTGTTGTAAATATAAAAAGTGAGTCTCATTGAACATAAAAATAATATAAACTTGTTATTTTGGGACGCTCTAAGTTGAATGTAAGCCCAAAATAACAAATTATTCTAAGTCGAATGGGACAGGGGAAGTATAATTTATAAAATATTCCCTCCTCCATTTCATTTGAAAAAACATAAAATTTATTTTGGATTTCTCATTTGAAAATGAACCATCTCAAAAATTTCTCTATTCACGAGAATCACTTATCACACTAATACTCCCTCCGTCCCAATCTAAATTTCTCAACTTTTCATTTTGGGCGTCCCATTTAAAATATCTTAACCCAAAAAAGGAAAGTTTTTATTACTATTCCACCCACTCATTCTCTCTCTTACTTTACTTTTACACTGACAACATTCTCTCTCCTAACTATTCCTCTCACTCATTCTCTTTCCTATTTAATTTTTCATACTCACAACATTTAAACTTTTTCTCTTTCCTACCTCACTTTCCTTAATTTCCTCACCAAACCCATTTTAGAACATTTAAATTGGGACTAGAACATTTAAATTGGGACGGAGGGAGTAATAAATTAATAATTCTCTATTTATTATTTCGCTCCAAAAACGTAAATGAGGGAAGTAGAGGGCGAAAGATTCGGATAAACCGTACACTGCCTGCCACCTATCCTTTGCTAACTCCGAAAAACCACCACATGGCATTGACAATTGTTGCCGCTTTATGGATTTTTTTTTTGTTTTTTAAATTTGTTTTTAGGGATAAATTCCATTAAGATTTATAAATAATATTATTTAACAAGTATTTTAATTTTTAATAAAAATATTTACTCTTTTTATTTATATTGGCACTGAACAAAATTTCTTCATTAATATAACATAATCATTTATTATTATTTTCTAAATTTTCATTAATATTCGTCTTTTAATGTGTGAACCAAAATCTAAAAAAGAATACCAAATATAATGATAATTTTTTTCATTATACTGTATTGATTTTCTAAGTGACAAGAAAACTGAGACAATAAAAATTGAAATATTGTCAATATAGAATAAATTTTTCAATACAAATTAATCAAAAAAATTAACAAAAAAAAAAAACTTTTCAAGAGAGCGGGGGAGCACCATTTAGACTATCCCCAACAATGCGTCAAACACCAATATTTGCGTCAGTTTAGCACTAAAATTCTCTAAAACAACGATGCCAGCTTCTCCGCTCTTTTGGTTCAGGGCTTCTCTTGCGTTATATTTGGCGCACGTTTTACCTTGCGCTATCCTCTTTTTTTAATTGAAATTAATACTTCGTCCTTCCCAAAATTCAAAATAAGTAATCAATTTGTTTTCTAGTTGTAGAGTATCTCTTAATTGATTTTCTAGTTGTTGAATAATTATATTATAAGTTATTTTTATCTATATTTTAATTATAAGTTATTTGTATCTATATTTTAATTATAAGTTATTTGTATCTTTTGTTTTTTAAACATAAATTACAAAATTAATTATTAGTTGTATATCAAAATATTTAATATAAAGTATATTATTAATTATAATATACGATTAATGGAAAATATTTTAGTTAAATGAAATAAAAAGGAATATTCTAAAAATATTATTATTTGGTTCAATATTTGAAGTAAGCTATTGAATATGGTAAAAAATATTTGACGTTAAAATTGCACCATTTTAATATTTTAATGCAATTTTTGCACCAAACTATTGGATAGGCTCATATCATCTACTATATAAATGATGCCAATTGCCATATCACTTTTCTAGCATTGAGTTGTGATCATTTTTTTTAAAGAGATGTATCATTTGTTAACTTTTACATATTACTCCGTATTTTATAAATTTAATGCATGCATGATACATTAAAAAATAACACAATTTTATATCTGAATAAGTATTACATTTTTTATATCGGTTAGTTTTAAAATAAATATTTTCTTTATCATAAATAAGAAAAATGATTTAGTGCAATTTTATGATTGAACTAGTTGACATAGAATTAGGGTGTGTTTGGTAACCAAATTAAGCTAATAATTCTGAACATTTTAAGAGATTATAAAATTAAGCTTGTTTGATAAAGAAATATCAAATCACTTAAAAAAATTAAAAATGTCTTAAAAATAGCTATTAATTTTAAGCTGAGGATGTAAGTATTAAAAATAACTTTTAACAAGGTAAAAGAGGGAAAGCGAAAAAAATGAAATGAGTTCGAATCCATCTATCAACATATTTGATTTATTTATATTTGCTATATCTAAAACTTTCTTTTGTTGAAATATTTATTCATATAATCTATTTATTTTATAATTATTAAGCTATTAAAATAATATATTTGTTATTTTTAAGAAATAAGAATATTTATTTTAGAAAATATGGAAAAAAATATAAGTGAGAAGAAAATAATTCAAACAATTTTTTTTAGTGATAGATGAAATTTTAATTAAATTCAGATATAAGTAAATTGTTATTATCAAACAAACTTAAACTTTTATAATTCAACAACTTAATAATTTCAGCTCTATTTTTTTCCGGAGATTAATTTTAAGTTTCAAAAACTTATTTATTTTGGGACAGAAGAATTATTTAAAAAAAAACTGGCTAGCTTCCAAATCCCACCCTTTATCTTTCTCTCAATCCACCTGTCCAAACACATTTATATATACCTCTCCCCTCCCCTCTCTCTCTCTCTCTCTCTCTCTCTCTCACACACACACACACACACACAGAGCCCATCCATTAACTTTGTTTAATTCTTAAACCAGGTACGGCCTAACGAGAAAAAAAGTATAAAGAAGACCAATCCCTACAATTCAACACCTCCTCCTTAATCTCAATTCGGAGCAACCCCTAATACTTACATTAATCTCTCCGAATCTTTCTTTCTTTCTTTCGATTCAATATGTCACGCTGCTGTTCGCAGTGCGGTTCCAACGGCCACAATTCTCGCACTTGTTCTTCCCCTGCCGATGATGATTCTTCCGTTGTCGGCGGCGGAGAGATTATGCTGTTCGGTGTTCGAGTCAAGGTTGATCCTATGAGGAAGAGTGTCAGCATGAACAATCTTTCCCAGTATGAGCAACCTAATGAACAATCCCCTAACGCCGATGTTACTCCTCCTGCCGACACCGGTTACGCTTCCGCTGATGACGCCATTCGTAATCAATCTACCGCCAGCCGGGAACGCAAACGAGGTCAGATCCCCCTTCACTCTTATTATTAATTGCAATCTTGTTGCCATTGATTACAAATTTCTGGTTTAGGCATTTTGACAAACACCTTGGCGATTATTTCTGTTTAATTGTGTTTTGTTCATAATTTGTTGAATCTGAATTGCTTGTTGATTTTTGTGATTGGGTTTTCTGTTTAATTGTGTTTTGTTTACAATTTGTTCAATCTAGACTTGTTTGTTGAATTTGTGATTGGGTTTGCAGGGACTCCATGGACAGAGGATGAACATAAGCTGTTCTTGATTGGATTGCAGAAAGTGGGGAAAGGAGATTGGAGAGGTATCTCCAGGAATTTTGTTAAGACCCGTACGCCTACACAAGTTGCAAGCCATGCTCAGAAATACTTCCTCCGCCGGACCAACCTTAACCGCCGCAGACGCCGATCTAGCCTCTTTGATATCACTACTGATACGGTAATTCCTTCAATCAAACAGTTGTTACTTGAATTACTGTAACCAATTAATGGTTGGTTCACATATTAATCTTTAGCTGTTGACTTATGAAACTAATAGGCTTCAATCTAAAGTACTAGTTTAGAGGACTTCCAAAGATGCAAACTTTCTCATAGTGTTGCCTGGTCTGCTCCTACTGCTGTGAGTCTATGACAATAATCCGACAGTTCGAAAGATTTTCAAGTGAATTTTATTGGTTTTTGCAGTAAGAGTTGATCTGAGTAACTTATCTGGAATTGAGTCGAGATTAATTTGATCTGAATCATGATATACTTAAAAGATCATAGGGGTTGACCAACTTTCAGTATAGTTAGCTTTAGAAAGGATTCTTGAAACAACCCAAGGCAGTTGTATCATCTTTTTGACGTTTCAATGATAAAGATAATTTAAGATTGAGCTTTTAATTGGATTTTAATTGATGTTTAGGTTGCTACAATTCCAATGGAAGAAGAGCATGTTCATCAAGATAACAACACAAGTCAATCTGTTTTACCACCGCCAATGCTGTCTTCTCAAGAAATTTCTCCCCTCAGTGGATTTCCAATGGCACCTAATCAAGCAACAGTTGGTCCAGTTTTCATACCAGTACAGGTTGATAACCCAATGGAAAAACTAACCCTCGGCAATGGATCAATGATTCCCATCCGTCCAATTCCAAATCTTCAAATGCCAAATGCATCAACAGATACTAATTTAAGCCAGAAACCTGCAGTTGACCCTTCTCCTCTGTCTCTCAAGCTTTCGCTATCACTCTCATCAGATCAATATCAGTCCAGGCACTCCTCCGCATTTCAGGTGATGTCAAGCTTCAACAATGGCGATAACTTTATCACAGTTGCTTAATAAAGGTAATTTAGTTTGACTAGAACTAATTGTTTGTAAAGTACAGACCAAGAATTCATGTCCCCGTCCCGTCCCCGTCTCCCCGTCTGTTTGTTGGTTGGTTTATGCTTAGTAATATTGTTTGCTTTTGATGTTGAGGGGTTTGAATTGATAAAAATGAATAAATTGGTAGTAGACAGAAAATATAAAGTGTGGGTTACTGGTGAAGAGTCAATTTGTAGTGCTGTCATGATAATATAAATTGATATTATGTTGCAGAGATATGTTATCTTTTTCAGGTTTGTGTGAATGTGAATTAAATTGGGTCCTCACTTTTAATGGTAAAGGATTTGGTGGTCCTTTGTGTTTGTGGTATGGGGATAATATGTTAGCTTATCCAGGATTTCCTTTTTCTTGAAAAGGATATTGTATCCTTTTGATTGCATTTATGTTTTATGGACCAAACAGGTGCTGCCAGGGAATATGGTTTACTTTACTCTTATTATTCTTTGTCATTTTATATTTGGAAATATTTGAAATTATTAAAACCAACTAGTACTTAAGTATTTAAAATACTCCCTCCGTCTCAAAAAAAAAATGTTCCTTTTGTTTTGGCCCATCCCAAAATATATGTCAAGTTTCAACATGAGAAAATAGGTATATTATAATTTTATCATCATACAAGCAATATACAAATAAAAATAAGTAAATCAAATTTCTTTAAAATATTGACATGTACAACAACACTTGTTATAGGACAATGAGAGTGCAAGTAAATCAAGTTTCTTAAAAATATTAAATATTGACAAGTAATTAACCTAAATTTATCGCTTAAAATTCTTCCGTACTAACAACAACAAAAAGTACCGTACTAACAAAAAAAAAAGGTAGGAAAAACATTTTGGAACAGAGGGAGTATCATAGTACACCTCGAGTTCGCACATACTCCCTCCGTCCCTGAAAGATTGTCCCATTTGCCATTTTGACTTGTCCCAAAAAGTATGTCCCATTTCTAAACTTAGGCATGAATGTTAGTGCAAATCTACTAAGGTACAAGAAGGTGAAGCTCTTCCTTAATAATTGCAAAATGTACAACAGGACAATCTTTTAGGGAGGAGGAAGTACTAAAGTTGCCCATTTCTTTTTCTTAACAATTTACAAAATTCCCTTATTCAAAAAAAAAAAATAAAAAAAATTAACAAGATTCCAGTCATGTTCAAGGTGGAAACTGAAACATAAAATTAATCATGACTAGACCTGGCAATCAGGTTGGGTTGGATTGGGTTGGATTGGGTAGAATCGTGTTAAAGCGGGTAATGGGTTCGAACGAGTAATGCCTGTTACGACCCATTTAATATACGGGTCAAATGAGATGAGTGGACTCGAATAACCCGATAAGCTCAACTGTTTTTTTTAATTACTCGGCTAAAAAAAATAATTTTCAAAAATAAATTAATTTTTTTAACCCGATGGTGGGTGGGAGGGGGTGTTAGTGGTGAGTGCAGTGGGAAGTTGTTAAAACTAAATTTAAAATGATTAATTTTTTTTACCCGACGTGGGGGGTGGGGTAGGGGGGTTAGGGGGGGCATAGTTGTGAAAGGCTAGCGCCTCTCTCGTCCGCCTCGCCGTTTTGGCGCCTTTAGGGGTCGACCGCCTTTTGGTTTTATGGCGGGCTGTTGTGTGCCTTTTAGGCTAGGTGAGACATTTCTTGGTTATGGTGAGAGGCGTGAGGAGTCCGCCTTTGTCAAAAGACATAATAGGTGTATGTGTAGTGTTAAACTAGGTCATTTTGTAATTTTAGCTTCAATAATTTAACTTATCAAATGCGTTGTTTTAGGATAATATGGAGTAAAGATATCCATAATTTCTCTCGAGCGATCAAAAGAAAATAAGTGTGATAAATAACAAATCAGAATGACGACAAAGGAGTGGGATAAAACATTATAAATAGCTTGCTTTATTCAAAATTTTAAAGGGAAGTTTGCAAATTTTAATATGTTTACTAATTTAATTTGTTTTTTCGCTTTACTTTAGCTCTCCTTTGTCATTTAAAGTTTTAACTATATCTTATGTTCATCTCTAGGTATGGAATTATACATTTAAAATTATATATTCTAATTCACCTATTTCACGCTTTTAAACGACTACTTGTTTTGTTTACTGATTTGAAAATAAAATGTGTTTTTTTCTTTGAATTCTCACTTTTGGTTATTTTAGTTGTGTTAAGTTGCTATTACATGTGAAATTGTGACTTTTATTTAATGCAAAATTCATGTTCTTAACATGTTTAAGATTTGTGAAAAATAAATCTAAAATGTTTTTTTTTTTTTTTTTTTATCCAACAGGGGGGTGTGGAGGGGGCAGGGGGGTTGTTAAATTTTTTTTATACAGATGATTAAGTTTTCTAACATACTAGTATGTTTGTTCATGAATAGTTACTGTAACCTAATTAATCCCCGATTAACAAAATGTACATTCACGCCAAACTAGAAAAGAAAAAAAAGAAATGGTCACATTTACTTATCAAACTTTTATAGAATGTGCTTTATTAGCTAATTAATATCACATTCATTTACTAAACTTTTTAAAAAAAAAAATATGGGGGGGGGGGGGGGTTGGGAAGGGTGGGGGCGGGGGCGGGGGTAGTGATGAGTGGGGTTGGGGGTTGTTAAAACTAAATTTAAAATGATTTTTTTTTATCTGTCGGGTGGTGGGGGGTAGGGGGTGGGGGTGGGGGTGGTGTTGGTGTTGGTGAGTGTGGTAGGGGTGGGGTGGGGATGGGGGTGGTGAAGGGGAGGGAGAATTGTAAAATTTAATTTTAATATAAATAATTGTTCTATGAGGGAAGCCAAAATCTCACAAAAAACGCGTTTTTTTTCAAGCTTAGAAAAAAACGTGTTTTTAGAAGACGTCGTTTCTTCCCCTCGCTTGCGGCGCCCAACTTCTTTCTCCCATTCCGCCGCCCCAACCCTGGAACCAGAAGTCCTTTACAAGATTATCTCAACATTCCCATTTCTTCCATTCCCATAAGCAATAGCAGCAGCCTCCCTTTTTCTTCTTCAATCTTCCATTGAAGCACCTACTCGCTGTCTCAATTTCTTCGCCCTCGTAATCGACCTAAACCCAAAATTCTCTCAAAGAATCCCAAATCCACCCCAAACCCACCTCAATTCAAGGAAAAGGAAAATCGTTTGACCCAAAAATCAAAGAAACCCACTCCCTGTCTTTATCAATGGCAATCGGGTAAGCGAACTAGTTCTACTAAAGCTGCCCCAAAAGTGGAAACTTCTCCTGATTTTGAGAACCTTCACTCAGGTGAGCTCTTCGGTTTTCCTGGATTTGCGAATACTCGTAGTAGTGATAATCTTGTTGTTGAAGATTGTACTCCTGTTGGTAAATTACTTTGGACTCAGGTAAAAATGTACCAGTGTACATTTAAAAAAGTGTCAGTGCACATTTAAAAAAGTGTCAGTTAAAAGCTCTTTTTGTCCAGAAACTCAGTGCTAGTGCATGTGTAACAAAGTGCCAATGCCAGTGTAAAAAAGTGTCAGTGTTAGTGTAATAAAGTGCCAGTGTTAGTGTAATAAAGTGCCAGTGTTAGTATATCAAAGTACCGGTATTAGTGTAAAACAAGTGTCAGTGTTAGTTTAACAAAATGTCAATGTTAGTGTAACCAAGTGCCAGTGTTAGTGTAACCAAGTGCCAGTGTTAGTTTATAAACAGACACTTAATATACATGCACTGACACTTTTTTACACTGGCACTTTGTTAAACTGGCACTGGCACTTTTTACACTGGCACTTTGTTACACATGCACTGACACTTTGTTTACACTGACACTTTGTTACACATGCACTGACACTTTTTTACACTGGCACTTTGTTACACATGCACTGGCACTTTGTAACACTGGCATTTTGTTAAACTGGCACTGGCACAAACGGGGAAAACAAAACACGTTTTTCCTAAGTGACAGAAAAAACTAGTTTTTTATAAGACCAACTCATGAGGGAATGGGGTAGGGGGTGGTTGATGTGGAGTGGATAACTTCTGATTAGCGGGTTATAACAGGTTCACGAGTTAAACCTAGCTTAACCCGCAAAATCTGATGGGTAATTTGAGTAACTCGTTACAACCCGTTATATTAAATGAGTTGAGTTGAGTTGAGTTGGGTAATTAGTGGGTTGAGATGAGTGGGTTAACAAGTTAATGGGTAAAATTGACATGTCTAACCATGACTGTATTAAAACACACACTATGTTTAATATTCAATCAACATTAGACTCCTAGCAAAATGGCCTTATCAACTAAAATCCCCAAGGTGCTGGGAATACTTTAGATTGATTAATTTCATACAGCATCTGCGATTCCTTCCCAGCACAAACTTTATTTTGTATTCTTTTCGAAATTTCATTGGAGCAAACGAGAAAAAAATGTTCTTTAAGATAGATTATCTGCTACTAATTTGCGTGAAGCATAAAGATATGAGCATAGATTCTACGTATACAAACTAGGCAAATATTTAAACTCTTGCGACTAAAAAGTTCTTAGTTTTGAGAAGTACGCGTCTGTAGCTCGATTTCCTAAGGGGCTTACAACAATATTCTTCTTGATAGGATAGGACTCAACAGAGAATCAACAGTCTGTTACCCTGGTTCTCTAATTCTTCATTGCTACACAGGCCAGCCAAAGGAATGGTACAGTAGTTTGTGTGCAGTGAAAGGGGGGGGGGGGGTAAGTGTTCTAGTAAAGAAAGGGAGCAAGTAGATCAAAAAAGCGTACATATCAGCACTAATAAAAGAAGATATATAGTGTACACATCTTGTACCATAAAGAATAATCAACTTACAAGGATAAATCGACAAATTGAGAAGTTCCCTGCAGTTGCATCTCCACTCATGAATTCACGGAGGAGAAAACCAATGATTAGGTGCCACATAAGTATACCCGTGAAAATGCTCCCCTGCTGTAGGTGTAGGAGCTGGAGAGTCCTCTAGGGGCATTGTGGTCCAACATTTGTCGAAGTTAGCGGTGCAGTCTTCACCTTCTACGTCTGGCTTGAACTTTGTTGGTAATTCTCTGGACTCCAGTTTCGTCCAGTTGATTGAGCGAAACCATTTATGATTTTTTATTTCGTCTGCCCCGCTAGGTCCACTGCCTAATCTTTTCGCTGGGTCCTTTTGCAGTAACTGAGAAAATAAAGATATTGTTCATTAACTCCTATGGGTGATGCGAGGGGAAGGGGAGAGAACCGTTAAAAAAATAATTTTTAAAATTACTCACCCCTTTAAGCAAAGAGTGAACTTCAGTGGTTAAGAGGGGTAGAAGCTTCAATTTTTCATTGATGATCTTCTCTTGAAGCTTCTTTCTGTTAGCATGGATGAACGGCGGCTGAAAGAAACACAATTGAAATTAAATGTCGTCTTCCATCTATAATCTCATCAACCAAATTAAAAAAAATAAAAAAAATAATATCAGGCATGTGATGGTTATTGTAGCAAACATATGGAACAGTATGATCTTTTGGTGTGTGTATTATCCAAGATATTCCTTTACCTTCCCGGTTAACATTTCATACAAGAGTATCCCAACGCTCCACCAATCTGCATCTTTATTGTGGCCTTTAGCCAATAAGATTTCAGGAGCCATGTATTCTGTGGTTCCACACATAGAGTTCGATCTGCTTGATTCGTCAATTTCTTTTGCCAGTCCAAAATCAGTTAGCATAACCTGGACAAGAATTAGTTACAGAATCAGATAAAATGAATATCTATGTTTTATTCGAACTCTCACGATCTTCGTGAAAGTTCCTGAAATAGAATTGAGCACACGGGTATGACCATTACATGTCCATCAGCATCCATGAGTATGTTTTCAGGTTTAAGATCCCGATGCACGATCCCGTTCTTGTGAAGATGTGAAACAGCAGACACTATCTCAGCAGAATAAACCCTAGCCTGATCCTCGCTACCCAAGAAATACCCGAGAACGAGAATTAAAAAGATAAGTATATTTTCATATTTACAACAATTAAAAGGTAAAATGAAAGATACCTGAAGATCCCTTGTCTGTATAGGTGATAAAAGAGATGGCCTCCATTTATGAAATCCAGGATCAGATACAACTTGGATTTCGTCTGTAAAGTTGCAGAAAAGAGAAGAATGAGGAGATATGAAAAGCTTGCATAGAGAACACGATAAACATATAGATACAGGCAGCATTAACACTTGCTAAAGTGATTCACAAAGGAAACAGTGGCAAAACAAAACTGGCATCAGGGGTCAAATATGTGGATTTACATTTTCCATTTTCCCAGATTTTAATTTCTAAATGACTTCTACTTCAAGAGTGCCCGTCTATTTACTGATGAGTACTCTATTCTGTGTCCTAAGTTGGGTAATTTAAGCTTACCACTGCAACATGAGTTTCAGTGGGGGAAACAAGTCCTCAATGTTTTAGCGATTCTCCTTGGGATGTTCTTCAAAAGAGATACAGATGCATCAATCTCACAATTAAGACCTAACCCCCATTGTCCGTCCAATGTTTTCTTAAATTATACTTCTCAAGTCTCAACCCCTCATGAATACTGTCACTCACAATCATTTTCATACAAAAATCTGAATTAGGTGGCCTTTTCTATATAGAAAGTCTCCTTTTCAGAAGAGTACTCATTTCAAGGTACATAAGTCTAATACCATGTCATCTGTCAAAGATAAACTAAAATCACACAAGGTACATGGAAATAGGACAAAACTTGCCACACATCAATGTGAAGGTAACTAATTGCCATACATGTATCGTAATAACTGGGACATTATAGTTGGTTGGTAATAATCTCACTGATGTCTCGTGCTCTTTTGGTAAGAGTTTATTTCTTGACTATATATATCTGTTCAGAATCCAAGCATAATCTCTACATGCATCTATACGGCATGTGATTTCTATTTATGTGTCAAAAATAATTCAACTTCTTTTAAATCAAATACACACTCCATCCCAAAAATATTTTCCCATTAGACTTTCTTTGGTCAACATTTATTAAACTTTGACTAAACATTTATAAATATTTACTAACTTTCGCGAATTTCTAGACATTGTTATTGATAGTTTGCTTGATATTCTTACAATGACTGAAAGTTATGTACAATAGTGATTTAATGTTGTGTTAAGTTGACTTCTACAAAAGGAAATGGAAGAATCTTCTTGGGAGGGAGGGAGTTGGATTTACCCCATGTTTGAGTTCAATTTTTTTTATGAAGAGGATTAATAGTGGTTCCCACTTACCCCCTTATTATGGTGCCCTTAGGAAGCATGGGAAGGGAACAAACCCTAGACCTCACACACTGTGAAGATTGGCTCTACCACCAAGCCATTCCTTGAGGATACTTGAGTTCAGATTGATTACTGATTCAATAGTAAGTCACTTATAAGTAATAATTATTACTTCCGCTTTCACCCTACTTAAATTTTACATTGTTGTACTTTATTGCTAATTTTGCTAACTAAAACCCCTTTTTCAGGGCGATTCAAGATAATAGATTTAGATGTTTCCAGCCATACTACAAAAGCCTAGATAACAATTGGATCAACCCATGGTGTGAACATGAGATTCAATTTCAACATAGCAGCTATCATACCAAGTCTTAACTTTTGGTATAATAACTGCTAAAGAAAGAGTGAATGAGAATAAAATGTTTACGTCTCTGAGTAGTAAAACTATAAGGGACCAAACTAGAAACGGCATTGGCATTGTAAAGATGACATAAACTTCCTCAGGGAACAATAAAATGAAAGAAAAATGGTTACTATTGACCCTAAACTCTACAACATCAGTCCAACAATGCCAGATAGGAAGACTGATGTTCTTAATTGAACATTAGTTAGGTACATTTCAAAATTACTCACTATAGAACCTACCAACTATAAATTCGATGGTAAAAAAAAGATGAAAACAAATCGAATATCAAACTAGTAGCACAGTTTGCTAGTACCTGAAAAGAATATCGAAGTTGGACGATGAAGGGATGCATTACTTTGGTAAGTATATCCCTTTCCGCCCTCATGTAATCGACATGATTATTCTTTATGATTGTATCTTTTCGCATCACCTTCATAGCAAATATCCCATCCCCAATTCCTTCACCTTCAACCTCACCATCACAATTCAAATTCCCATTCCTTTTCCTCCTAACCTGAAAAACCTTCCCGAAAGATCCTTTCCCAATAACCCTCATTATCTCAAAATCCCCAGGCCCAATCTTGCGCTGCTGCTTACCCTCCTCCACTTTTTCAATTTCCTCATTTGCCCTTTCACAATCAAACTGAATTTCATCTTCACCGGAGCTGTCAGAGTCGATCTCAGGGTGGAAAGGTAGGGACTTGGAGAGCGTAAAACGAGGAGAAGGGCCGACGAAAGAGTGGGTCCGGTTATGGATGATTTGTGGGTCTCCAAGAAAGATTGAAGATGAGGGGGACGATGACAAGAGACTTGGCTGAGAGCCGAAAACCTCGGAGAAATCGAAGTCTGGGTCTTGAGGAGGAGAAGAGGAAGGTGGTGGAATTGTTAGCTTGTTGAGCTTGCTAGCTAGAAGAGAGTGTTGAAGGGATTTCTTGTGAGTCTGAGATGAAGAAACCATGTTCATGACTATGCCGGAATTCAATCGCACACAGAAAAAACCAGTCACCAAGAATTAACTCACGGCGGGATGAAGAAATTGGGGGTTGCAGATGGGTGTGATTTGAACGGAAAAGGCAGCCGCCAAGAATTAACTCACGGCGGCGGAAGAAATTGGGGTTTACATTTTTCAAATTGATTCCTAATTGAGAAAGAAACAGAGGGCAGGAAAGGGAAGGACCTAAAATGGAACGGAGGATGGGATCCAAATAGTATATTCTCAGTAACTTAAATATTTTCATCTTTCAAAAAAAAAAATAAAAAATTATAGAGTATATTTTTTAAAAAAAATTGTTTTTTTATTTCATATTTACTCGTGGGATGAATTGAATTCTAATGTTTTATTTCAGGCACAATCTGAAAAAATTTAACCATGAAATTTACTATTTCCTCCATCCCTATCCCTATGAATTACCAAACGAATTTCGAAATTGCATATATATATATATATATATATATATATATATATATACTCCCTACATCTCATTTGAAAATTTAAAAATGAAGTGGGTTCACTAATTTAGTTGAAAATTAAAAAATGAAGTGAATTCAAGAATTTAAAAAAAGATGAAAAAAAATGATAGTTGTGAGTGTAGATGGTTGGGTAAGACAGAGAAATAGAGTATGAAATAGTTAATGAATAATTGTTATGAGCATTGACATGTAGGGATTACAAATAAAAAAGTAATAAAAAAAGATTCATGTTGTTAAAATTTTGAACTTTCACAAAAAAGAAAAATTTTAAAGTTTCGAATGAAACGGATAAAGCAATTGATTTTATTGGGTCAGAAGAGGTAGTAGTAAAGATGTTATGCTCCCTTCAATAAAGTTTTAATATTATAATTATACGTTGGAAAAGGGAATTTTTAAAGTTAAATTTGTGTATTTTTAAATATAATTTCATTTTAAAAATAAAAACCAACAGCAATGTACTCAATGGTCCAACCAGAATACCATTATTTTCTGGCACATCGCAATTTTGAACCATTTTATATTTGCAATGTGCTACATATTATACTAAAAGTTATAATTTGACCCATCACGTTCATCTTCACCTAAAGTTGCAACTTGCAACCCAGAGCAATTTTGAATGCTGTTAAAATAAACGAGCGAAAGTTAATTTTTTTTAACGATATTGACGAAAACGTTAGCAAGCTTCTATAAAATTTACATTGGACGCCAATAAATTCAACAAATTTTCAATTGTTATGTACCGCACAACTGTACGTAAACTTAACGGTACAAAAGTGCAATTTGCCCATTATCAAGATAATACAGATTGAAAATTGGTCCTAGTATTGTGTAATTTTCAGCTCAACATTATAGAGATGATGATTGTAAAATCTGAGATCCGAAAATAATACATTATATCCCAAACTCATCAATTTCTTCCCCCCCCCCCCTTACTCATCATATGTTGATGGATAAAAATACAACAATTCCACACCCTCCGTTCCGACTCGTATAATCAACCCTGTCAAAAATGGAGAATGATAACTAATGCACAAAACAATGGAAATGAAGCAAATAAGCAATAATAACACAAACCTCAAATAGACAAGGCACCCAAAAAATGGCCCTTTCTATGTTTACACTTAATATTATATGGTCAACTCGAGTGGCCTCAAAGCTGCTTGAACAATCTCTTGAACTGTTCTATTACGGCGGCAAATCTCGGACAGCTCTTCAATGGGTACTGTGAGGACTTTTATATCAGCGCCAGAAGCTGCATCTGACAGTGCTTGTAAGAATCTTGATTTCTCCATGTCTGTCGCTGCACTTGATGGAATTAACGACACACTCTTCTGGGCCCACTCTATAGCTTGTGCCCCGTATGCTCTTGATAGAGACAGTAATGCGTATGCAACCTGTGGGTCAAGGAGCAACATATAGAAAGTCAAACTAAAGGTTTGTAACAAGTTGACTTAATGTTTGACATTTACTGGAGTCAAACTCAAAAAAGAATTTTAAAAAATGCATATGCTTGAATTTTACTGGAGCCAAGGAACCTACGTCCAAGATCAACTCAATACTTCAAGAAACCAACTAGAAATGAGCCAAGCTCGAGTTTTATCTGAGTCTTGGTCAAAAAAATAAATATATATATGCATATAGATTGTTAATACCGAGTTTATTTGAGTGGTGTTAAACTGGCTTCATTTGTACCTTGACCCCGAAATCAGATTCAAGCTCGACCACAACCCAATACAAGTCAAGCGGATTGAGCTTGAACCAGCCTAGTTTATTAATTTATTTAAACTGCCCAGATGAAGATATTTCTGGTAATGAATGAATCGTACAGTGATTAAACATGTCAATGATTGAAATGGTTGAAAATATATTACCGTTTCTAGTCGCGAACTTGGAAGAGCTCCTGTTAAAGAAGCAACCAAAATTCTAGTGATGCTGGGCCCACGAGGAACTATTACGTTATCCCTAATGGATAAATATTGTTGTCCCTGGCTTGACTTTGATAGATCAAATATATCAGATATAAAACTCAAAATGGAATTTGACGCCTCCCTGGAAGGGTGAAAGAACAAAATTATTAGTAAAAGATTCTGAACTCAAATTCAGAAAGAGAGAGAGAGAGAGAGAGAGAGAACCTGTGCTGTACTGTTATGCCAATCATAGAACAATCTACCAATGATGGAAATACAGCAGAGTGGAAAAGTAGATGTGGACAGTAGCGAATACATCTCGAAGCCAGCAGAAAGCAATCATCAGCAATATCTGGTCTAGAAGTGAAGTCCTGAAGAGTGGTTTTTTCTATCAAACTAGTGTGAGGGGGAGAGAGAGAGAGAGAGAAGTGTTAGCTATTGAAGTCATACCTGAATTTTTGTAAGAAGGCATGATGTATGGCTGAATAGTGACTCAATCAAGGATATTAAGTAGGTCGCACAAGATGGATCAGACCCAAAAATCTGTAAGCATAAGCTTTCACTGATTGCTCTTCCAAAGAAAGGGACAAATGAACTCTGGAGCGGAAAAAAACGTACCTTTATAACTTCACTAGAGAGATAGAGGAAACATGACTGGTGGTGTTCTTTATATAACCCTTGAATCTCCTCAAGCATAGCTCCAATTGTGATCCCCATTAATCGTTTAGATGTTCTCACCTAGAAAAGCATCAATAGTTCATAATCAATTGGAGGAAAATAAATATAACAAGGTATGAAACAAATTCAAGGGCTTGGATCTGAGGTACTCCTTTTGTCCAGGAATAAATGTCGCACTTTCCATTTTAGTTCGTCCCAAAATAAATGCCGCATTTCCAAATAAGGAAAGTGACTTAGGGCAATTTTATTATTGTACAAGTAATGTACAAACTAGTAAAGCACCTTCCTTAAAACGTTGACAAGTCAATTGCGACATTTATTCTGGGACGGAGGGAGTACTATTAAGGCCTTGTTCGTCTTTGCGGTTCAGTTCGTGGTTTTTACTTCTTCTCTTCAGACTCTCTCTCTCTCTCTCACACACACACACATTTTCATTCAATCATATCAACCACGAACTGAACAACCATCCGAGCAAGAAAAGAGATTCAGTGGTTTCCAGCAATAATGCTGAAGGAAATATTTCTGCTAAACTTATTATCTTTTCTTTTCCAGTAGGTTCATGTGCAAAAAAACAAGAAATGTGGTCGTCCCGGGGGAACTCAATGCATTGACATTCAAACCCAGAATAGACTCGAAAACCGAAAGAAACCTGAGTAAATTCCTAAGCTCCCTCACACCCTCTGAAATGAATAAGAATGTGTCCTTGGCGTATTAGAGATAAAGACTCTGACATCTATTTACCCCACCAAACAACCATCCAATCCACCCTGGTCCTTGAATATTAGCCTATCCAGGACATCCATAACTAAGGTAAAGAGGAACGAAGGAGAGAACCACCATGTCTGTGCGCTTGAGAAGCATTAAACCTATCCTTCAAATTTCCTTAATTAATACTCGTAATAATTCGAGTATAAGACAGCAACCTACTATTGACCTCCATTGTCTACACCAGAAACCCCAGACATCACAAGGTCCTAAAAGCTATTATTCATCTTGTTTATGATTTCTCTAAGACCAACTGAAGGCACATGCCCTTTCAACCCCTGCGCACCACGCCATCAACAATCTCATTAGTGATCAAGGGTTCAAGACCACATCACGTAATTAGTGCCCTTCAAGGCGTCAACAAAAGAGACATTAAGCACTACTTGCAGTCCCTTGTAGCACCATTTTAAGCCCTTGTGATTTATAAGGGTAATTTTTTTTCACAATTTTTATCTTTTCTTAAAACAATCTTCTCCTATATCTTCCTATACCTAAAGGTACAAGACTAGAATTACTCTTATACTTAGGTATAAGAGTATTTTTTCACAATTTTTCATATTTTCTTAAAAAATAATAAAATTCAGTCAGGTACCTAAGGGCATAAGACTAGAATTATTCTTATATCTAGATATAAGAGTAATTTGTTCCCTTTAAATTGTGAAAAAAATAAATCTTTTATACCTCCTGCTCTCTGGTGAAGGGAACAAATAACTCTTATACCTTCACCGGAGCAGGAACAGTACAACACAGGGAGCGATGTTCGAGATTGATAAAAGGCAGGAAGAGAGATCTAACATTTAACAGATCTGTGTTGCAGAAAAAGAGTAGTAGCAGACGACGATGAAAATGGACAAGGAGCGGAGAACGACGATGAAGATGGATAAGGAGCGGAGAACGACGATGAAGATGGAGAAGGAGCGGAGAAGCCTGGCGTCACTGGAATGGCGAAGGGTTTGGGGTTTTATGGGATTTTGTTCTGGGCTTTTGGATCTTGCATGGGCTTTTATGGAGAATGATTTGGGGTGAGGGGGCCTCATGGAATTAAACCAAGAAAAAATCTGATAATACCCTCATCAAATCAACCTTAATGATTTCACAGTAAGTAAAAAAAAAATTGTACTGAAATCATCCGTAACCAGCGCCTTGCCCCCTGCCAAATTTAACACGGCCTACTCACTTCTCCCCTCTAAGTGTCACTCTAGACCAATCTGAAAACAGCCACAGATCAGTTCCCACACCAACCTGTTGATTATCGGCCTATCCCTAGCCTCTTCATTAGAGAATTAGACCTTGCATATGAGTGTGGTGTATGTGATGACCTTTCTTTGTATTGAAATGAATGGCGGAAAAAATGCGTGTAGCCAACCCCAAGTGGTTGCTTCTAAGGCTGAGTAGGGTATACACAAATCATTGTCACCATTTTGCAACAAATATTATTCTTACTCTCATATTTACAAACTTTAATTTTGACTACACGATCTAGAGCAGTCAATGGTGGTTGAGTTACCACCGTTTTTGTGTAAAAAGGGAAGCTAATAAAAAACGCCTATCATAAAGCTAGATGAGCTCCTACTCTCAAAGGAGGCTTGCCAGCAACTACAGTTGGAAAGAAACACATGTTTTATTTTTTTGGGATTTTCATATTATTATTATTGGTGGATGAGGAGGACATGAAATCATTGCCCCGGTTATGCCTTGAAGGCTACACAAATGAGGGCCTAAAGGAGATATCTTCAAAAAAAAAAACAGTTTCTCCATAATATTGTCCAGACGGGATTGAACCCCTAACCTCCCCGTTACAAGAGATAAGAGAAAACCACTAGAGCAAAACAAATGTGAAATCAATTATCAAGTGTCAAAGAGAAGGTTAGACGATCCACAGATAGCACCGAAATTACCGAAATGTGCACTAGAATGAAGCGGCAGGGAAGTCAGAAGCTTTTTACAAACCATACAAGTAGATAATTGTGCAAAAATTGAGGCAACCATTTCATGAAACCGGGAGAACTGAACGATTGGTACGTATAACTCTCCCTATATTAGAACATATTATAAGATTTGACCAAGGAATCACCCTAAATAGAAATAACTGAACTCACAGCATGTTTACAAGCCCGGCAAAGAGATTCCATTGTCCTCATGTCCCAAGCACGTCTGCACCAGGATCATATTAAACTTGGATCAGGAGAGGATGGAATAATCAAGTATCAAAATTAAGGATTATCATCAGGATGTATTATGAATTCTTACAGATCAAATATGGCTTTAAATATAGGCCAAAGTCTCTGAATTGCATCTGCAACAGCTTCTGGGTTTTCTACATATCTACAAAGGTTTCAATCTTTGACATATTGAGAATACTTGAATCATCTTAATAAATTACGGGAACAATGGAATATATTTTGTACCTAAATATATTTGCAAGCCGATCAATATGAACTGTGATCTCCCGAGCTGGTTTTTGCCCAAATACTACAGGACCTTGATTTAAAGCTTCCTGCTTGTTGGCACATAAGACATCATACCATATACATAAAAAACATAACTCGTAAAACATTCTTATGTTTTCTCTTTTCCATGTGGGTTCTAACCTGTAGCGGAGCAACAGCCGGTAAGCAAAGTGTCTCTAGGGCATTCTTAGCATGGTCGGAAGGAAGTTCTGTTATAACAATACTGCAATGGAAGAGTGATGAAGACCAAATACATGATTTTCAGCTCAACTTAATAAGTTTTATCTTAGATTCCAAGAAGGAAAATACCTTAAGGCTTCCACCAGATGCAATGAATCTTGAGCTGAGACCTTAAAGGAACCTTCCCCAGTCACTGCCACCTGGTATATTTGGAAAAGACCATCTAAAGATCCACAGAGCTTCTTTCCACAATCTACAAGAACAAGGACTGTTTATCTCACAAACACGCAAGAAAACTGATAATTATATATGTAAAGCATGTCACTTTAGTTGACTTATAAAAATAAGGTAAGCTGACAAGAGAGAAGATTCTGTACCATCACAGATGTGTCTAAATGCCAAAGCGGCGGCTGCTGCAGAGTCTTCAGACATACTCATGCCACAAACAAGAGTATTTATGATCGAAGGCAAGAATGAGAGTCCACTTGGTGCAGCATCAATCCATTTCGAATAAGCTCCAATTGTTAAGCATACTAGAAACATAGTAAATGATAATAGCTTCAGAATCTTAAGATAGAAACAAAATGTACTTTAAAGAATTGGGATAGAAGGGATACAAGACAAGAACAAAGTCAGTAATCACACAACGATTGCTAAAAATAATCTATTATAGAAGAGTTACACTTCCTTCTATGGCCTAGAGGACGAATATTACATGGTAAATAAAGAATAAATATAACCTGTCTGAAGTAGTTGTGGTTGATTAGAAAGTTTTGGAAGCAAAGACATAATCTGTACAAATAAAACAGAGTGAAAAAAATGAACAGAAGAAAGAGGAAAACCAGATTACTGTGATTTTGCCATTAAACGTGGAGCACAACAAGTAATATCTTGAAAGCAAAACAGAACAACATCAAACTATAAATGTAACCACATTGCAAGGGCACCATAAAGTACCACCACACCACTCACAGCTCAATGAGACGAAGTTGAAGACATTCAAACCTGAGTTAGTACTTCAGGTTCAACAATGGGAACATGATCTGATATTGCCCTGATACAATATAGAGCAGCCTCTGCAGGACGCCAGTCTATCAATTCATCATTTTGGCAGGTACTTAAGGCCTGAGATAACAATGAAATAAAATATTCAGGCATATCTCCAAAACTTGAACAAACTAAAATTCAAGAAAAACATCCATTCCAAATAAAAATAAATAAGTATCCATAGCATATACTCCCTCCGTCCCACGTGAATAGACACTTATTTCCTTTTTGGGACGTTCCACGTGAATAGACACTGTCCAAAATGGAAAAGAATTTATTATTTTATATTCATCCTACCCCACCCACTCATTCTCTCTCTTCATTTCCTACCACACAATTTATTCAACCAACTCCACTCATTCTCTCTCTTCATTTCCTACCACACATTTTCATTATTATATTCATTTTCCTTAGTTATTGTGCCAAGATTTTTGGTGTCTATTCACGTGGGACGGAGGGAGTACATATTATCTTATCTAATCTTTCTCAACCTTCATTGAGACATTTATAGGGCGCTATCTGTAGAAAGAGAAAATATATTCTTTTGTATATCCATAAACACAAAAACATATCCACAGTCCACAGATCTTATCTCCTTGCAAAGAAGGAGTTATGTAAGGAAAGAAGAAAAAAAGGGAGGGCATGTAATGCAATTAGGTCTGAGTCGGATTTCGTCAAATTTCAGCCGAGTTACATTTATTTTAGAAACTAGCTCGATTATATCGAGCCGAGTCAATTCAGAAACGAGTGTCGGACTCTACTCGGGTCGGGGTTCCCGGGTCACTTGAGTCTACCCGAGTTCACCTGAACATCAACCGCTCACATGTCCATAACACTAAGACCCAAATTGTGAAGCCCAAAATACCTAACGCCTTGTATATTCCACCAACCCTAGTTGCTGCGTAGTAGAAAATCTGAAATCTTTTTTCCCCATCGCCTCCATTTTCTGTTTCTCAGTCGCTCTCTTCGCCCTTCTCTCATATCTCGTCTCTATTTTCCTTTCTCAGCTCTCTTTTTTTCTTCTCTCATCTCTTTATCCATGTATGTAGCTTCAGATTTTGGCAAAAGTTCAAAGAAATTTCAACAACCAAGTATCGAGGGAATAATTTGCATTGGGTATTAAGCATGGTGCAAATGATTTTTTGTTAATATCTATCTCCATCCCTTTCTCTCTTCACCAGGCTTTGAAATTGTAGAAAACTTGCTTCCACAAGACGAGTCAAACTCAGTCAAGCTTATTTGTCGGGCTACTCGCCAGCGAGTCGAGTTGTGATGAAGCTCGGCTCGACTCGATTAGCAAGACGAACTCAGAGTCGTTGCCGAATTCGGCTCGTTGATTGGTCTCGGTCCGAGCTGGGTCCAATTTTATTGAGTCAGAAAAACTCAGAGTCGTTGCTGAATTCGTCTCATTGATTGGTCTCGGTCCGAACCGGGTCCAATTTTACCGAGTCTAATTAGAAACATTCCTAAATGCAATCTGCTTAGCAACATTGGCATCTCTGATTGTGGAAGCAAGGCTGCCTACATTGGATCTGCACACATACAGATACTCTAAATATGCTAAAACATCTAATTAGAAATCATGAACTCTCTTATCCCAAGCTCTTACTTGACTGTACATATTAAATGGTAACCCCAAGAATAGAGTACAATAGGCTCAACAGGATAAATGCCTCTGCCCAATATACAGCTAGGAAAACGACAAATATTTATCCAGATTCTTTAAATTAAGTATTTAGTGATTTTCCTTCTCGTAACAATGAAATCCGTCATTTCTTTCTTTTAACTTCAAAGGTACAAAATAAAAATCTGTTTTATTCAATGTTCTAGATTGGAGCACAGCGGGAGGCCCTTGTTCTCTTTTCATAACTCTTGGTTGGCAGGAGGGACTCCAATATCATCTATTCATCTCTGATCTCTGAAAATTTTCTGGCTATTGATGACTTTGAAATTCCTACTGTGGTTATTGAGGCGGCATATTAAAAATTGGTTTCATGGTCATCAAAGTAACTCGATGATTCGGCAAAGGTTGGACAATTGGTGCTTCTAGTTAACTTCTCCATTCCAAAGAACAGGTCAGTTGATTGTAATAAAAGGGGAAAATACAGAATTATGCCCCTGAATTTAAGGATTGGATGCAAATATACCCCTAACGTCAAAAATTGACACATTTGCCCCTAAACTCAATGAATAATAGGGCAGATTTGACCTCTGTTAATTTTCCATTCAGTATTTAATGATTATGGAACCTAAATTGAATTAAAACGACGTAGAAGGGGGTAAATTGTGAACTATTAAACTATAAATCCTAAAGAATATTTATTATAAAATTAAGCGCTAAAATAAAAAAAAAAGTTTAATTTACAAGTAATACCCTTATCTTCTACCTTCAACTCGTCTCTCACCCCTACCCTCCGGCTACCCTCCACCCTTACCCAGCGCTGCCGTCTCCGATCATGTGCTCCTCCACCCTTACGCGCCATAAATTAAACCAAACCAAACCAAAATCTAAAATTTTTATGTTTCCTTCAAGCCCAATCCAATCTAGATATCATGGCTAAATTTCTCCCCTCCTTCATCTAAATCGAGTTACAATTCCCATTTGAAACATCATGGCTAAAAAAAGTTTAATTTTACAAATTTCTCTCCCACCCCCACCTACCGACTACATTTTCCTCATAATTCAGCTTTCAAAAATCAAAACACCCATTTCCATTATTCATTTCATCTCTCTCTCTCTCTCTCTCTCTCTCTCTCTGAACCTTTCAGCTTTCTTCCTCATGTTTTCACAACCTGGGTTTAAACACCAAAATATTGAATTTTCTATTTTCTACAATAATTATGCATTTATACTCTGTTTGTTTGCCAAGGGAATCCTAAAAAATCATGGCACCCACACCTTCAAAGTCAAATTTCAAAACCACATCATCCTAATCAAACCACTAATCAAGAATACCCCGATCCAAGCATCAACACCATCTCAATTCAACATGGCTAAACCCTGTTGAAGTTATTGGCCGGATTCGGGACTACCCTGATCTGCAATTTGAAGTGTGGTTTGCATCCCAATTTCAAATTCTTGGTTGTTTTAGATGTTTAAAATTGGTAAAATAATTTTTTTTTTATTTTAGCCCTTAATTCTATAATAAATACTCCCTCCGTCCCACTTCAAGGTTTCATGGGTGGGTTTACACGCTTTTTAAGAAATTTTTTTAAAGTGGGTAGAAAATTAGAGGAGAGAGAATGTAAAAGTTAAATGTGTGGTAGGGAATAGGAGAGAGAATGTAAAAGTTAAAAATATTTAATAGGAGAGAGAATGAGTGGGAGGAATAGTAAGTTAATGATTGATTTTTTTGTAAATATGTTAACTTTATAAGGGTATAATGAATGGTTATTTTGTAAATATATGGAGATGATAAGGGTATAAATATATGAAAAACTTTCCATTTAAGGAAGGAAACCTTGAAGTGGGACGGACCAAAAGGGAAAGGTGGAACCTTGAAGTGGGACGGAGGGAGTATTATTTAGGGTATATAGTTTAACAGTTCACAATTTATCCCCTTTCATGTCATTTAAATTCATTTAGGTCCCATAATCGTTAAATATTGGATGGAAAAATAACGGAGGTCAAATCTGCCTTATTATTCATTGAGTTTAAGGGCAAATGTGCCAATTTTCGACGTTAAGGGCATATTTGCATCCAATCCTTAAGTTCAGGGGCATAATTCTGTATTTCCCATAATAAAAGCTACCCTAACTTTGTCAGAGTCTTCTTGGTCATGTGCTTTTGAAGCTTGTCCAAAAACTTCAGTTCCAAATGGAAAGACAATAGCTATATTAGTGTATGAATCTAGCAGAAGTTCAAGGTTCAATCTTTTACCCTTATGTATGAGGTGAATATGTCCAAAAACTAAGGTACCAAATGGAAAGACAGTCACTGTACCACCAAACATATTTACCTACCTCAACAAGCTTCATATAAAGAATTTTAAGGGTCGGTTCACCTCCCAAAACTAATGCTGCATCATTTAAGACATCCGCAACAGCTAGCAAAAAAAAGATCCCGTCAGTGCGGAAAGTTAGTTGTGGAATTCTAGCACAAATGCGAAATAAAACAAACTTCACACGAATGACAATAATGTTGCATAAAAATGATATGGAGAAAAAGAAAATGGGACTAGAGAATAAAAAAACCATACATAGGTATTGATGAAATATTAGAAAAGATTGTTTTTAAATAGATCACACCGCATCACTGAATGTGAGGTGAAAGAGCAAAAATAAAAACTGCAGCATGATATAATCAAGTTTCTAGAGTGAGATAAATGAAAAGGCCAAGATCTTTCATCCATTTACACTTCTGTTATTGGGTAGACTCATTCAGTTGACCAAGGATAGGATAGGACAGCTAAAAGGCTCTGATAAAAAAGATTACTAATTTCTGACCATAGCAATATTTAGGCACCAATCACATAACAAGCGAATGATAGAAAACAATCAAAACATGGCAGTATGCCCATAGTTGATTCATCCATTGATTAGTTGTAGAAAATTGCACACTCATGTATGTCCCCAATAGCTTAGGTAACGAAAATAAAATACAAGACAATATCCAATGACTACTTAATACCATATCTCGTCTGCTTAAAATCCTTTTGGTCCTCCTTAGAGAGCTCATGGTAATCCAGTGGGTACTTAACCCTAAAGCTAACCTGTGATTGCAACAAAAAGAGAGCTGAGAAATTACAATATTACAAACATAATTTAAAGTAGAAAGTGTCTCCGTTCAGAAAACGCTTCTGAAGATTCTTTATATTCATTTCGCCTTCAACATGCATTTATGAAATTTTACAACAGACATATTAATCAGGTTATTCAAATCTTGCATAATTGCAGTATTTGGTAATTGAAAAGAAGACTGAAAATGAGATGGTGCCAACGCCTTTAGCAACCAAGATATACGATGAAATCAGTCAAATTTTCAGAACGAACGTTATAATTTATCTTTTGCTGGTCTGCCGCAACCATAACATAGTTTTGACAATGAATGATTTCTTTGATATAAACTAGTTTAAACTTCTATCAGGTATAAAGGTGGGAATGAAAGCAGAAAATATCCACAAGAAAACACAAAAATCAAAAACTCACCAAAGATACAAGTGATTCATACGATGAACGAAAAACTTGAAGTCGGCGACTTCTCTCTGCTTCAATTGATGCTTCATAACCAAGTGATACATAGGAGTCCCTGCATTCATTAGGATTATTTTATCAAATAATAGTTTTCATCGCATAAAGGAGAGAGAACTTTGGGAGGACTCACCTTTCAATCAAGCTAATCTGGAGATTGTGCCAGAAGTTAAATGTCATTGAAGCAATATCATATTCTGGATGTGAAGAGACTTCCAGCAATGCATGAACTATCAACATTGATTCATCTGACCCTATAAATAATAACAATCTGGGTTTTAGAAAAAAAAACAGATCTCGATATAAGCAATTTCAGTCTTGCCTGAGCATAAGGCGGAAGATGTACTTGACTACAATTCAAATTCACAAAGTTTAACTAGTTGTCAAGCATCCAAAATGCGAGACTGCGGCTTGAATTAGAACATACCAGAAGCAATAAGATCAACATATGAATCACCCATATCAGCAAATAAGCGAGCAATAGCCTTTACATCTTCCTCATCCTGAAAGCCAGCGGAGAAGGAAATGAGAACAGTGGTATCACAATTGGTATGGCAATCATTTCCCATGAGAGCTCCCAAATGCTTATAGAATTACATTTTTACTTGTGTGTTTCTATCTCCCATCTATTTTCCTAAGGTATTCAATAGAGCAATTATGATATGAAAGTCGATCCGGGGAAAGTGTTCGGATCTATTAGCCCTGGGGCACTCGACGGACCTTTTGAATCTTCTAAAACCTTTGTGCCCCCCCCCCCTCCAAAAAAAAAAACCAAAGGAGGGGTGGGCAAAGCAAGAGAGATGGTTCTGTGACAGGTTTACGACACTGAAATTAAGGTGATGTACTTCCCTTCATGACTACTAACTGATCTTTTCAGGTTAATAGAATGAAAGAAAAATATGACTGATAAGGAGAAAATACTCGAAATGGCAACTACCATACTCCCTCGGACTCATATATACTGCCCAACATTCTCTTTTTCAGCAGTCTCCATGATTTTGGTCACTTAGAACTCCAACGCATATAAATTAACTAGTTTTATAATCCTGATCAAGTTAACGTATTTATATTCATTGCTTTCCAATAATTTTAATTAAAGGGCACAAATGGAGATCCTTACATTTGACAAATGGTTGTTGAAACATTCATTAGGAATCCTAATAATATGAGCTTTCTGGTGGAAAATATATGTGAGACTGAGGGAGTATTTATTTATGCTAGAAATGGCTTGAGCGGGCTTCTACATTTTCTTATTTGGAGCTTGCCCGACATTATGTTTCTTTTTATTCAATGTTCATTTCATGAATAATTAGCCATTGAAACTTTAGAGCAAGATTCATGGTTCTTATCATGGCTGCATTACTTGGTGCCCAGCTCAGCGGGAGAGGCCAACACATTCAAAAAGGGAGCTATAATTTGATGTACCATACCAATTTCTCACTGGCAGGGTTACAGAGATATTTGATACGGCTGGCTTCTAGAAGATTAAGATAAGGAAAAATAACATTTAACAAATATATATCAATTTAAGAGCTTTAAGCAAAAAAACTTGCCAGCTTCCCTTTATTTTAACCTTATAAGTTCAATGTTAATGGTGGAGGATAGGACACTGGTCCATTATTGATGGTTATATTCATAATGCATCGCATAGCATGGAAAAGCAACTTTATGTTACTTTCACAAATGTGATTGACTATTTTGTTACTTTTACCAATGTGCCGCTTATGTTATAATGGAGAATGGCGGTAAGGGAATCACTCCACAATATAAAGCAGGTTTATCACCCCAATGTATACTAGCACCCAAAAAAATATTGGAAACAAAAACTGAATCCTTTGAAGCATTACCTTGGAAGAATCTCTCAGCTGTGCCTTAAGATTCATAACTTGAGGTACAATTACTTGAATCAAAGGCATCTGATCAGAAAATCCACCTGAGCTTCTTGCTGCCGTGTAATGTATCAATTCGGAAATGACTGCAAAAATTTGCAGAAATACAGTGAGGCCCTAGAATAAAATCGATATTTTTCGAGCCAACAGCACGAATTCCCTGAATTGCTGAACTAAATAGGAGATTTATTGCACTCCATCACTTACGTAAATCTTGTATAAAAACAAGATAGAAAATCATCTTAAAACATATGCCTTGTTATATAATGCCAATACCACCAAGCATAAAAGCATGTTTTCCACCTCAAACCAAACCTAAGCATGTCTCAAAATTGGCCAATACAAGAGATTGTGAGGTTCCCACCACTGCGAACCTTAAAAGTGTCAAATGTAAGAAGCCTTACCCAATACGCGGTAAGGATACTCCCCTAAATGCAGAAATGTCCTTACAATTACTCCCTCCATCCCATAATAAATGTTGCATTTGACATGTCAATGTTTTTAAGGAATGTGCTTTACTTGTTTGCACATTGCTTGTAGAATGTTAAAATGCACTAGCACACTTTCCTCTTTTATAAATGCGACATTTATATTGGGACAGACGAAAATAGAAAGTGCGACATTTATTATGGGACGGAGTGAATATTAGTTTCTTTTTAGAAGAAGCAGCACTGTTGCTGGAGAATGAAGAAATAACAGTGAAAGCTAGTTAATCTTTCCAACAAGGAAAGAACATCAAAGCAAATATAGCTCTCCAAACAATTATGATCACTTGGGAGAAGGCCAGAGAGAATATAGAAAGACAAGTCTTTCCTAAACCAGCAGTAAATCGACCTCCGTCCCAAAGTAAGAGTCCTACATTCCTTTTTAGTCTGTCCCAGAGTAAGAGTCTCATTCCTAAAATGGTAAGTTATGAACAGTATTCCACAATTTTGTCCTGGCTTCTATAATTACAAAATACTCAATACTTAACTAACCTATTTTTACCCACTTGCATTATGAATTGTGTTTTGGACAATTATGTCCTCAACTCACTTAAATGGTTAACTCATTTTCTTAATAAGCGTGTAAACCCAATGTAAGACTCTTACTCGGGGACGGACGGAGTATATGATTAGGAGAAATATATTAATGTGACCATATTCCATGAACAAAAATAAGATGGTACGCCAGAGAACCTGGCTATATATGCTACTTCTGAATCCATAAAAACGCTTGAGATTAAAATCTACACGAAGATGAACCCGGCCTAGAGTCCTAGAGTACTCCAAAATTTCCGAGAAGCTACAACAATGAAGGCCAATCCGGAAAGATGTGAAGTCCACAATTCATTATATGGGCTTCAGAAGTTCAACATTTGGCTTACATGCACATAGATTCATAGAAGCATGTCAATGTTCAAGGTTACAAAAGTGTCTCATTGTGCACCATAAGTAGCAATAGTGATCTAAGTTGGACGAATTGCTCATCATAATGCTTATAATCATTAAGGCCCTGCTATCCTAAAGGAAAAATATATGACAAATGCAATGATATAGAAATAACATCCCAACAGTTTGTATAATGCAAACACGCTGGAGCCCACATGTTACCTAACATTAACCTCCATAACCGCTAGATCATTACCTTGCCTATGAAACACATGTTTAACCCCCATCAAGAAGAATTGTCATAATGATGTTACACAAGGGTGTACAATTACAGAAAAAATAATACAATATAAATTGATAAAACAGAAAATACAAAAGGAGAAGTTCTTGAATTTGCTGCACAAGCCCAATGAAATCACTGTCTCCTTAAGACATATTCGATCCCTCACCGAGTGTGCTTGAGTTTGCTTGGATCGCTTGTCTCCCAGGATAGAACGTGCGGACCGGGGGCACTTTGCACCTAAGTTCCTGACGAGTTGAATATAGCTTGGACAAAATCACCTTTTCTTTGTAACTATGCAAGAAGGCCAAGAGAGGAAGATGACAATATGCAACCAAAGAAATGGAGGAAGATTGCAGGAGAAAAGTGTTTGATTCTGCTGTGGTTTGCTCTCTATTCTTTGCCAAAAGATTTCTCAAAGTCTTCTCAATTGTTGTTATCAAACAACTATTTAAAGATTTCAAAAACCAAGATTAAAAACTGAATAATGTGAATTAATTAAGTAATAAACTACATTATTACGAAATTAATCAGTCATTAATCCAAAAATATTAACCATAATGATTTTTGGTTTCAATTTCCACATTTAATACTTGGCTGTTACAAATCTGCTCAGGAGCTGCTCGGCCGAGTCTTATACCTTGCTCGGCCGAGCAAGGCTTTTCCCAGATCTGCTCGGCCGAGCAAGGCATATGCCTCGGCCGAGCATGGCTTTCCAGAAACTTGGTACTTACTGCCATGCTGTGCTCGGCCGAGTTAACACTCTGCTCGGCCGAGCACCTCAGTAAAATCCAAAACCAATTTTGATTTACAAAATCAAAATTTATTAGCCATAAGTGGGTCAAATCCTTTGAACATTTATATTTACTTCATCCAAAAACCATTTTGAACAAATAAATATTTTATTTCACAAACACACTAACCACTTGAGTAATTTGACAAAATTACCTTTTAGAAATTAACCCATTAATTTCCTTCAAACACACTATTTTTTCCAACAATCCCCCACACGAAGGAAATTCATGAGGATAGGTGATAAAGTCCGGCAGTCGAAAACCTGCATAGGATAGGTAGGGGTTTGCCCTTTGAACCTTCCCTTGTAAAAGCATATTTACTCTACTCGCTAATCAGTAGACACGATGTCCTTGAACTGCTAGCTTTTTGTGTAGCCGATCATATACTTTACACAGGTATCTCCCTAACACAATTCAGCTCTCATAGTTGTGTCCATTCATGGCCCTGGATCACAATGCCTGGTTCTGTGAGAAGGTCTAAGAATTGAGCCTCACACAATTTTTCTCGAAGCGGCCTCTACTTCTTTCTCACATAGGTGATTCTTTTAAGTAAACCATTTTACTTCTCATGAGAATCATTAAAAGTCGTAGGCTTAACCTCATTCATCTCGGGATGTCACTTTAAGGAATGAGTATAGGGTAGACCCCCACAGTGACGCTACAAGTCTATTAACAGTTAGGTTGTCCCTTTGAACCTAGATCTTGGGATCTCCAGTCAACTAGGTTGGGTTTTCCGCTGCGTTTAACTTCTCAAGAGGCTTTAAACCCATTCCCAATGTCAACCTTGCAACTATCTCTTTACTTAACCCTTTGGTTAGCGGATCCGCCAAATTATCTTTTGACCTCACATAGTCAATAGATATGGTGCCAGTTGCAAGTAGTTGTTTAATGGTATTATGTCTTCGACGTATATGTCTAGACTTACCATTATACATATGACTTTGTGCCCTACCAATCGCAGATTGGCTATCGCAATGTACACTAATTGCGGGCACGGGCTTTTCCCATCTTGGAATATCTTCTAGAAATTGGCGTAGCCATTCGACTTCTTCACCACATTTATCTAAAGCTATAAACTCAGATTCCATGGTTGATCTGGCTATAACAGTCTGCTTAGAAGATTTCCATGATATAGTTGCACCTGCTAATGTGAATAAATATCCACTTGTAGACCTTGAGTCTTTGATATCCGATATCCAATTAGCATCACTATATCCTTCTATCATAGTTGGATGTCTAGTGTAATGTAATCCAAAATCACGAGTATATCTTAAGTACCTTAGTACTCTTACTATACCCTTCCAATGATTTGTTCCAGGATTACTTGTATACCGGCTTAACTTGCTAACGGTGTAAGCAATATCCGGCCTAGTACAACTCATCAAGTACATTAGACTTTCAATAACTCTCGAATACTCTAATTGAGACACCGGTTCATCTCTATTCTTTGATAGATGAAGATTTGGGTCAATTGGAGTACTCGCTATTCCATGGTCATCCTTGCTAAATTTCTCAAGAATTTTATCCACATAATGAGATTGACTTAACACAAGTCCATTGGATATTCTAGAAATTTTAACTCCAAGGATTACGTCCGCAAGTCCCATATCTTTCATGTCAAATTTCGAATTCAACATGTCTTTCGTGGATTTGATCATCTTATCACAACTCCCTATGATAAGCATGTCGTCTACATAAAGACACAAAATGACATAGCCATTTTCCGTGGTTTTAGTATAGACACATTTGTCACACTCATTCATCTTAAATCCACTTTGCATCATAGCATTATCAAATTTCTGATGCCACTGTTTTGGTGCTTGCTTTCAAGCCATACAATGACTTTACTAATTTGCACACCTTCTTTTCTTGTCAATGTGCAACAAACCCCTCGGGTTGTTCCATGTAAATCTCCTCTTCTAAATCTCCATTTAGAAAGGCCGTTTTACATCCATTTGATGTATTTCAAGATTTCTCAATGCGACATTGCAAGTACAACTCTTATTGACGTTATTCTCGTGACAGAGAATAGGTGTCAAAATAGTCTAGGCCTTCTTTACGTACGTAACCTTTAATTACAAGTCGGGCCTTGTACTTATCAATTGTTCCGTCCGCTTCATTTTTCTTTTGAAAATCCACCTATATCCTAGTGTTTTGCTTCCCAGAGGAAGGTCCACTAGTTCCCATGTGTGATTTTGCAAAATGGAATCAATTTCACTTTTTATTGCTTCCTTCCACAAAGGTCCTTCCGAAGAGCTAACGGCTTCTTTGTAACTTTGTGGTTCACTTTCTACCATATAGGTTAGAAAGTCCGGACCATAGGATTTTTCAATCCTAGCTCTTTTGCTCCGTCGAGGTTCTACCTCTTCTTCTTCTCTTTCATCTTGAACGTGTTCGTCTTCTATTGAATCTATTACCCTAGTCGATGAGCTTGCCTCATTTCTTGACTTACACGGGAATATATTCTCAAAGAACGATACGTTCACAGATTCCATTATAGTATTTTTGTGTATAGCTTCAATTTTCGACTCATACACAAGAAATCTATAAGCACTCTTGTTATGTGCATATCCAATAAATATGCAATCAACGCTTTGGTCCAATTTTCACCTTTTTAGGAGGAGGTATGGCTACCTTTGCAAGACACCCCCACACTCTCAAGTGTTTATAACTTGGCATTCTTCCATGCCATAGTTCATAAGGAGTTTTGTCTTGTTTCTTTCGGGGTATTTTGTTTAACACGTAGTTAGCCGACAACACGGCTTCCCCCCACATGTTATCCGGTAATCCCGAACTTAATAACATGGCATTCATCATTTCTTTCAATGTCCAATTTTTCTTTTAAACAGCACCGTTTTGTTGGGGTGTATAAGGTGCCGAGGTTATATGTTTAATTCCACTTTGAGCACAAATTGCTTTAAATGGAGATTCATATTCACCTCCTTTAACTTTTTAGCACCTTAATTTTCCGGTTTAATTGATTCTCAACTTCATTTTTATAGAGAGTAAACTTCTCTATAGCTTCATCTTTACTTTTTAGAAGATACACATAGCAATACTTTGTGCCATCATCTACAAAAGTCATGAAGTACTTATTGCCGCCCCGTGATTGTGTTGATTTAAAGTCACATAAGTCCGTGTGAACCAATTCAAGTGGTTCACTATGTCTTTCAACTGATGGGAATGACTTTCTTGTTAATTTTGCTTCTACACAAATTTCACATTTTTGTTTACAATCAACTTTAAACTTTGGAATAGAATTTGCTTTTGTCAAACGACGTATAGAATCAAAATTAACATGACCAAGTCTACCATGCCATAAGTTAGATGACTCAAGCAAGTAAACGGAAGAGATATTCATATCATTAGCTTTTGCTTTCACAACCATTACACTTAGCTTAAACAGTCCATCATTGACATAACCTTTGCCTACAAACATACCACTCTTAGACAAAGTGACTACATTGGACTCAAACACAATACGAAATCCATGTTTTATCAAAAGCGATCCGGACACCAAGTTCTTCCGGATGTCGGGCACATAAAGCACGTTGTTGAGAGTTAACTCCTTCCCGAATGTCATCTTCAAAACCACTTTTCCTTCTCCTTTGATCTCGGAGGTGGCTGAATTCCCCATGAATAGCTTCTCGCCATCCTTAGCAACAAAAGTACTAAACATGTCTCTATGGGAGCACACATGTCTAGTAGCGCCGGTGTCAATCCACCATTGATTTGGGTTTGAACCCACCAAATTCACCTCGAAAATCACAGCTGCGAGGTGCATCTCGGACACGTCTCTAGCAATGCCTTCCACCATGTTTGCCTCACGAGCCTTCTTTGGCAACTTGCAAGCATGAGCCTTGTGGCCTTCACCGCCACAATTGTAACAAGTTCCTACGAACTTCTTCTTGGAAACACCACCTTTTGGTCCCAAGTGGGAATTCTTGGAAGTTGTCACAACCTTCCCTTTTCCCTTTCCAAACCGTTTGCCTTTGGAGCTTTCACCATGCTCCACCACATTGGTCTTAGCCACACTAGAAACAAACTTGTTTTCAGCAACTCTATTGTTCTCTTCAATACTCAATCGAAGGATTATTCCTTCCACATCCATTTCCTTTCGCTTATGCTTAAGGTAGTTCTTGAAATCATTCCAAGATGGAGGCAATTTTTCAATGATTGCGGCCTTGGAAGCTTTCACTTATAACCATACCTTCGGCATTTAATCTCGTGCAAGATAGTTTGAAACTCATCCACTTCGAGATTTCACACTCTTGTTGTCCACCATCTTAAAATCAAGGAAACGGGCAACAATGAACTTCTTTGTTCCCGCATCCTCAATTTTATATTTGTGGTCCAACGACCCCCACAATTCCTTTGCAGTTTTCTTCTCATTAAACACGTTATAGAGAGAATCAAAGCGACCGAGGACATAATTTCGCACAAGTACTCCCATTGCTTCCATGTTTCAACCGCGACGAGGTTGTAACATCTCGGTTTCTCCTTCACTCACCTTTGGCATATCTTCTTTCAGATATCTTGCCAAGTGCAAGGTAGTGAGGTAGAAAAGCATCTTTTGTTGCCAACGCTTAAAGTCGTGGCCAACAAACTTCTCGGGTTTTTCTGCATGAGGGGTCGGGATATGGATTGTATGAGGATTAATCACAGTCTTAGAGCCACTTCCGTTTCCAGTTTGGGAATTAGTTTGGGGTTCAGCTTGGGGTCCAACACGTTGTTGTTGTTCGTCGCCATCTGAAACACAACAACTAGTTAGAATTTTTCTGTTTTTCAAAACTGTAATCGACACTCCTTCGGTTAGGATATGTCTTAAGATTGTTACACAAGGGTGTACAATTACAGAAAAAATAATACAATATAAATTGATAAAACAGAAAATACAAAAGGAGAAGTTCTTGAATTTGCTGCACGAGCCCAATGAAATCACTGTCTCCTTAAGACATATTCGATCCCTCACCGAGTGTGCTTGAGTTTGCTTGGATCGCTTGTCTCCCAGGATAGAACGTGCGGACCGGGGGCACTTTGCACCTAAGTTTCCGGCGAGCTGAATATAGCTTAGACAAAATCACCTCTTCTTTGTAACTATGCAAGGAGGCCAAGAGAGGAAGATGACAATATGCAACCAAAGAAATGGAGGAAGATTGCAGGAGAAAAGTGTTTGATTCTGCTGTGGTTTGCTCTCTATTCTTTGCCAAAAGATTTCTCAAAGTCTTCTAAATTGTTGTTATCAAACAACTATTTAAAGATTTCAAAAACCAAGATTAAAAACTGAATAATGTGAATTAATTAAGTAATAAACTACATTATTACGAAATTAATCAGTCATTAATCCAAAAATATTAACCATAATGATTTTTGGTTTCAATTTCCACATTTAATACTTGGGCACATTTACAAACCGATCAGAGCTCGTAGGAGTCTTATACCATGCTCGCCGAGCAAGGCTTTTTCTCAGATTCACTTTCGGCCGAGCAAGGCATATGCCTCGGCCGAGCATGGCTTTCCGAAACTTGGTACTTATCAAGTTATGCTGTGCTCGGCCGAGTTAACACTCTGCTCGGCCGAGCACCTCAGTAAAATCCAAAACCAATTTTGATTTACAAAATCAAAATTTATTAGCCATAAGTGGGTCAAATCCTTTGAACATTTATATTTACTTCATCCAAAAACCATTTTGAACAAATAAATATTTTATTTCACAAACACACTAACCACTCGAGTAATTTGACAAAATTACCCTTTAGAAATTAACCCATTAATTTCCTTCAAACACACTATTTTTTCCAACAAATGACTCATATAAGAACTTAAGGCAATGGTAAGAAATTTCAAAAGCTATGAGTAGTACCATTCACAGATGCCTCTGAGAGCACATCAGAATTCAAGCTAGAAAGAGCTGTTAGCACCAGTGGATGTGAGGCAAGCATAGATGCAGGGATCCTGGTAACAACAAATGTTCAGTACATACAGAAGATTCAAGAGATTTAAGATTTATAGTGCCAGATCCTTCATTTCATCCATGACCAACAAGCAGCAACACCACAAAAATGCTAACAGAAGTTCTAAAACCAGAATGTTTTGAGGTATACCAAAGAGAAATGATACCTATGCCTTAGCCGAAGCCAAGAAGCAAATGCCTCCAGAACCTGCAGAGTGATATAAATATATGTCAAGAGAGAGTAAATGTTTTTGCCAATGGGCATCCGCTCTAATGACATAGGCTCTTGCCTTTCTTTGGAAGGTCAAGGGTTCGATTCCCCCACCCCTTGTTGTATTTGGAAACTTTGTAATGGCAAAAAATAGAAAGTAAATGTTTCCACTACCAGATCTTGTAACAACAAACATTTTGAGGTTAACATGAAAAAATAGCATCCAACAACATATTTACATCAGAAAATAAGTTAAATCCAACAGGTGAACTGCCAACGAGGAGATTCCATGCATTCGTAAACTTTTATAATAACATCCAGCAATTATTACTAGGTGTGAAAGGATACCCTTATTTCAACACTGGGTTAAAGTACTTTACTGAAGGTTTTCCCACCTATATACTGCTTCCAAGGGTCACACTCATGTTTTCTTATCCACTAGGGATCTTTTCCCATGTTCTTGAAATATAAAAAAAAAATGGAATCGCAAGCGAAATAGGCCCATGATATGACCTTATTACTTAAAGCAATGGTTTGTTTTGGTCTCTAGAGCTTAACAGACTTAATTCTGCTGTGGCATTTTTACTGGTTGACACCAGATAATTGTGTTTCACAACTAATTTCAATAGAGTAAATAGCACACAAACTATTATTCCAATAACAGCATCAACCAAAAATTTATACATAAAGTTGCCCATCCATATCTGCAAATAATCGACTAAAGGCTTTGCAGACACCAGAGACCGAGTAATCCAAGTATAAAGCTAAGTACTGTTTGTATTCAGGTTTGAGTGTATGCAACATAATGAATACATACACCCTTCCTTGCACTGCTCTGTGACCTGGAGCCTTGGAATATGATCCTTGATTGTTCACAGAATCTCGGGTGAACCCATATTCCTCCAATCAGTTGCTTCTTACCACATTTTTGAAGTAGTGCAAACGGTAAAAGTCCTTAGGTGTAGTATCTTTTGACCTTTGAGTTATATACATGGATGAAAGCTAGAGTCCTCTTATATCAGCATCCTCCTGTCTCGTTCCTTTGGGAAGGTCAGCTTTTATCACCTCTCTCTTGAGCTTTGACGTGGGAGTATCAGGTAATCAAGTTTTAGATGTTATTAGGGGTCGTCTTCAGCGAATGAATTTTCTTTCAATTAGTGGACGATGTCGTGTTCTCCTTTCTGTATCTTTCACCATGTGTAAGCTGTAGCCGGCCTATGCCTTGCATGGCTGAATACAGACCATAGGAGAAAGAAGTTATGGAGCGTAGAAACTGAAGCTAACTGAGAGGGTAGTATAAACTTCTGAATTTGAAGCGATATTCCTAGTTCTACGCCGAAACTCTCCCATCCCTTGAGAACATAAGATGCTGCCACAGAGGGAGAAAGAAGGGTGAATTGGTGAAGAGTTGTGTCTCTCAATGACAAGTATTAATCCAGAGAAGCGCAAATAATAAATATTGTCATTGCTGTTTCTTTTAATACTAATTCTACTTCCCCTTTTCCTGTTGAGACTAGAAGGTGAAGATACCAACAAGCTATGGATGCTAAACCCTTCTTAAAGAAGCTATAAGCATAAGAATCAACCAATAACAACGAGATAATTCATGGAAGAGCAAAATGCAGTATTCATAACAAGAAGCAGAGAAAAGTGGAGATAAGTACCGATTTCGTCCCTAACCTATAGTCACTTTTTCGTTTTCGTCCTGAATGTTTTTTTTTCCTTTTCCCCATTAACCTCGTGTTTAGTTGTTGAAGTGATCCTTCCGTCAGTTGACCGTTAAAAATTGACATGTGGCATAATGACTCATTACAATAGTGAGTTGGCCTTTAAAATTTTTAAAATTTGCTGAGGTGGAAGTATTAAAGGGTGAAAGTGTATAGTTTTAAACTATAGACCCTTTAAAATAATTTTTTTATGTTTTTTTTTAATTATTTTTCTTTTAGAGAATAAAAATTTTCTTTTGTTTTTCTGAAAGCAAAACATAAAAATATACTCCCTCCGTCCCACCAACATTGATACCAAATTTCTGGGCACGGGAATTAAGGAAAAGTAAGTGAGAGAAAAAGTGAAAGAAAATGTTGTGAGTATGAAGAATTAAATAGGAGAGAGAATGAGTGGGAGGAATAGTTAGGAGAGAGAATGTTGTGAGTGTAAAAGTGAAATAGGAGAGAGAATGAGTGGGGTAAATAGTGAAGATTCCTTTGCCATTTTGGGCAGTATCAGTTTTGGTGGGACGGACCAAAAAGGAAATAAGTATCAGTTTTGGTGGGACGGAGGGAGTATTTAAAATATACTACTTTCATTAACAAATTTCTTATTATTGCTTAAAAAAAAAGTTTTTTATTATTCATTTATACTATAATTATATAATTTGCTCCCACTTAATTTACACAATTAAAAATTTCTCCATAATTTTTTTATCAGATCCATAATTCTTTTTTATCACTCCATTCTAATTAGAATTTGAAATTGTTGCAATAAATTATTTGAAACCATTCATCATCATCAAACTTCTTCAGGAAACTCCACCAGTTCTTTTAGCGACCTCCCCACCGCCTCACTACCACCTCCATCACCACCATCACCATAATAATAAAAAAACACCAACATCAATCTCTAATTTTTCATCAGACCAACAAAAATAATCAACAAACTCATTTCATTACCACCTCCATCACGCACACAAAATCAAAATCAGATTCAAAATCAAATCTCCCAACTCGAAAACTCACAATCTCTTTGAAAACCTAGATCTGAATTTAAAATCAATTTAAAATAACACACACAATCAAAATCACAACTATAAATGGAAGGAAGAGAGGCCGGGTAACTATGGCCGGATTTCTAGAAGGGCTGACTAGAGAAGAAGCAGAATGGGGGAGGTACAGTTGGATGGGGTGTAGTCTTACCGGAGAAGGAGTGTTCTGGGGTGGCGGGAATGTTGGACGGCTTGGGTTGGGGAAGACGACGAGGTGAGGGGCTGGACTGCGAGAAGGAATGGTGGGGGTGACGGTTCATTGGCCGACCATGGCTTTGGGGGTAGGTGTGTGGGTATTGCCATGGAAGGGAAGGTTTGGTGGTGGAGATAATGAAATGGGGGAAGGAATGGAAGTTTATTTCAGATCTAGGGTTTGGGGTTTTTACAAAGGGGTTTAAAGTTATAGTTTAACCATTCCTATTTAGGAAATTAAAAAAAAAAAGTTCAATAATTTAATCTTATACACTTTAATCCCTTAATACTTTCACTTCAACCTATTTTATAAATTTGTTAGGCCAACTCAGCATTTTAATGAGTCAGCATGCACCATAGGCATGTTTTAACAGTCAAATGGACGGAAGGACGTTATCAACAACAATACATGAGGTTAAGGGGGAAAAAAATACATTCAGGACGAAAACGAAAAAGTGACTATAGGTTAGGGATGAAATAGGTACTTATCACGAGAAAAGTGCAACTTCAACAATGAAAATGTAACCTGCTCCTTTAGCTCGTTAATGTTCAAGCAAGCAGTCAAGATGCTCAGAGCAACATCTATCCTTGAGGCCAGCTCATTTTCAAACTTGCGACGTCTATCGGGACGGGCAGCTATTTTGTAGTTGAAAACTTCCTGAATTGGATGGGAAAAACAATTGTCACTTACATCCACAACAATAACAACACAAAATAATGCTTACAGCAAATGGAAGCCAAAATGGTCATATGATCTAATCCTGTGAGGTAAATAGATGCCATGTTACACGTGTGATACAAATGATACAGGCAATTCAACTATCAAATACAAGCATGATAAATTACTTTTCTATCAAAAGCTGTGAAACGGTTTTCTATCAAAAGCTATGAAACGGTCATCAAATGACAGTTCTGGAAATAGTTAAAGGTTCTCTACTTATTTTTCCTTCCCCCACTACCTGAAAAATACTTTCAGCGAATGTTCAAGTTTAAGATCATTTCTTTGCACATTCCAGTGAGCTAAGTGAGTCGACTAATTGTCTCTATATGGAGCACAAATGTGAGTTGCATTGGCATTTTCATTGCAGGACCTATAATTTTGAATGGTTTGGCATTTGATGAGGTTTGGGTGAATCACCGTTGAGATGACAGCACACTTGTTGTAAATGGATAGAGGTTTTGGCAGCAAATACATATGCACGGCCTTATTATACTGTTGTCGATTCATTTTTTATTGCATTTGACATGAGAATATAGAAAAGATTTCTAAGGCCCAGTGTTTCTTCTTTAAGATTTTCCATAACATAGTGACTTGAATTGTTTTTGGACCAAGGAGCTGGCATTTTATGTGATCTCTCTTTATAGGACTTTGACTTCATCCAAGGTTGGCCAGCTACTATGCATTAGCTTCGGCTACACATTATTGTCACATTTTCATTTACTTTTGTAGAGATTTTCTTTTTCCATATTTTTTTTTTGTTTACCACTACCCTGCTTAAAATATATAATTTCTATTCACATAGAGATAGGCAAAAAAGAAATTTCTTACAGAGACGATGGAGTAGCCTGTACCTCTGGCAAGACTCTAAGTAGCTCCAGGAAACTTGGTACAAATTCTGGATGAGAATTCATCTCATCTCTAAGCCAATTCACAATACCACCATCTCCCCAATCTTCTGCAGGGACATGAACAGCCAATGCAGCTACAGCAAGGCTAATCTACAAAGCATGAGATATTAACACGCTGTACTCTTTCTCCAAACTAGTAAACATAAGCGTGATTTACCAAGAGAGTGCCTGTGATACCTGGGTTCTAACTTTAGGCGTACCCTTGTGGAATGCCTTCAATAAGTTCTGCATTAAAAACCATCTCGACAGTAAATAAAGAAATCTTACTCCTAACAACTTTTTGCATGCAAAAGCTGAAAAGGTCCGATGAGGAAGAACTCCTTTTCATTTTTACGAGAAATATAGAAGTGAAGCATGGGCTAAAATAGGAATTCCATGCCCAGAAAGAAATATTAACCATGATTTTGAAAGTTAAAATTCTAAACAATGATTTTTTGCGTCATTTTAATATCTAAAAACCTTAAATAATCATAACTCTCCAAAAGAACAAACAGCTCTTACATTGTGACAATCCATAGCAATGCTACTTACTCTTATAACAAGTCTACTTTATAAAAATAGCATAATGGCCTTTGCATATACATACATGTATGCATAGAATGTGCATTTACAAGAATGTACGGTCTAGACGAGAATCTATGAAACATAGAGGTCACCTATGCCTCATAGTTGCAAATGACAAGCAATCCAACACCTGAGTTTGCAGCCAACCAAGGCACCCTAGTCAAATAATCCAATCAAATGGTGCAAAGAATAAAGCTTGTGATCCCCTTGCACTAGTTATGTTGTCGCTTAAAACATGAACCAAGTTTAAACTCGGGTGAAAGAGTAAATACCCACATTTAGGGAATCCCTCAGTGGACGAAAAGCTTCAGAAGGTAATTCTTCAAAATCCCGTTGCACCTATCAACCACAAAAAGATGCAGCAGAAAATTAAAAACAAGGATATACCTATGTTGATAAATGTATACAAATATTCCCATGCCATACCATTCTAAAATTCATTATTGTTGAGACAATTTTAAAGTATAAACTTTGAAGATGAATAAGAAGGAAACTTGCTTGCCAATAACAGGAGAGGGTGAAGAAAATACCTTACTTCTAAGAGTTTGCGAGCAAAATATTAAAGTCTCTTGATTGCTACTAGCATCGTGAAGCAAGTTATCAGAGACCTATACAGGGAGAATAAATGTTAACTGTTACAATTCAACATTGGAAACCTTCATAGATATAATAGTAGAGCTGAAAAGGAAATCCAAATCGGAACCCCTTCCACCTCAAAAAAGAAAAAGAATAGACATCATTCCAGTGTTTAGATCATATAGCCAGCACTTGGGATGCTGTTATATGAAAAATGATGTGCCAAAACATCGTTCCTAGACACCATTACTTGTCAAACTCTTGTCTCATCTAAGAAAATTTTACCCAGAGTCAACTTGCTGTGGAATCGCTACTGAATTTCTTTGTATCGTAATACCTGATCCCTTTTGTAAGCTTAAACTCAAATCCTGGCGTCTATGCATATTAGTTGAGTCGTCTTTCTCGATCCTTATTGCCTGTAGTTTAATATGCCTCAATTTTATGTTGCTACGTTTTCTAATCCATGACTTGGTAAAGACAGAAGAGAATTTTTCATTATCCACAAAGTAGTTTGATTGCATTAATAAAGATGTGACAAGCGATCCTCTTTTTCTCTTTTCTTCGTTTAGGAGTGCAGTGGAGGGGAGAGATAAGAGAAGAAGCTTTAATATTCCTCAATTTTATGTTGCTCCTGAGTAAGTCCTGAACCTTGAAAATCCAGGCATTTATATTCAGCTGCCCCAGGAGATAACAAACATTGCACACTGCTACAGCAGACTAGAATCATTTTCCGTTCCAAACCCCCTATCTCTCATGTGGAGGAAAGAATTAATAGAGACCAGACTTCCTATCAAAAAAAAAGAAAAAGAGAGAGACCGGACTAATCCACACTTTTAATACTCCAAAGAGAGCTTACCCCCACTCACACATACTGTAAAAACAGATGATCATTTGTCCCGGTAGAAGATAAACACATCAAATGCCAACCCACACATATATACTTTATTATCTATCTCTATTACCCTATTGTATTCTGTAATCTATATTCCGCCTCCATGATAAATTTGTTCTCCTTCTACCCGTGGACGTAGCTAACACATCGTTAGTGAACCACGTAAATTTGTGTTCTTTATTTTGCGTTTACTGTTTTCTCTTTGTCTTTTCCTAATCCGGTATAGCATCGGTAAACAAGGTGCAGGGACATGGTTCATAAACCTATCAAGACCACGACCCCTACAATCGACGAGAGTACAGTTTAAGAAGCTATAGTAGTCTAACATTCACATTCCAATTTGAGAACTAAAATAATTGGCGGCTACTTATGAACTTCAGATATTTCTTCTTGTTCTCCCCCTAAAGTCTATCAAAATCCGCCTAACTGTTATAAAGATTGCAGGTTATGTAAAGCTACCAAACTTGGAGAAATAAAGTTTCAAGTGTAGTGCAAAATGTAGTGCAAATATTTGCAGAATCTAAACCCTAACATTAAAATTCAAGTTCACCTAGCATTCAATACTACATAAAATTAATATAACCAATCACAACCTCATTCAACTAAACAATGAACAGTCTCTGCTCCGAACACTGATTCAATAACAGTTTCATCACTACTGCATAATCAAATTCAAACCAAAAACAAAAAACAATAAAAAAAACAAATTGAAGTGAAAAATACGAACAGGATGGAACGCACCTGCCAAGCATCGATAGTCCGTTGAAAATCTTGAAGCCATCGATCGGCTTGTAATCGAACGGTATCATCTGGATGATGATACAGTGCATTTAGGGCTTCTTTCACAGTGTTCTCTAGCGCCATCTCCCCAAATCTAGAGCTTCAAAAATTCAAATTCGAAACGAATTTGCGTCACCAATCAATTAAGAAAAAAGGATGAATTGGTGTGAAATTATTTAATTTAACATTAATTACTTTGTAATCTTTATCATACTTACAGTATATATACTCCCTCCATCCCATTTGCTTCACCTTTTGTCAGTTTTGCAAAAAACGGGTGTTTCGTTAAAAATTTCATTTTTTTTTAAATGACAAAAAAAATTTACTATTTCACCCATTAATTCTCTTTCCTACATTACTTTTATACTCACAATACCAATCAATTTTACTATTTCTTTCACTCATTCTCTCTCCTATTTTACTTTTATACTCATAACACTTTTTTCATTAATATTTTTTCTTAATTTGCGTGCATACTCAAAATGGTAAAGTAATAAATGGGACGGAGGGAGTATGTCAATAACGTTAATATATTGGTTGAAAAAACTTAATAAATATTAATATTGGTTAAAAAAACTTAATAAACATTAGTCATGTAGCTAAATTTCTTTAGATTTTTAGCAAATATTTTAACTGAGTGAGTACATGTTGAAAATTGTGAAAGTTTATTGAGAACATTTTAAAAAATATTAGTTTAATGAGAATATTTTGGAAAAAGTTAAAAGTTTAGTGAATAAAATATTATTTTTGCCTTACCTATATTATTTGCAATTATATTACTCCCTCCGTCCCATCTGAAAAGACACAAATTTTGATTTTGATTTTGATCGTCTCATTTGAAAAGGCACAGACCAAAAATGAAAGCCTTTTAATAGTTTTTTATTCATGTGGCTCACTTATAATACTAACAAGTAACAACCAGCAGTATACCCGTGCGATGCACGAAAATAGCATAATTTACTTTAAACCAAAATTAGTACAACAATATATATAATCAAATACCAATTAAAATTAAAAAATATAATATGAAATAGTGATATTTAACGTAAATATAGAAAAGTAAATAACAAAGAAAACAACATCAAAAATACGATTATGTAAACAATTTTCCTAACCAAAATTAGTACAACAATATATCTAATTAAATACCGATTAAAGTTAAATAATGTAATATAAGATAGTGATATTTAACTTAAATAGAAGAGAAATAACACGGAGAACAAAAAAGAATACGATTATGTAAACAATTTCCGTTAACCAAATAACATCTTGAATCAAAAATACTTCAAGACATTAAATACATACTCCCTCTGTCCCGCTACAAAACGCACACTTTCTATTTTGGGCGTCCCATTACAAACTGCACACTTCTTAAAATGGCAAAGAATCTTTACTATTTCATCCACTCATTCTCTCTCCTACATTATTTTAATACTCACAACACCATTATAATTTACTATTCCCTCCACTCATTCTCTCTCCTATTTTACTTTTACACTCACAACATTTATATCATTATTTTTTTCCTTAATCCCCACGCAAACAGTAACAGTGCGGTTACTAGCGGGACGGAGGGAGTATATATTAAACCAATCCGTATTAGTTTGGAAATAATAAACTGAAAAGGAAATCCAATTTTTTTAGACAACCCAAAATCCCAATTTTCTCATCCCAGTAAACACAAAATTTTATTTCGTAAATTAAAAGTTTTAATTTCTTTGTAACATATTCAAAATATTACAACTTTATTCCTATATAGAAAAGTAAATTATGGCTAAATCTAATAATGACTTAAATAATTAAATAAATAAAGTTTTCTTTTAAATAATTGCAACTCTATATATGGAGAGATGTTAATAAAAAGAAGGTAAAAATATTAAATTGTTAACTTCACATCTCTCCCCCTCCCATATCCCACCCCCGTCCATCTATCACAAATTCATCTATCTCCCTAAAATTTACAAATGCGTCTCTCATCTCACATATATTACTGAAAACTTATATCCACTTTTTGTTAATAATTTTTTTTATCAAACGACAAATCAAATGCATTCACAATAATATAATAGACGACACTACACAAACGTCGAAAACTCAACTCAAACATCAATAGTAGTTCTATTTTTTAACTTACACAAAGATTATTATAGTCAATTAAAGGAAAAAAACATCACCTAATAGACTTTATCTTCTTAATATATGTACAGAGTAATCTCATTTCACCCCTAAAATATTTCATATCTCTTGCCCACTTAATCAATTATGCATACATAATTATCTTAATCATTTAAAAAGAAAAATATATTATGTATAAATCTAATAGTGATTTAAATAAATAAATAAATAAATAAGTAAGTAAATATTTTTTTTATTTCCAATGATTAAAACTCTTGATGCTGCAGGAATTGTGCTTATCAGTAATCCTCCACGTGGCAGGACCAATCACCTGGCTTCTTGACCTGAAATCAGAACCCACGACTAGCCGGATGTGTCTCCGGCGAAGACGCTCGGGCGTGAGAGTAAGATAACGGTGTATATAGCTCAAAATGTATTGAATAATGAATTCAAAATAACAAAATGGCAGTTACCTTTCACCGTTGGTAGTGATGAAGTATTTATAGGCGTTGGTGGTTGTATTTTTGGGGAGGCGACATGTGCTTCGAGATTGTAGCGACGGTTACTGGTCATGGGAACGTGTCTATAACGGCCCCTAATTTGTAAGGATGTGGTTATGAGAATTGTTCAACCAAATACGCCGGCAAGTGTCAGGTCGTCACTTGTTTGTTTTGGTCGAGGTCGCCATTTGGGGAATGGTCGACCTGACTGACGGGTAGAGCATAGATCGTACCCGTATTAGAGCTTGGATATTGAGGTCGGACTAAGTTAGGTCGGGACTGTTAGGTCGGACCGTGGACTTAGTCGGCCCGATACTTGAGACGGGCTTTGGGCCTTGCTACGATTGGACCGAGCTCATTGAGAATGTGAGAGTCGAGGCATGCATGCGTGATTGGGCTTTACCCGTTTGGCCCGACTTGACACTTTTGGTATGTTCGGTGGCCCCGACTTTCGGAGTTGACTTCGTCGACTTGGAAGTTAAGAAGATCTTTGATGGGAATTACTTTACTCGCAGTCGGCTGCTAGTTTTTGAAGTAGGTCGACAATGATGACGTGGCACCATCACGGACGTTGGTGATGAACGGTCGGTCCGGAACCGCCGTTTTCCTGTTATCATTGCTATTCGACGCTTGGGAGTCCTTCTCGAAAACCGCCGGATTTTAATTTTGGAAAATCAATTTTGAATTTCTTTTTCCTTTCCAAATTTAGGAAAATATAAATACTCGAGAATTCCCCTCGGATTCGAATTCCTATCGTCTTGAGCTACGAGAATCTCCGCGAAAATAGCGAAGAAACGGTTGAGTTAAATTGGGCCACCGTCTTCTGCAATGACTTCCTATTAGACATTTACGAAGGTATTTCTCTTCTATTCTTCCTTTAGGGCTTTAATTTATGTTCTAGTCTTTACTTCCGCCATGGCTAGGACCTTTAGTAGCGAACCGGGGGCATGGTATGGCTCTTTGCCGTTAGTAGGGTGTATAAGAACGTGAACGGTGAGTGGAGAGAGATGTCTTTGAATGAATGTACTTGTCTTGACCAGGTGGGAATTGAATTTTAGTGAGATAGGTTTACCCGTTGTAGGGGATGTTGAAAACCTAGTAGTCGATGATTCAAATGTCGTCCCTTTCCATCTATTCCATGAGCTGCTCGACCATATCACCTTGTTTTATGTTAGGGATGTCCACAAACCCTCTTTCCTTAGGAATAGAATAGGCTTTCCGGGGAGTCTAGGTACGCCCTTAAGTAGGTCGGCTGAAATTGTTCATAGGCACGACTCCCTGTTTCTCCTTCTTCTTGTACGGATATGGCGACTCGGGAAGGAAAGCGGCGCCTCAACTTCTTCCGGCCCTCGGATAGTGGATGCTTTTGGGTCATCGTGGTGCACAGGAAGAATGAGAGAGGCTACATCCCTCGAGGGCCATTGCGGGGGAAAGAAAAACTTACCCTCTAGGTATGGCTTGATGCGGGATTTACGTGAGGTAAGTAAGGAAGATTATAGGGTGACCATTTACACTCAGAAGGAGTTTATGAAATTGTTTAGGTCGTCATTCACCAAGGACGCCACTAGGGTAGCCTTCTTCTATGGTCAATTCGTAGCCGGCCTCAGGTTGCCTCTTGATCCCTTTATAAACGAATTTTTAGAATGTGCTAATGCCCTACCCCTTGACTCGGAGCCAATACTTGTAGGGTTACGGTATGCTTTGCTATGGTATGGTCCGTAGATTCTTAGGATACGAACCTGTATGAGAGTATTTAAGGAATTCTTTAGTATCAAGTATAGTGGGGAGGATCTGAGCATCAGTACCCCTTCTAAACTCAAATCTTCCAAACTCTTCACAAACCTCCCTAGTAAGCACAGTGGCTGGAACTCGCATGTAGTGGTTGTAGAGAGTAGGTTGGGATGGGAGTTCCCTTTACCCGATGATGAGACGAGAGACCGTAGATGAGAGGGACTATTGGGAGCCATCCTGGCACCTTAACTTGTACAAGACTTTGTGTCGACTAGTTGCCAAGAGGCCCGTCGGTGGGAGAGTCTGCTCACCACCAAGTATAATTTCATCAGTGGGATGATGTGCGGAGACGGAGTAGTGGAGCCCACTTATTCCGGTGTTGAGAGGCCAAATATATCTGTTGGATTACTCATTCTGCAGGGAGATTTGGAGATACGTGTCAACGTTGTAAGAAGACGAGAAAACTACTGCGAGGGGACAACGGGAGCACGGCGGTGGTAAGATATCCTGTTCGGTTTTCCTTACTTGCCCTTCATTAAGTAACTTGTATGTATGAACAATGTGCCTTGGATGAGTTAGTCATAGGTTGGACCTGCGGTTCGTACATAGCTTGCTCGTACGTAGAGTGCACTTTGTAGAATAATTAGCTCGTCCATGATTAGCTCGTAGCTTATTAACTCGCGTATAATATGGTCAAATCGCTCATGCGAGCTCGTACATAGAACTTTTGCTCGTATATAGAACTTTTGCTCGTATATAGAACTTTTGCTTGTATGTCGATCTAACACTTTTCTATTTTGATTTTGTTGCTGTTATAACACCCGACCAAGAAGCTAATATGGGTCGCATCGTTGGCGTCTCTGATAAGAAGAAAGCTAAAAAAGCTCGTGGGCTGCTAATGCTCGAGCTCATGTAGGCAGAGGAGAGGCTGCGGTAAGGACCGGCTCATTTGTCGAAGGATAACATTGGGATGGTGCCAATGGAGGGGATTGAAGAAGATGACCCTTTGCGGAGCGATACCCGGTCTGTGGACGCTGCGATGGGGGTGACGAGTCCGCGGGTCGGCTAGAGCAAGTCTAGCTCCGACCCAATCCGGGAGGTTGATCTTTGCGACCTCGGGGCTGAGATGGCGGGGTAAGTCCTTGAACGTTGTGCTTGTTGAGGATGACATCATGGAGGTAGACGGCGATGACGAACCTGCGAATACGAGGAAGAGGTTGCGCTCTGGGAAAGGGAAATCAGTGTCTTCAAGCCAGATGCCTCCACCAGCTTCTCCTCCTCCCACCAAAGAGTCTCTTGAGGACCAGATGAGGAGGTTGAGTGATGTTCCTCCACTCGTAGGGGTCAACAGTTTAAGTCGCCGTTACCCTGACATGAGCCTGGGCCAGGTGGTTGTGAGAAGAGCCATTGATGTGGATCTGTTGGCTCACTTTGCTGATAAAGGAATAACACCTGAAGAGTTTTCTGCTCGTTCTGGGATGATTCAATGCGAGGTAATTTTTACTTTCTTTTTCATTCTAGTCGTTTGTTATTTTTCTCGGTCATCTTGACCTACGAGCTAACACTTTTTTGATTTCTTTGAAATGCAGAACCTCACCATGGTCGAGCAAGTTAAAAGCTCTTGGAGAGCCTCCATCGAGAGAGAAAGGCAAGCCCTTCATGATTATTCCAAAAAGGCTCAGGAGCTTGCGGATATGAAGGAGAAGTACAACGATCTGGACAACTCGTTTGAGGCCCAGGAGATGGTGAAGAAGAAGGCCTTGGAGGATGCGGCTAAAGCTTTGGAGGATGCGAAGGCCTGCGATGCCAAGGTGGTCGAGGTGACCAAAGAGAGAGATTCGTATCGATCGGAGCTTGAGGAGACTAGAACAGTGGCGCGACGGTTACCAAGCTTTTGAAGAGAAAGATACCTTCTGGTCGAGCTAAATGAGGAGCACGAGGCTTACAAGGTTGAAATGGCAAGAGGATCTCAAGGTCGGCTTCCCGGAAGGGCGTAGACGAGTTCAAGGGTGGAGATGATTATTACAATCTTTGTCGTTGCTAAGGCCGGGGACTTTTTGGATTTGGGTAAACGCCCGTATGGCACGTCGAGCTTTGGTCGACCACGATTCGAAGTCTCACTTGAACGGCTAGCTCGGCTGGGCTCGAGAGCCTCGATATGATATGGCGGCTCGAGGTGACCACTCGCTTGTGCCTTATGCGAGAATGATTTAGCTTTTATTGCCCGGGAGGACCAAGAGGAAGCACAGTGAGCCTTGGGCCCCACAGAATTAGCTCCTCGGACCTTTGATGCTGTGCTCCAAGAAATGGAGGATGCGAGAAGAACAAGAGGAGATGGAGGTGGAGGGTGAGTTCGACCAACGGGTTTTCTGAGTCGGGTAAACCACTTGAGCCCTCAACAGAATGAACCCGTGAGTGAAGATCGAGTACATTGCAACGACCCCGATGCCTCCGATCAAGCCGTTTGATTTTTGATGAAAGCGTGGTAATGGAACAAGCCCCAAAACACTTTTTGCTCCTTTGATTTTTTGGATACTTGGATGCCTTGGCCCGATTATTTGGGAGGCATGATACTTTTGTAAGTTTATTTTGCCCAAGTCTTAGCCCGCTTTTGGGAGACTTGTTTATTATCTAATCGTAGTCGACTCTATACCCTTGTATGCTTTACATTTTTAGCTTTAGCAGGTATATATCGAGCTAGATATAGTTGGGCAAGTGGGCCACCCTAAGTCTAAGGTCGACCTCAGACTCGTGTGGCCTTTGGAACAAGGCCCGACCAAGAGTCGATCTGTTCATTTCATCAAGGCTGAACAAGGGTCGAGCTTATTTGAACGAAGTCGATCCTAGGTCGGACTTGTTTTTCAGGAGTGAAGCTGATTGAGAATCGAGTCACTTAGAACAGACTGACTAAGAGTCGAGTTTGTTGGAACGAAGTCGACTAAGAATCGGACTTGTTAGATAAACAAAGCTGATCAAGAATCGAGCTAATTAGAATAGACTGACTAAGAGTCGAGTTTGTTAGAACGAAGTCGACTAAGAGTCGGACTTGTTAGATGAACAAAGCTGATTAAGAATCGAGCTTGTTAAAACGAAGCTAACTAAGAGTCGAGCTTGTTGAAACGAAGCTAACTAAGAGTCGAGCTTGTTGAAGTTATTGTTTTCACAGTGTCGTGTTGAGCAAAGGTGCAATTTTTATTGAAGTAGGGAAACGCTTCTCCCCCAGGATGAAAACTAGAAGTAATATTTGATGAGGCGAGTGGCGTGCCAAGGATGCTTTAACTCTTCTCCCCCAGGATGAGCTATCATGTAAGTTCCTTCCTTGACGACTCGAGTAACCACATAGGGACATTCCCAGTTAGGAGATCGCTTATTCTGTTGGGTTCTCCTTCCTGTTGCCTCGATCTTCCTTAGTACATAGTCACCCACTTGGAACGACCTTGCCTTGACCCTCTTGTCGTGGTAACTTTTAGTTCGCTGCTTGTAGTTGACCATTCGAAGGTAGGCTGTATCTCGCTTCTCGTCGATCGAGATCCGAGTCGATCAATCTGTTGATATCATTACGTTCTTGATTGAAGAAAGTCACTCTAGCGATAGGAAATGCGAGCTCTGCCGGTGCCGTGGCCTTTTGATCCATATGTGAGAGCAAGGGGTTTCCCAGTAGGCCCCGAGTGGTTGTACGAGCGCCCCAAAGAGCAAGGGAGTTCGTCCAACCAATTATTGCGTCGACCTACGAGTCTGTCTTGAGCGAAGATAGTACAAGTTTATTCGGCGCCTCGGCTTGCCCGTTGCCTTGGGGATAGGCTACGAAGATTTCCAATGTTTGATTCCTACTCGATTCATCTACGCTTGAAGGTTTGGGAGAAGCTGTAAACCATTGTCGGACACTATAGCTCGAGGAAAACCAAACCGACACCAAATGAAGTCATGAATGAAGTTGATGGCATTCTCCTCTGTGATACGAGCTAATGGCTTGGCTTCAACCCACTTTGTGAAATAATCGATAGCGACGATCACATACTTGCAATTTCCCCGGGCGGGAGGGAAGGGTCCAATCAAGTCGACACCCCACATATCAAATGGCCAAGTTGCAATTGCGGTGTATGCGCTCGGTGGTAGGCATATGAGGTAAGTTGGCAAACCTTTGGCATTGATCACATTGTTGAACAAAGTTGTGAGTATCAGCTCTCATGTGCGGCCAGTAATACCCCAAAGTGATTAACTTGTCTGCAAGAGTCCTGGCCCCCGGGTGTCCGCCACAAATTCCACTGTATACTTCATGTATCAATAGGGCGACCTCTTGAGGGTGGATACACTTTAGCAATGGCCGAGTGTAGGATCTTCTGAACAGATTGCCTCCTTGAATGACGTATCTCGGAGCTTTCTTTTTGATTGCTCGAGCTTTCTTCTCGTCATCCGGCAGCTCGCCACTTTCTATGTACGCCTTCATTTCTTCGATCCAACACCTCTCATAAATCCAATTTCTCGAGGGATCATCTACACATTGAATTTTTACCCTCTCATAAGCTGGATTTTCGAGGAAAGAGATGGGCTCACCATGTGGTTCATCTGAAGTGGCTAATTTCGAGAGGAGGTCGGCTAGCTCGTTGTCTTCCCTTCCAATCCTCTGAATCTCCCAAAATTCCAAATCTTTTATTAGCTCCTTCACCAGGTCGCAGTATTTAATCAACGTGGAACTAAGCACTTCGTACTCGCCTCTGACCTGGTTGACTATCAGTTGGGAATCACAATAAGCCATGATTTTAGTTGCTCTAAAACACTTGGCGTATTCTATAAATTTGCTATCGAGGCTTCATATTCGGCTGGTTGTTGGAAGCATCAAATTTGAACCGTAGTGATTCCTCGTACACGGTTCCGGACTACGCTCGATCGGGACAATCCCGGCTCCACTAACACTTTTGGTTCTTTGATCCATCAGAGTAAACTTTTCAGCAATCGTCGGGTAGAGTAATGGCGGGTTGAAGCTCGTGTTCTTTTCCTTTAGTCTTCTCCTTTGGGACTCGCTGCTCATCGTCTTCCTTGGTGAACGTAAGCTCGACCAAGAAGTCTGCTAGAGCTTGAGCCTTCAGTGCCTTTCGAGGTCGATATTCAATGTCAAATTCAGTAAGGGCAATTGACCAATTGAGCAATCGACCTGAACTCTCCGGCTTGTGCAATATCTTTCTCAAGGGCGCATTGGTCAGTACCACAATAGGGTGAGCCAAGAAATAAGCTCGTAGCTTCCTTGAAGCTACGACTAGAGCATAGGCGACCTTTTCTGCATTGTAGTACCTCTCCACATCGATAAGGCCTTTTCTTGATATAGTATGCGGCTTTTGAAGCCCTTCCTCTTCTACGATCAAGGCTAGCTGCAACCGACTTGTCTCCTACGGACGAGATACACAAATAAGGTTTCACCGGTGGTCGGGCTACTCGGGAGGGGCGGAGTAGCGAGGTAATCCTTCGAGTTTGTTGGAACGACGAATGACATTCGGCCGTCCATCAAAGTTTTTCGTTCCCCTCAATGATTTGAAGAAGGGGAGAGACCTTTCAGCCGACTTGGATATAAAGCGACCTAGGGCTGCCACCCTGCCATTGAGTCGCTGCATCTCTTTTATACTTGTAGGCTCCTTCATCTCGACTAGAGCCTTGATCTTTTCCGGGTTAGCCTCTATGCCTCGTTGAGATACCATAAATCCCAGGAACTTGCCGGTGACTCCAAAGACACACTTCTTTGGGATTGAGCTTCATGTCGTTTGCTCGCAAATTGGCGAATGTTTCTTTTAAGTCGACTACGTGACGTCCGGCCTTAGTTTTGATGACCATATCATCAACGTAAGCCTCCATATTTCGGCCAATTTGAGAAGCAAAGACTTTGTTCACCATTCTCTGATAGGTTGCACCCGCATTCTTCAAACCAAATGGCATCATGTTGTAGCAGTAGATGCCTCCAGCCGCTTGAAATGCCGTCTTGACTATGTCATCCTCATGCATCTTAATCTGGTGGTACCACGAGTAAGCGTCGAGGAAGGCGAGGGTTGAGTGACCCAGAATGGAACCGACTAGCTTGTCGATTCTAGGAAGAGGATAGCTGTCCTTAGGGCAAGCAAGGTTGAGAGTGGTGAAGTCGACACACATCCGCCATTTGCCATTTGATTTCTTCACCATGACCACGTTGGCCAACCACGTTGTATGAGTGGCCTCCTTGATTATCCCTGCACTCAAAAGTTTTTGTACCTCAGATTTTATAGCCTCTTCCTTGTCGCGAGCAAAACTTCTCAACTTTTGGGGTCTAGGCTTTATGGTCGAATTGACTTCAAGTCGGTGAACGGCGACCTCTTCCTTGATTCCCCTCATGTCTTCTACTCTCCATGCGAAGACGTCTTTACTTTCCTTGAGTAGCTCAATGATTTCTGCTCGCTCCTCAAAAGATAGCTACTTTCCAATTTGAATTTTTTGGTCGGGGTAAGAAGGGTTGGTGATTATTGACTCTAGCTCGTCCACAGCCTCTAGCTCTGGTCCATCCCTGAATTGTAGAGTCTCAATGATTATCTCCCTGACTCTTTGTCTCTCCTCGACCCCCAAATGTGGAGCTTCCTCAGCTATCATGTCATCCAATTTGTCTGCAACCTCGCTGGTGGTGGTGGTGGCCCCCGAGTTATTGTCGATCTGGAGGCATAGGTTGCCTATGATGACTTGATCGACCATAACTACATCTGGATCGACCTCTGTGGTTTCAGAGTGACGTGTCGACTCAATCATGACCTCGTCATTTGAGCGATAGGTCGACTCCTCCACATTGGTGATTGTTGACAGTCGAGTAGTTTTGGTGACCGGCGGGACGGCTTCAAGTATCCATCTGCGGTCTCAATTTCTAACTCCCTCTTCTTTCTTTCCCGAAGAACATGGTCCGGGTAGGCTCGAGGCGTGCCTTGTACGCGGCCTACTCCGGTAGGTGTGGGGAACTTGACTCGGCGATGAGGGATCGATGCCACCATTCCAAGAGCGACTGTCCGGGAATACCAAGTATGGCGGCATAGTCACTGTTTACATCAATCACTATAAATTGTACCTTCGACACGATCCTTTGAGGTGTCTTTGGCCTAGGTCAACGTCGAGCTCTATCGGCCTTTAGCATCGGCTCGATGGTTGGTGAATCCCTCCAACTGCCATCATATCTTTCAAGCGCTCGTCATTAAGACCCATCTCCTTGAAAGTCTTGTAGAACAAAATATCTTTGCGGGCCCCGTGTCGACTAAGAGTCTCGCTCGTCGTACATCCGTTTATGAGACACTGGGATGACAAGAACTTGCTCCCTAGCTGCCATATTAGTTACTTGACTCATGGGGGTAGAAGGCGATCGTTTCATCTCGACATTTCTCCTTGGAGGCACGTGTGGGGCTTTGCGAGTTGAAAGATCTTGTGCTTGATAGCGGTGTTACTTGCTTGCTCTATAATGACCCCCAAGTTCGATGCAGGTTGCCTCGGTCCTTGTTGTCCACCGGCTGGCTGCTCGCCTCCACCAACTTGAGGTCTTTTCACATATGCGTCGAGTCTCTCCCGCTCGACCATTCTTTGGATAATACGCTTCAAGCCTAAACAATCCTTCGTGAGATGACCCGTGTCCTTGTGGTAATCACAGTATTTGCTGTTGTCCCTTCTGAACTTGTTGCCTGGGTTCATTGGGGCGGTGGAGCCAACTCGACGGCATTCATGATTTCTTGTTCGACTCACCGTAAGGGGAGTGAAAACCTCAGGTACCTTCTCTGTGGCCCTAGTCCTGTTTTTTCCATTCTTATTATTTGCTCCATTCTTGTTGGAGTCTTTCTTGTCATCGGCGACCTCCACCTTGGGTCTTTTCCCATTTTTCTTTTCTTTCCTTTCCTCAGCAAGTGCCACGTTACACACTTTTTCGAACAATTCTTGTCGAGTTTCATTTGTCTGACCGTGAGTTCATAATCCATGTCTGCCGAGGAAATACCGTTTCGGAAGCAATTGATGACTTCCCTATCGGTGAGGTCCTCCTCTATCTTATCAACCATTTCCTTGAACTTGGTGAAGTAGCTCATCGAGCTTTCATTTTTAACTGTACCAAGTTGTTCGAGATCGGTGACGCACTTTCCGAGCTCCAGCGATCGAGAAGCGATCTAGGAACTTTGTCTGAAGCATGTCCAAGTGGTGATGCTACCGGCGACTAAACCATTGAACCAAGTTAAAGGTTGCCCGGTGAGTGTGCTTAGGAGAGCTTTGCACATATTGTCATCCTCATTGGCGACAAAACACATTGTGGCTTCCGAGATGTGCTATATGACTCTTTGCATTGGTCGACCCAGAATACTTCTCCGTAAGAGGCAACAAAGTAGGAGGAGGTCGACTATCTCGATTTCCTTGGATAGAGGTCGAAGAGCAAAGTCAATTCGTTCGACCTTTCCAATCTCCTTTTCTTCTCCTCCTCCCATTGTTCGAATTTCTTTTTCATCAACAACCACTCTCTAGCGTCGGGTCTTTCATCTCTGCGGGGGAACAACATTCGACCTCGACCTTCGCTTACGGGGGAGTTACTGCCTACTCCTCCTGTCTCTATGAGAATGAGCCCGCTACGATCGGGGGAGATCTTTGCTGTCATTCCTTTGTGGCAACTGCGCCTATCATCTCGGTAGGCGACTGCGCCTATTACCCCGAGTGGCGACTGCGCCTCTCGTCTCGATAGGCGACCTGCGCCCATTCACATGTCCCTATGGGATCACGATCTTTGTGTACGTGCGGGGAACCACGTCGGCTTCTATTAGCCTCTAAATGCGTCCTCAAATCCGATTGAGCTTCCTGCTCCCTATTCTGGTGAGGCTAGCCCTTAAGTCATTGCTCGGAAACATGGACGGGGGCGATTGAGGTCGGGCTACCATTCTTTGATCGGCATTTTGACCCACACCCTCATTGGGCCTAACATTCCCGGCTGTTACTGTTTGAGGTTTGAGAGGGAGCAACCCTCTCGATCTTACATCTGCCTTCTCGGCCTCCTCTATTGCCAATAGCTCGGCCAAAATCTGGGCTCGCTCGATAACATTTCCTTCACCTTTCAATGGGTTGGATGAGGGACTCGCCCTATTTCCAACATTCCCACGAGCGGTTGGACGCTTAGGAGGAGGTGGAGCTCCTTGTCCCTCCATGTGTCTTTTCCCCCTTCTCGTATCTGGCAATCCCCTGCCATCAACAACAGCCCTGGTAGAGCGTGTTGCTCACCGTGAGGGCGATTTGGTGGGGGTGGAGGCGAGTTTGCATTTTCAGCATTAGTGTTGAGATTTCCAGCATTCGTATTGTTGTTATTGTTCACTTCTTCGAACTCTTCAGAAGCGTCTGCGACATGCCCGTCTGGAGTCACCATTGTTGTAGGTTGATGAGATCTTCGAGGTCAAGCTAAAGCACACTTCCCGGCAATGGAACCAAACTGATGCTGCAGGAATTGTGCTTATCAGTCATCCTCCCCGTGGCAGACCAATCACCCGGCTTCTTGACCTAAAATCGTAACCCACGACTAGCCTGGATGTGTCTCCTGGCGAAGACGCTCGGGCGTGAGTAAGATAACGGTGTATATAGCTCAAAATGTATTGAATAATGAATTCAAAATAACAAAATGGCAGTTACCTTTCACCGTTGGTAGTGATGAAGTATTTATAGGCGTTGGTGGTTGTATTTTTGGGGAGGCGACATGTGCTCCGAGATTGTAGCGACGGTTACTGGTCATGGGAACGTGTCTATAACGGCCCCTAATTTGTAGGGATGTGGTTATGAGAATTGTTCAACCAAATACGCCGGCAAGTGTCAGGTCGTCACTTGTTTGTTTAGGTCGAGGTCGCCATTTGGGGAATGGTCGACCTGACTGACGGGTAGAGCATAGATCGTACCCATATTAGAGCTTGGATATTGAGGTCGGACTAAGTTAGGTCGGGACCTGTTAGGTCGGACCATGGACTTAATCGACTGATACTTGAGACGGGCTTTGGGCCTTGCTCTGATTGGACCAGGCTCATTGAGAATGTGAGAGTCAAGGCTGTCTGTGATTGAGCTTTACCCGTTTGGCCCAACTTGACACTTTTGGTATGTTCAACTCTATATATGTAGAGATATTTAATTTCAACTCTATATATGTGTCACAATTCAAAAAACATCATTCCATCAATGTAACAACCAAATAATTAATTTTGTAAACAAAGTTTATCACAATCAATTAAAGGAAAAAAAATCACCTAATAGCCTTTATCTTTATAATATATGTACAGAGTAATCTCATTTCACCCCTAAAATATTTCATATCTCTTTCCCATTTAATCAATTATACATACATAATTATCTTAATCATTTGAAAAGAAAAATATATTATGTATAAATCTAATAGTGACTTAAATAAATAAATAAGTAAATATTGTTTTTATTTCGAATGATTGAAACTCTATATATGTAGAGATATTTAATTTCAACTCTATATATATATGTCACAATTCAGAAAAACATCATTTCATCAATGTAACAATCAAATAATTAATTTTGTAAACAAATAATTAAATATCATTTATTAGTATACGAACAATAGTAATAATAAATAAATATCATATTTGTTTACATTAATTCATCATGAACATAATTATAATATTTATTTCCAATTTAACTTATTTAATTATGAGAAGAAAAATCAAAATTTTTAAAAAAAACTAACAATTGTGTTAAATGAAATTTTTCTCCCCAAACAATCCACTCCCTTATCAAACTCAATCCACTTCTTTCTCTCCCTCTTTCAAAATACCAATTCATACTATTTTTATTTTTTAGAATATTGACATGGACTTCAAAGAAGAAGATTTTTTTTTGTGTCCAAATCGAATGAAAGTAGTCTCTATTTTTTGAGGACTTTTTTTTATGATGTTTGGTGAAAAAAAAAATTAAAAAAAATATTATAAAATATTTGATTTATATTCAAAAAAGAGGATTTTTAAAAAAATAAATATCGTATTTGTTTACATTAACTCATCATGAACAAAATTATAATATTCTTTTTCAATTTAATTTATTTAATTTTGAGAAGAAAAATCAAAATTCAAAAATAACTAACAATGTGTTAAATGAATTTTTTTTTTCAAACACTACACTCCTTCATCAAACTCAACCCACTTCTTCCTCTCCCTCTTTCAAACTACCTATTTATACTACATTTATTTTTTTAAATATTGACATGCACTTCAAAGAAGATGATTTTTTTTTTGTCCAAATCAAATAAAAGTAGTATCTATTTTTGGAGGAATTTTTTTAATGATTTTAGGTGGGAAAAAAATTATTATAAAATATTTGATTTATATTCAAGAAAGAGGATTTTTTTCTGTGTCCGAATCAAATGAAATTAGTCTCTATTTGTAGAGGAAAAAAATTATGAATTTTGGTGTAAAAATATTTTTTTTAATTAATTTATTATAAAATAATTGAGGTCAAAGAATTTGGGGGGGAAAATTCGTAAATTCATGCATCAAATCAAAAGCACTTGATGTTGATTTCAATGTCTAATATCTACATTTATGCCACGAACGTAAATGACTAAGATACCCTTGACAGAATTTCAAAATTAACCACTTGATGTTAACGTTTTTTAGCGCCAAATTTCCATTTTGGCTACTTTCCTGCTTTTAATATAGTATAGATAACTATTCACTTACCATTTTCTACTTCACTTTCTCTCTTCTACCTCACTTTTCATACTTACAACAATAACAGTTACTCCAATATATATTTTATTTAAATCATATTCAAGGCTAAATTTGTAGTTTTTCAGGTTGTACGGAGGGAGTACGTAGTATTGTAACATTATTCAGCTTATCCATGTAGTAGTGTGAGTTGTTATAATTTACAAGTGGAAGCATAAACCATTAAAAATAAAATATTCTAAGAACACAAAACTTTGTAAGGGTTCCTTATGTTACAAGGGTGCCGAGGAAAACAATTACAGAAAATAAAATACAATACATAAACTGAAAATACAAAGAGAAGTTGTTGAAGAAGATGCACGAGCCCAATGAAATCACTGTCTCCTTAAGACATATTCGACCCCTCATCGAGTGTGCTTGAGTTTGCTTAGGTCGCTTGTCTCCCAGGATAGAACGTGCGGACCGGGGGCACTTTGCACCTAAAGTATCCCGACGAGCTGAACGAAGCTTGGACTAAATCACCTCTTGATGTTATTATGCAAACTAGGAGGCCAAAGGAAGAATAAACAAGATGTAACAAATTGCTATGGAGGAGGAATATTGAAGCTAGGTGTTTTTCTCTGCTGAATTTTTCTCAAAGTGTTCCAAAAGTTCTCACAAGTTATTTTACAAACTTTGTCAAATCTCTATTATAAAGCCTTAGGAATCAAAATGAATATTTAGGATTTAATTTATAATTAATCACAATTAATCTGAAATTAAACCCATTAAACTGAAAAATTAAATCCATTTAATCACATGTTTCAGTTTTTATATCCATTTCCACGGCTGTTACATTTAGAAAATCAAACAGTCATCAATGCTCAGGATCTGCTCGATCGAGTCATGTGTCTTGCTCGGCTGAGCAAGGCTGTCCAGAAACTTTTGCCTAGGATCTGCTCGGCCGAGCAAGGCATATGCCTCGGACGAGCATGACTTTCCAAAGACTTGATCCTTCTGCCATGCTATGATCGGGCGAGTCAATCACTCTGCTCGACCGAGCATATCAGTCAAAGTCAAACCCATGTTTGATTTACAAAATCAAAATTGATTAGCAAAATGTGGACCACATACTTTGAGCATTCATATTTATTCATCCAAAACCCATTTTGGACAAATAAATATTTGATTTCTTGTTCACATGGAGTAGAACACAAACACAAAACCAATTAAGTAATTTGACAAAATTACCCTTTAGAAATTAAACCATTAATTTCCTTCAAACACACTATTTTTCCAACAATCCCCCACATGAAGGAAATTCATGAGGATAGGTGATAAAGTTCGACAGTCGAAAACCTGCATAGAATAGGTAGGGGTTTGTCGTTTGAACCTTCCCTTGTAAAAGCATATTTACTCTACTCGCTAATCAGTAGACGCGATGTCCTTGAACTGCTAGCTTTTTGTGTAGCCGATCATATGCTTTACACATGTATCTCCCTAACACAATTCAGCTCTCACAGCTGTGTCCATTAATGTCCCTGGATCACAATGCCTGGTTCTGCGAGAATATCTAAGAATTGAGCCTCACACAATTCTCCTCGAAGCGGACTCTACTTCTTTCTCACATAGGTGATTCTTTTAAGTAACCCATTTTACTTCACATAAGAATCATTAAAAGCCATAGGCTTAACCTCATTCATCTCGGGATGTCACTTTAAGGAATGAGTATAGGGTTGACCCCCACAGTGACGCTACAAGTCTTTTAACAGTTAGGTTGTCCCTTTGAACCTAGATCTTGGGATCTCCAGTCAGCTAGGTTGGGTTTTTCGTTGTGTTTAACTTTTCAAGAAGCTTTAATCCCATTCCCAATGTCAACCTTGCAACTATCTCTTTACTTAAGCCTTTGGTTAGCGGATCCGCCAAATTATCTTTTGACCTTACATAGTCAATAGATATGGTGCCAGTTGCAAGTAGTTGTTTAATGGTATTATGTATTCGACGTATATGTCTAGACTTACCATTATACATATGACTTTGTGCCCTACCAATCGCAGATTGGCTATCGCAATGTATACATATTGCTGGTACGGGCTTTTCCCATCTTGGAATATCTTCTAAAAATTGGCGTAGCCATACAGCTTCTTCACCACATTTATCTAATGCTATAAACTCAGATTTCATGGTTGATCGGGCTATAACAGTTTGCTTAGAAGATTTCCATGATATAGCAGCACCTGCTAATGTGAAAAGATATCCACTCGTAGTCTTTGATATCTGATATCCAATTAGCATCACTATATCCTTCTATCACCGCTGGATGTTTCATGTAATGTAATCCAAAATCACGAGTATATCTTAAGTACCTTAGTACTCTTACTAAACCCTTCCAATGATTTATTCCAGGATTACTTCTAGTACAACTCATCAAGTACATTAGACTTCCGATGATTCTCGAATACTCTAATTGAGACACTGGTTCATCTCTATTCTTTGATAGATGAAGATTTGGGTCGATTGGAGTACTCGCTATTCCATTGTCATCCTTGCTAAATTTCTCAAGAATTTTATCCACATAATGAGATTGACTTAGTACAAGTCCATTAGAAATTTTAACTCCAAGGATTACATCCGCAAGTCCCATATCTTCCATGTCAAACTTCGAATTCAACATGTCTTTCGTGGATTTGATCATCTTATCACAACTTCATATGATAAGCATGTCGTCTACATAAAGCACAAAATGACATTGCCATTTTTTGTGGTTTTAGTATAGACATATTTGTCACACTCATTTATTTTAAATCCACTTTGCATCATAGCATTATCAAATTTTTTATGCCACTATTTTGGTGCTTGTTTCAAGCCATATAATGACTTTACTAATTTGCACACCTTCTTTTCTTGTCCACGCGCAACAAACCCCTCGGGTTGTTTCATGTAAATCTCCATTTAGAAAGGCTGTTTTTACATCCATTTGATGTATTTCAAGATTTCTCAATGCGGCAATTGCAAGTACAACTCTTATTGACGTTATTCTCGTGACGGGAGAATACGTGTCAAAATAGTCTAGGCCTTCTTTTTGCCTGTAACCTTTAATTACAAGTCGGGCCTTGTACTTATCAATTGTTCCGTCCGCCTTCATTTTCCTTTTGAAAATCCACTTATATCCCAGTGTTTTGCTTCCCGGAGGAAGGTCCACTAATTCCCATGTGTGATTTTGCAAAATGGAATCAAATTCACTTTTAATTGCTTCCTTCCACAAAGGTCCTTCCGAAGAGCTAACGTCTTCTTTGTAACTCTGTGGTTCACTTTCTACCATATAGGTTAGAAAGTCTGGACCATATGATTTTTCAATCCTAGCTCTTTTGCTCCGTCGAGGTTCCACCTCTTCTTCTTCACTTTTATCTTGAGCGTGTTCTTCTTCTATTGAATCTATTACCCTAGTCGATGAGCTTGCTTCATTTCTTGACTAATACGGGAATATATTCTCAAAGAACGACACGTTTACAGATTCCATTATAGTATTTTTGTGTATAGTTTCAATTTTTGACTCATACACAAGAAAACTATAAGCACTACTGTTATGTGCATATCCAATAAATATGCAATCAACAGTTTTAGGTCCAATCTTCACCTTTTTAGGAGGAGGTATGGCTACCTTTGCAAGACACCCCCACACTCTCAAGTGTTTATAACTTGGCACTCTTCCATGCCATAGTTCTTAAGGAGTTTTGTCTTGTTTCTTTCGGGGTATTTTGTTTAACACATAGTTAGCCGACAACACGGCTTCCCCCCACATGTTATCCGGTAATCCCAAACTCAATAACATGGCATTCATCATTTCTTTTAATGTCCGATTTTTCCTTTCAGCAACACCGTTTTGTTGGGGTGTATAAGGTGCCGAGGTTATATGTTTTATTCCACTTTGAGCACATATTGCTTCAAATGGAGATTCATATTCACCACCTTTATCACTTTTTAGCACCTTAATTTTCCGATTTAATTGATTCTCAACTTCATTTTTATAGAGAGTAAACTTCTCTATAGCTTCATCTTTACTTTTTAGAAGATATACATAGCAATACTTTGTGCCATCATCTATAAAAAGTCATGAAGTACTTATTGCCGCCCCGTGATTGTGTTGATTTAAAGTCACATAAGTCCGTGTGAACCAATTCAAGTGGTTCACTATGACTTTCAACTGAATGGAATGACTTTCTTGTTAATTTTGCTTCTACACAAATTTCACATTTTTGTATACAATCAACTTTAAACTTTGGAATAGAATTTGCTTTTGTCAAACGACGTATAGATTCAAAATTAACATGACCAAGTCTACCATGCCACAAATTAGATGACTCAAGCAAGTAAACGGAAAAGATATTCATATCATTAGCTTTTGGCTTAACCACCATTACACTTAGCTTAAACACATCATTGACATAGCCTTTACCTACAAACATTCCACTCTTAGACAAAGTGACTACATTGGACTCAAACACAATACGAAAACCATGCTTTATCAAAAGCGATCTGGACACCAAGTTCTTTCGGATATCGGGCACATAAAGCACGTTGTTGAGAGTCAACTCCTTCCCGGATGTCATCTTTAAAACCACTTTTCCTTCACCTTTGATCTCGGAAGTGGCTGAATTCCCCATGAATAGCTTCTCGCCATCCTTAGCAACAAGAGTACTAAACATGTCTTTGTTGGAGCACACATGTCTAGTAGCGCCGGTGTCAATCCACCATTGATTTGGGTTTGAACCCACCAAATTTACCTCAGAAATCACAGTTGCGAGGTGCATCTCGGACACGTCTCTAGCAATGCCTTCCACCATGTTTGCCTCTCGAGCCTTCTTTGGCAACTTTTAAGCATGAGCTTTGTGGACTTCACTGCCACAATTGTAACAAGTTCCTAAGAACTTCTTCTTGGAAACACAACATTTTGGTCCCAAGTGGGAACGCTTGGAAGTTGTCACAACCTTCCCTTTTCCCTTCCCAAAACTTTTGCCTTTGGAGCTTTCACCATGCTCCACCATATTGGCCTTAGCCACACTAGAAACAAACTTTTTTTCAGCGGCTCTATTGTTCTCTTCAATACTCAAACGAAGGATTATTCCTTCAACATCCATTTTCTTTCGCTTATGCTTAAGGTAGTTCTTGAAATCATTCCAAGATGGAGGCAATTTCTCAATGATGGCAGCCACTTGGAAGCTTTCACTTATGATCATACCCTCGGCATGAATCTCGTGCAAAATAGTTTGAAACTCATCAACTCGAGATTTCACACTCTTGCTGTCCACCATCTTAAAATTAAGGAAACAGGCAACAATAAACTTCTTTGTTCCCGCATCCTCAATCTTATATTTGTGTTCCAAAGAATCCCATAATTCCTTTGCAGATTTCTTCTCATTGAACACATTGTAAAGAGAATCTGAAAGCGAATTTAGGACATAATTTATGCACAAGTATTTCCCATGCTTCCATGTTTCAACCACAGCCAAGGTTGTAACAACGGTTTCATTCTCACTCACCTTTGGCATATCCTCTTTCAGATATTTCGCCAAGTTCAAGGTAGTGATATAGAAATGCATCTTTTGTTGCCAACGCTTAAAGTCGTGGCCAACAAACTTCTCGGGTTTTCCCGCATGAGGGGTTGGAATATGGATAGTTGGAGAATTAGTCACAATCGTAGAGCCACTTCCGTTTCCAGTTTGGGGATTAGTTTGGGATCCAGTTTGGGTCTCCACGGTGTTGTTGTTATTCGCCATCTGAAACACGACAACTTAGTTAGTATCAACAGTTAAAAAAGATCTGTAATCGACTCCCTTGTTTAATCGAAATCGTCGTGCTATTAAAAAAAATCATGTCCAAAAAAAGTAATTTAAATTAAGTTTTTATTTATTATTATAACAAAAAAGGAAAAATATCATGAGCAATAAATAATAAAAAAATATAATCCAAACTCTATTGCTATTGATGGTTATGAGATCAATAGGTAAATAATAATATAAAAAATTAATAATCATGTAGTAAATAAAAGGGTTTGGGGAAGTTAAAAGACAGGGTTGAGAGTAGGTTTGAGAGTATAAGGTGGAGGGTTATAAAATTGGAAGAAAGGAGGTAGAATATTTGGGTTAAACTTGATCGTCAGATCAATTTTCTAGATTTAATCTCAGCCCTTTTTTATCATATCGATTACAAACGGTTAAATCCGAAAAATGTTTTAATTAGGAAAAAGTAAGTCATTTTATTTAGAAAAGTGAAAAAAATATTCTCCGTTTTAACACAAACAAACGTAGTCTCCGTTTCAAAATTCTCAACTTCTGACGTCTACCCACTCGTTGTTCTGCTGAATTCATTTTCCCTTGTTTAATCGAAATCGTCGTGCTATTAAAAAAAATCATGTCCAAAAAAAGTAATTTAAAATAATTTTTTATTTATTATTATAACAAAAAAGGAAAAATATCATGAGCAATAAATAATAAAAAAATATAATCCAAACTCTATTGATATTGATGGTTTTGAGATCAATAGGTAAATAATAATATAAAAAATTAATAACTGTTGTGGAAGTGGTAAAAGGAAAGAGATAGTGGGTAGTTTAGGGATAGTCGGTAGTTTAGGTTTAATTCAGGCCGTCGGATCAAATTGCTGAGAATGAATCTCAGTCTCTCTTTGTCTCAGCGGTTTTTTTCATTGCCTATTGTAATATAGATTAGTACTCAAAAGCCCGTGCCAATGGCACGGATCAGTACAAAAAGATAAGCAGTGGAAAAATAATAAGTAGAATAAAACAGTTTCTCCATGAGTTGTCTTATGCCTGACTATCAATGTACATCAATTATGCCTTACATCCTTGGTTACCCTTTACGTAAAAATCTATGACAGTTTAAAAACTTGTAAAATAAAAGAAAATGACTAAGGACATTCTCAAAAGAGGCACTGAAACTAAAAACAGGCTTCAATTATTCGAAGACAAACAATCATAAATTATAAATTATTTAGAGAAATAATATAGAAACAACTTTCGATATTTGTTAACAATAAAACATTAATCCGTTCGAATACTTCTTCAACTGCAATGAGCGAGCAAAACATAAAAGCATGAGATATGCCATAACATAGAAGAGAATCTGATGCGATCTAATTCACATTCCTCATCAAATAGATCAAATCTTCTTAACAGATCATCCCACCACTCCCAAATCATCCATACCCCCATATTAGAACTCACATTTCTATCATCCAAGCTTTTCGCTTAAAAAAATCTGCAATAAAACTTACATACCATGAGACCTCATCTCATTTGTCAAAATCCTGTTCATAATTCTCCAAACCCCCCACACCACCACTCATTTCTTAAAATCTGAATCTTTGACCTCGACTTGAAAAATTACTTTCATTTTCACCCCCAGACCCCCAATGTCCATAATAACTATAATCAAATGCATTAAGTTCAGTATCTATGACCACATTGTAAATAATTAAAACACCATAAAAAAAATTCTACTAAACTGTTAAAATTTTCATTTGATTGCAAGAACAAAAATATTGATGATCCCTTACATACCCCATTCCCAACCCCAACCCCACCCACTTTCCTCTTTCCCCTTAGCCCCTCACAATCTTTATGTAACCCGCTATCCTTTTGAGCAGCAGTTTTTCAAACTTCTAAGACTACGATGAAGCATGCATATCACAAACAATATAAAATCCTAAACTCAGATTAAAAAAAAATACACATAAATATGCAATAAAATAGTATTGATAGTATTTCTTTAGTTCATCAATAGCAATTTTAATTTTTTTTAATAAACTATTGACCACAATTCAATTAAAGTAATAAAAACAAAATAAAACCATATTTTGATATGGATAAAGTAATAAAAACAAATATTTACTAAAAAAAAACAATGAAGAGGCTTTTTACATTTCTTAATAACAAATTAATAAATGTTTCAAGTAAAGACATTTTGAACGTGTTGTCACTATCTTACCCTTCCGTCCCTGCCTCCAGAGACCACGAAATACTCTCCTCACTCGTGCTTCTCCATTACTTCTTACCTACTGCTCTTTTCTCTTTCAACAAACCCCAAGTTAGTAGGTCCCACCACCGCCTAACATTTCTCTCTCTCTCTCTCTCTCTCTCTCTCTCTTGTTTAATAAAGTGATAAGTTCAAACAATATATAATCAAAAATGGGATTAAACACCTAAGGTCTCCTGGTCTTGTGGTATGCTAACCGGCCTTCCTACCGGGAGGTCAAGGGTTCGATCCCCCCTGAGGGATCCTTGTGGAAATATTTATACCATGAGTTTCATGAGTCTTTGGAGTCCCCCGAGGCACATCTGAGCAGTAAAGGAAGCAGCATTGCTGGGATTGCAACCTCAGTGTGGGGAGTTCGAATCTTGGCAGCAGCAGCTGGAGCAGCCAATTAATTGGTGATGTAAGAGTGATGTAAATGCCTTGTAGGAGGGCTCCCTTGGGGCCAGGAGTATAAGGGGTGCTGCCACCCTGACTGCTTCGGACACATCCCGCGATTACCTCCCCCAGCACTCTGAGGGGCCGGAGCCTGGGGGTCCAGGATTAGTCCGGCGTAAGTTGGGAATCTGGGTATCAAAAAAAAGGGATTAAATTCAAAATCCTTTTTTATATTTAATCAAGTATTAATATTAATCTTTCTACAATTATAATTATTATAATAATAAAAAAATAAATATAAAAAGGGTGGTCATTGATTTTTTTTGGAAATATAAATATATGAACACCATATGTACTGTACGTCGATTAATCTGATTCGAGTTAGGTATAACCACATAACAATAAAAAAAATTCAACAAAATTTTAACGCCGATGTCAAACCCCCATGAAGAATGCATATTGAATTTAACCTATTAATAATAGTTATAAATTTTAAGGGAAATTCACAAAAATGGCTATTAATTAAAATATAGTAAAATTAAGATGAAAATAAAGCTAGAAGTATTATTTTGTCCCAAAAATATCTACACGTTTATGAATGATACTTCATCCGCCTCTTTAACATTTTTTTTAAAGTATAAGTTTTTACTTGCTTTATTCCATAAATAATATAATATAAATCGGACAATCTTGTTTTTATAAAATTCATATATTACCAAAAAAAAAAAAAAACCATTACTTTAATTTATGTTTTACTCACTTGCTTTATTAATAGTGTTTTTGAATAATTAATCCTCAACTCACTATTATTATTTATCCATTTTTTTGAGTTTTTAATAAACAACTAATATTAAATTGGGGCAAAGGGAATAGTAATGTACTAATTGAAAAAAAAAACAACATATAAAATTATAGTAGTATTAAATTAGTTTCCGAAAATGTACACCCTACACAACAAATAAACTCAGCTGCCAATGGGGACAATCAGAAAAACAAATTAAAAAAAATGCCTTTCTCCTCTCTCTCTTTCTTCCCAAATGGCCATTGCCTTAAATAAAAAATAATGAAAACAATTTCTTCATAGCTATCTAACATGTTCTTTCATTGTTCATCCAAATTTCGAATACCCAATTTACCCCCATCCCCTTCCCCTTCTTCTTCCCAAACTCTAATTGACTCATAATCTGCGCTGGTCTACCACCTGCAACTCTAGAGCCGAAAGACGAAGATTGTTTGACGCATTTAAGCGAATCCCTTCAAGACCCGAACAACAATCTCCAAAACTGGACCAAATCCACCTTCACTAACCCCTGCAATGGCCTCATCTCCAACCTCCAAGGCGCCACCTGCAACAACGACCGTATTTAGGATAATCAAATACATCAAATTATGAACAAAATAAACCAAAATCAAACATTTCCATTCGCACAACCAAAACCCCCAAAATCAGACCTATCATCGTCATAATGCCGAGCATCGTTCCGAGCGGAAGTTGAACCTGAGCAAGCATGAGATAATTGGCTGCGTTCTCGGAGGTATGAGTCCCCAAAATCATCTTTTGAACGGAGTAATCCTTGGCGGGAGGCTCTTCCCGGTCGAGAAGCCACTCGACGGTGAGAGACGGCCATTCTGGGGCATGGGTAATGACCAATCTCTCTTCGTTATCGTTTTATGTATTAGATGGAGGAGTTAAGAGAGTGGAGGGGTTTTCTTTTCCTCTTGCTGTGATGAAATGGGGTGGAGTCGTGGAGAGTTTGTAATCGATGGAGTGGGTTGGGGCAGTTACAAAACGGTTGAGGGTGAGAAAATTTTCAGCAGTTGGATCAACTCTCCAACTTTAAATCCTAGCCCCTCTTTATGTATAGTTAAGAGGCAGTTTTTTGCTCCCTCTATTGTATATTAGATGAAACCATATACTATCAATTAACCACTACGAATGAGCTTGTGTTCTCATTATACATTAACTAGTTTTACACCCGTGCGTTAAACGCACGGATAAATAAATTTGAAAAATTAACTAAAAGATATAAAATAATAATAATTTAAGAAAATATAATTTTAAAGATATTTATTTTAACAAAAATATGTCATTGTATTAATTCAATAATATTACACATATAACTAACAAATTGAATTGTACATATTGAAATCATATATAATATATATAGAAAAACTATTTAGAGGCTCCAGAAAAGGCCACGCCAAAGGCCACGTCAGCAATTCAATTTCCAACTCATTTTTATTCCAAGTAAGACTTGATTAAGGGCATTATTGTAATATTATTAGTTAAAGTTAATTTGCAATTTAAAATAAAAATTTCCTCTTAATTAGAAGTTGATTGATTTAATCAGTTTTGAAATTTTGAAAACTAATAGTTACCTAAATTTAAGCACAATTTTTGAATAATTCAAACTCTTTAGGTGATAATTGTGGAGATATAATTATTAGTAATATTCAAAATTTAAAATAATTTGTAATCTTTGAAATTAAAAATAGATACCAGACTAAATTTCAATTTAACCATAAATTTCAATTTAAAATAATTAGTAATTTTCGAAATTTAAAAGACATGCCAGAATAAATTTCAATTTAACCATAAATTTCGTATACAGTTTCTAGAAATCAATAGAAATTCGAAATTTAAAATAATTAGTAATTTTTGAAAATTTAAAATAATTAGTAATTTTCAAAATTTAAAAGAGATGCCAGAATAAATTACAATTTAACCATAAATTTCGTATATAGTTTCTAGAAATCAATAGAAAATCGAATTATTTGAAAATAAAAAGTATTATTCATTTAACTTCTATCTAAAATTCAAACTTGTATGAGCCAGGAAGAAGACCCCAGATGGTCGCAATCGCCCCAGGGGACCCCTTGGTCCGCAAAGTCTGCAGGTAAGCACAGCACAGGTATCAAAAAAACCATACTCCTCACAATAGGTGCATTCATGTGCATTTTTCAAAAAATCACCAAATTCCTTCAAAAAGAAGAAAAGCAGAAAAAGAAAAACCTTTTCAAAAATAATGCACTTCATGCCAAGCATGCAATTCCTTTTTGGGTGCGATTTCCCCCAATTTCAATCTCAAACCCTAGAAATCAAATTTCAAAAAGGGTTAATCTTGTAAAAATACTTACCCCCTTCGGCTCCGTGGTAGAAGTATGAAAGTCGAGGCCCGGGTAGAGGCCATTCCCCTCCGAAAATCTCTTCCGTCTATTCTGATCAACGAGTCTCCTCCTCTCGGACAAGACTTGTTGCACGTTCCTTCTCGATTCGGCTCGCGGAGGCATTATCAAAATCTTTGATTTGAATCAAATTAAGGGAAGAAATTTCGAATTTTTCTCTCCCTTTCTCTCTCTGTTCTCGGCGACAATGGGTGTTGATTTAGGTCTGTCTTACGACCTGCGGTTTTAATTAAAACTGCCTGAGAACCTTCCCATGTCGGACGACACCCATGGTCCAGAAGGGTGATTTTCCCCTTTTGCCCCTGATTAAATTCTGTCAGCCTATCTTGGCTGCCCATCATAAAAATTCACCAATTCATTTGGGTTCAAATGCCCACCCCTCTTGGTCAACACAGAAAATGGCCCGGAATGGCCATAAACTACCCGGTCCGGAAAACCGTACAGTTTCCAAACACAGAAATTGGCCCGGAATGGCCATAAACTACCCGGTCCGGAAAGACCGTACAGATTTCCCACTCAATACAAATCTTCAGGGTGACTCCCCACCAAAAATAGTCAAATTCGCGGGTGACTCCCCAAAGAAAAAACAGTCAAATTCGCGGGTGACTCCCAAAGAAAAAAAGTCAAATCTTTGCGAGTGACTTCCCAAAGAAAAAACAGTCAACTTCGCGGGTGACTCCCAAAGAAAAAAGTCAAATCTTCGCGGGTGACTTCCCAAAGAAAAAATGGTCAAATTCGCGGGTGACTTCCCAAAGAAAAACAGTCAAATTCGCGGGTGACTCCCAAAGAAAAAAGTCGCATCTTCGGGGTGACTCCCCTTGGAATAGTCAAAATCCCGGGTATAAATGCCCATCTTCGGGGTGACTCCCCTTGGAATAGTCAAATCTCGGGTATAAACGCCCATCTTCGGGGTGACTCCCCTTGGAACAGTCAATCTCGGGCACAAAGCCCGTAGCCTTTCATTTGGCACGTCCATCTTTAACGAACTACGATTCGGCTTGATTCCCCCACGGGATACGTAGGAATCCTCTTCATAAGAGGTCCAGCCACTTGACCATCTTGGTCACCTCTTTTCCCGCCGTTCGTGTCCGGCTCGGGATTCTCATTTTTTTATCGACGACCCCACTTCCCGTGGAAGTGACGTCGCCGAGGGGCTCTGTGAGTACCCCGACCCGAACTCATGTTTTGGGTCCATTTTAATTAATTGTTGGACTCATATAATTGCTAAAGAAGCAAATAGAGACCAATTGCCCATGCAGCCCAGCCAACCCATTGGGCCTGCCAAGCATTCGGCCCAATATGGCCAAAAGGAGTACGCTGTCGTCCGACATGGGACACTAAGGCGGTTTAACTGCCCCTGTCGTGCGACATAGGACTCCCCATCAGCCTGCCTATAAATACAAGGCATGGCTGATCATTTTGAGAGGACTTGGAGTGAATAGAGGGAGGATACCAGTAATATAGGGAAAACTCTGTCCAAATAGAGTCTCCCTCTCTCTCTCATACACACACACTCACCTCCCTCCTCACACACACACACACACTTCAAGGCCAAGATCTAAAGAACCTTCCTTTGTTGGTGTGTAGAAGGGGTGGACACCATACTATTGGTGATCTCACCTTGTGGACTACAATAGGTAGCCACTAAACCCTTCTCCCTCTTTAAATAAAGTCTTTAATACATTTATAATACATTGCATGCTTACTTGCTTTAATATTATGTAGAAATTGGGATTTTTGCATGATAAAGGTGGTGGAGAAGTGAATCTTCAATATTCACTTCTCCCCACCTCAGATCTGGACATTTGGTCATCTTAAGATCAATAAAGATTCAATCTTTACGCATTTGCATGGAGTTAGGAGGTGATGGCTACTTCAAAGTGGCCAAAAACATGTGATTTATCACATTTGGCCACTAAAGCCATGTGATCCTCCCATAATACTCATATATTACTGTTTTAATACTGCTTACAGTCCTTAAAGGTGCTTGGTTTGCCTTGAGAAACAAAGGGGAAACAAACAGACTGAAGGGCACATAAATGGCCTATCCCTGTCGGACGACACAGGACTCCATGGAGATCCTGTGTCATACGACATGGAGATCCCAGAAGGCTGTAAAGCCATTCTTGGACCTCAGATCTGTCCAGTTTACTCCCTTTGTAACTCAGAGTTTACCTAAGCATTTCTGTGGCTCATAAGCCACTATTTGGGCGCCTATGATCTGTTTGGGTGCGATTTATTGGAGGCGGTTTGTCATATGACATAGATAACTTCGGAAGTTACATGTCACATGACGTCCGTATCATTCAAAGTCTATCGTGACTTTGCTCACTCCCATCGATCCCAAACTGAGCTTAGACCTTCAAATAGTGTCTTTAAATGAGTCAAATAAATGTCATTCCAGTTCCAGAAATAGCTTGGTCATTGTAAAAGACAATCTGACCAAGAGATATCATGTCGTGCGACACCCTCTTTCTAGGAAGTCCTGTGTCGGACGACATCCAAGCTCTCTGGGCAGATAGTCTTACCTTCTTCCTTGTTTTGATAATCATAATATGTAAAAAGGGTGTGACCCCCTGTCATGGCTCACAAGTTGTACTCAGCTTCTATATTATCAATAAAAATGTCAAATTTGCATGCTTTACACATCGACACACATTGCACACACACTTTGAATGTCCGAAATTGTCCAACGTTGATTGAAAGTCTCGAAAGAGGCTTGTTGGGTGAACTCTCTAGTTCTTCCCAAACACGTAACCAGACTCCCGAACCCAAAATACTCTTAAAATATGTTTTTCAATGTTTTCCTTTAAAAACGGCGTGGCGACTCCCAAAATCGAAGTTTTCAAAAGCTTATCATTACAATATACCCCCTTTCTTTTCTAAAAAAAAAAAAAGGAAAAATGAGGAAAAATGATAAATTTCGGGCGAGTTATTTCACCCCCCAATTTTTTTTTTTTTTTTGTAATCGCCCCACCCCCACCCAAAAAAAATTTTTTTTGGAGGGGGTGGTAGCAGGGTGGGTGGGCGATTACAAAAAAAAATAATAAATTTGGGGGGGGGGTGGGGGGTGGGGGGGGGCGATTACAAAAAAAAAATTTTTTTTTGGGGGGGGTGGGTGGGTGGGGGGGTGGGTAGGCAGGAGGTGGGTGGGGTGATTACAAAAAAAAATATTTTTTTTTGGGGGGGGGGGTGGGGGGGGGTAGGGGGTGGGGTAGGCAGGGGGTGGGTGGGGCTGTTATAAAAAAAATTGGGGTGGGGGGTGGGGGTGGGGTAGGCCACCTTGTGAAATATGAGTCGTTTTACCAAACACCCGAAAACATTTTGCACCCTTCCTCCGTAAAATATTTTACGCTCTACCTCCGTAAAACATTTTACAGGAAAACATTTTCCAGAAAACGTTTTCCGAAAAATATTTTACGTCGAAACAAACGGAGCCTAAGTGTACATAGCACTTTCCCGCTCATATTCCATTCTAGTAACGATGGTGACCAAATACACTCCCTCAAGCTTTTAATCCGATATACTAAATGCAGTAATTATTCATTTGTGTAATACCCTCACTTAGACATGTCCAAATAGAACCGGGAATCGATGGAATCGACGGGTAGAATCGAAATCGGGAACCGGCGAGAACCGGGAACCGCCGAAACCGGGAATCGAACGTAACCGAGAACCGGTTTGAAACGGTTCGAATACGAATCTACCATATTGGGAACCGAGGAACCGGCGGTTTCGGAACCGGGAACCGGAACCGAAAACCGGCGATTGATCAAGGTAAGTTAAATGTAATATTTAGCATTTATATAGTATTTGTACTTGTAGTGTAGTGGTATTTTATTTAAATTAGACTAGAATTTAGATAAATGTTGTAATATAAACTATAGAGGTATAGGCTCCTTTTGTCTACCCTTGAATTATAAAAGGAAAAGACTTGATTGTCCCTCTCATTGTAATATTTTCAATTATATTAATAAAATTATAAGGGTGTTGCCCCTTTTTTTTTCCTAAAAATATTGTTAGAATTCTTATTCTATCTTTAATAATATACTAACCAAAATTTGTCCACTTCTCTTTCTTTCAAAAAACATACTCCCCAAGTGAAAAAAAACAGATTAGTTAGCGTCTTTACTGTCTTAAGAGGTTTGGATTTTAAAAAAAAAAAGTTAGATGGTGATGAAACCGGTGGAACCGTTGGAACCGGAACCGACGGATAGAACTGGGAACCGGGAACCAGATTAATATGGTTTGAATACGGTTCCGTCTATTTGGGAACCGGAAACCGGCGGTTCCGAAACCAAGAACCGAAACCGTTTGGACATTACTATTAGGGATGGCAAACGGGCGGGTTTGAGACGGATTTAACATTTCCCAAACCCGCTCTTACTCAAAACTTTTGAAACCCAAACCTGCCCCGTCTACACCAAACCCTAAACCCGCCTCATTCACCCAGTTTCTATCAACTTGTAAAAATAAGAGGCTTTGGCCAAAATACCCCTCACACAAATAAATACAACCTTTTAAGGATCAATATTTTAAAAACTCCCAAAAAAAACTGGACCAATTTGCCCAAGAACGACGCCAGTTCATCTCCCCTATTTTGACGAAATTTCATTTCTCTTCGCGCTGAAATTTTCTCCCGTTTTCGTCTTCAATTTCGTCTTCAGCAACCGTGTAATCTTCAACATTTCTTCACAATCAACCTCGAAATCAAAGGTAATCTTTGACGCCAATTCATATTCTTCCCTATTTTGAAGTTTATTTCACTGTTGTTGTCGATTTTGTTTAAATAACCGATAAACTTCAAGGATTTTGAAGTTTATTTCAGTGTTGTTGTCGATTTTGTTTAAATAACCGAGAAGATTATTTCTCGGTTTGTTCCAAAAATGTGAACTAGGTTATATGTTTTTTGTTATTTTTTGTTGAATTTTGTTTAAATAACTGATAAACCTCAATGATTTTTGAGGTCTATTTCACTATTTTGATCTAAATAACTATGTAATGGTTTTCACATTTATAAATTGAGACATCTGTTTTACAGTTTTATATAAATGTGAAATGGTTTTGACATGTATATGAGCTTAATAACTGTGTATTAATTTTAGAATGTGTAGTATGTTTCTCATTTATTCATAGTGATTTTGATATTTATAAACTGAGAAGTCTATTTATCAGTTTTTTCTAGGTATTTTACGTAAAAAACCGATAAATTTCTTTTACTAGTTAGTATGTATGGTTTATCAGTTATTTATGATAGTTTGTGAATAATTGTGATGTGAATTTCATAGTTATTTTGCTTAAACAATTTTAAAAAATTTGAACTGTGATCTGTATTTCACAGTTGTTTGGTGTAAATAACTGTGAATTCTATTTCACACCATTGTTTTATAGGTTTCACAGTTGTTCATGATTAGAGTTGTTTATGTTATAACTGTGTTGTAGATTTCTCAGTTATTTATGTCATTCTTTTAGAACAACTCTAGGGCAAATTTCACAGTTGTTGGTGTTTTTACATTGACATTTTATGATCTTTTCACCTCTCACACACGAATACATACAAACTCTCACCTTGTTCACTTACCGGTGATGACATAGACCGGTGATGGTACTACATGTCTAGGTGTGAACTTGTGAGATTTTGATTTAATTGTGTGTGAAAGATGTTTTGATTCATACATTTGACATTGTAACACTCACTTTGTGTTCATTTATCAACTGTCTGTTTAAGCCTATAAATTGAGAATTATATTTCACAGTTATTTTTATGTTTAATGTTTGCTAGTATTTGCATTGAGTTATTGACCAGTAACTACTGAGAATTCTATTTCGCAATTGTTTGTATAAATGTGTAGTGGTTGTAACTCTCACTCCGTATTTTAAACAATCAATTGTTTTTTGTGTGATTGTAGATGACTAAGAAAAGAATGGCACTAAAGGGTTCCACAAGTAAAGAATGGGGAAAATCAGTGGAGAGGGTCAAAACCTTCTCATTCCGTTCAAACATAGAAGCAACTCTAAAACTGCTAATCAAGCTGCAGTTAAACGAATATCATATAGAAAAATTGAAACGTCCATTTTTTAACATGTTTAATGCTCTGAACAACATCATAATTAGGAAGTCTGATATTAGTGCTGACTACTTTGTTGATATTAGTTTAGTAAATTTAGGTGATGTGAACTAATTAATAGTTATTTGGTTTGTCATCTCTAGCTTCTTAATGTGATAAATAGTACTTGAACTATGGGCCTCAGAAAGTTGATTGGTTACTGTTGTGCAATGCAGCGGAAGCAATTGACAATAACAATAAAAGCAATTGGGAATCGAAAGAGAAAGAGATCGAATTGGGGTTATGAATTCCGGCCGCCTTTCTATTACTATGTGCAATAATCTGTATTGTTTACATAGGTTACAATCATATATATATATGAAACAAACCCTAGCCCAAAAACTAAGATAAACGAAAATAGAAAAGCCCGCAAAACTGCTTCAGCCTGCTGGCCTTGAGGCGCCCGCCTCGGATGATCCCAGGCGCCCGCCCGGCAAGTCTCCAAGCCTCGGCCAAGCCTCTGCTCTCCAGGCGCCCGCCTCGGCCACTACCATGCGGCCGCCTCAAAGCCTCAACCCACGGCCCCAGCTTCTGCCTTCCAGGACATCGAGCCATTACATCCAACAGTTACATATCAAGATTTTAGTCCTCTATCTCTTGTCCATTGAAAAATAAATAAATGGATTTAGTGCTTCGTCATAATTTGAAATACAAATTAATTTTGGAATCTTAATTTCTGAATACACCTTTGCCTTTCCAGGGTGTTTGTACAGAAGGATGCACGTCTTCTTTGAGATTTCCGTATAATGGCTTATTTCAGACAGTGCTTTCCAAGTGACATGAACATCACTGCAATCAAGGAACTTGCTCGTGCATTGGCTGCTCACCCTCCTTATGAACTCTCCTATCATCTGTGAAGATTAAACACATTCATTGTGAGGTTAATTCAGCTATCATGAGCTTTATGTTTATTTACTTTTCTTGAAAGTCTGTTATATTTATTTATTATTGCATAGCTCATTTTCTTAAATGGGTGATCATACTTTTGGGCTTTTTTGTTGTTAAAAAGTTGGGTTAAGGTACATGGATGTGTTTCTCCCTACATGGCTTCAAATGCTTTGTCTGAAAATTAGAAAACGAGTTGCTGAGATGCAGCAGGGGGGCTTTTACATACAATTAACTACACAGCTAATTATCTATCAGAGTAGTTTTTATGTGGTTTATTGTGACAACTCATAAATTTATCATAGTATAGTTAATAGTTGACCCGTGTCGGAGATATATTTGTACCACCAGGTTGTAGTTCCAGACTTAACTTCAAGTAAGGTGGCGTTTGTTTTTCATTTTTCACCTCTTAATTGCCTCTTAACACTTATTCAATCAGATATTAAGTAAATAAGTGTGTTTGTTTTTTTTTTTATTTCAGATCTGAACACCTCTTAAAGGCCACTTAATTTTAAGCACCAAAAATAGTGCTGAGCGCACTCTGATTCCCTCTGATCCGCAATTTTGGACAAAAATGTCCTCATAAATTTTTCATAATTCCCGTATTACCCTTGCTTATAATGGTGAGAACCACAGTTTCATTCATTTGCTTCCATTTCTCTTGCGATTGATTCCTAGGGTTCGTTCTCCAGCGGGTTCTCCAGCAACGACGGGTAAGCTCCTCTCCCTCTCCCTCTCTCTTCGTCTTCGTCTTCGTCTTCCTCTCCCTCTCCCTCTCCCTCTCCCTCTCCCTCTCTCCATATTCGTCGTTTCTATTTTGAAGCCCTAAGTCAAAATGAATGTCCAATTTTGAATTTGTAGCCAGAAAGGCCTAATTTGTTGTTGGATTTGTTGGATTTGAAGTCATGAATAGCATGTGATCATTTTATCTAGTATGTTGTATTTTTTTTAACTCATTTCATGCAGTTTGGCTTATTGTACTTTATTTTCTATATTATTTGTAATCTTGAATACTATAATATTTTTATTTATTATTATATTTTTTGATTTTACATTAGTGGTTATGAAAAAAAAGTTATAATTCTGTTTAAATATTTAATACTTGAATGTAGCATTGATATTCAGCTTATTATAAACAAGGCAGACAATTATATATTATTCAGAAGGTTAAAATGGTAAACACACACATTTCAGAAAACAAATTCAGATGGAAAATCAAACAGCTTGTCTAATTCAGAATTCAGCCGTACGCCGCTCTTAAGGATTCAGCCAATTTCAGAGGTGAAATCAGATTTCAGCACTTAACGCTTAAAAAAAACAAAAACCCCCCTAAGCTGGGGAGGAGTTGTCATTGTGGGTTACAAGTCAAGTGTTGGACTTGAGTAAGAGTAAGGCAGGCACACATCTTAAATTGGAAGTAAAGCTAGAGTATCTTTTAGGTGGCGTTTGTTTTTTATTTCTTTCTCTTATTTGCCTCTGAATGCTTATTCATTCAGAGGTGGAGTAATTAAGTTCGTTTGATTATTTTTTTTGATTAAGACTTAACTGCCTCTTATTTGCCTCTTATTTTTAAGTGATAGATTTGCCACTTATTTGCCTCTTATACTATATATATATATATATATATATATATATATATATAAATTATATATATAAATATATAAATATATATAATATATAATATATATATAAATATATATAATATAATATATATATAATATAATAATATATATATATAATATTAATATATAAATATATATAATATAATATATATATATATATATAAATATATATATAATATATATATATATATATATATATATATATATATATATATATATATATATATATATATATATATATATATATATATATATATATATATATATATATATATATATATATATATATATATATATATATATATAAATATGAACATACCAAAAGTGTCGAGTTGGGCCAAAGGAGTAAAGTCCAATCACAAGCAGCCTAGGCCATTACATTCTCAATGAGGCTGACTCAATCAGAACAAGGCTCAAAGCCCATCTCTTGTATCAGTCGACTAAGCCCATGGTCCGACCTATCAGGTCCCGACCTAACTTAGTCCGACCTAATGATCCATATCACAATTCGGGTACGAACCATGCTCGCCGACAAGTCGACCATTCCATGAGTGGCGACCTCGACCTAATCATCAAGTATCGACCTGATATGTGTTGATGCACGTGGGACAATCTTTCCATAACAAAGATCCCTACGAATCGTGGACAAGCATACAAGCACGTTCCTACGAGCATAACCGCAGCCTATAATTTCGGAGCTCATGTAGCCCCGTCATTAAACTACCTACACCAACTATAAATACTTCATCACTACCAACTATGCAGAGGTAACTCGCCATTTTGTATTCGAGTTCATCATTCAATACATTTTGAGCTATATACAACCGTTATCTTACTCACGCCCGAGCGTCTTCGCCGAGACACATCCGGCTAGTCGTGGGTTCTGCTTTTTCAGGTCAAGAAGCCAGGTGATCACCCCGCCACGTGGAGGAAGATTGATAAGCACATTTCCCGTAGCATCGCTTGGTTCCATTGCCGGAAACGTGCTTTTAAACTTGACCTCGAAACTTTTCTTAACCCGCAACGATGGTGACTTCGAAGGACACGTATCCGAGGCTTCACTGGGCATGACGAAGTTAACAACAACAACAATACAAACGTTGGAAATGCAGATTTGCCTCCTCCTCCCCCTCCTCAACGACATCATGCTAGGGCGACACGCTCTAACAGCGTGGCTGATGGAAGGGGATTGCCAGATGCAAGGAGAGAAAAGCGTCCTATGGAAGGACACGGAGCTCCACCTCACCCAAAACGCATACAACCGGGCAGCGAATGTGGGAGCGGGGTGTCCCTCCACTAATCCCATGAGCAAGAAAGAAATGATGTTGGAGCGAGCCTGCATTCGCTGACTTGATAGCCATGGAGGAGGCGTAACGTGCCGACATACGCCCGAGAGAGTGGCACCTGCTCGTGTTTCTAATGGACAACAAAGCCAGAGTGCTAGGCCAAATGAAGGTGTGGGGCGTAATGGCGAGGACAGATAGTTCGCCGAGCTCCTACCATTGTTCATGTGCCGAGTAATGATTTAAGGGCTAGCCTCAATGTAAACAGAGAGCAGAGGCTCAATCTGATTTGAGGACTCTGCTAACGGCCAACAAACAGGCATGTCTCTCCGCCGCGAACGCAGAGATCGGGATCACATAGAGACAGGAATGGGCATAGGTCGCCCGTGAGAGGGGAAAGGCGCAGTCGCCACATGGAGATCACAGCGCAGTCGCCGTCAAGGCCGAGAGGCGCAGTCGCCTCAAAGAAGTAATGTGTAGATCTCCAATAAGATCGAAAGGACCAATTCTCACAGGGATGTAAGGAGTAGGCAGTGACTCCCCTAAGTGAGGGCCGAGGTCCAATGCCGCTCCTCCGGAGATGAGAGACCCGATGCCGAGAATGGTTGTTGATGAAAAAGAAATTTGAGCAATGGGAGGAGGAGAAGAAGAAGGATGCTGGAAAGGTCGAACGAATTGATTTTGCTCTTCGACCTTTATCCAAAGAAATCGTAGATAGTCGACCTCCTCCTACTTTCAGGTTGCCTCTTCGGAGAAGTACTGGGTCGACAAATGCCAGGAGCCACATAGCACATCCGGAAGCCACTATGTGTTTTGTCGCCAATGAGGATGACAACATGTGCAAAGCTCTCCTAAGCACACTTACCGGGCAAATTTTTAACTTGGTTCAATGGTTTGGCCACCGGTAGTATCACCACTTGGGCATGCTTCGTAACAAAATTCTTAGACCGCTTCTCGACCGCAGGAGCTCGAAAGATAACCGTCATCGATCCGAATAACTTGGTGCAGTGGTAAGAATGAAAGCTCGATGAGCTATTTCACCAAGTTCAAAGAGATGGTTGATAAGATAGAGGAAGACCTCACGCACAGGAGGTAATCAATTGCTTCCGAAGTGGTATTTCCTCGAAGACATGGACTACGAGCTCACAGTCCGAACGGTCACAACTCGACAGGAGTTGTTTGAAAAGGTGTATAATGTCGCTCTGGCCGAGGAAAGGAAAGAAAAGAAGAAGGGAAAGAGCCCCAAGGTTGAAGTCACTGACGATAAAAAGGACTCCAACAAGAATGGGGGAACAATAAAAATGGAAAGAATGTAACTAGGCGACAGAGAAGGTGCCCGAAGCTTTCACTCCTCACGGTGAGTCGAACCGAAATTTTGAATGCCGTCGAACCGGCTCCTCCAGCCCCAATGAATCCAGGCAACAAGTTTAGGAGGGACAAACAGCAAGTACCGCGACTACCACAAAGACACCGGTCATCTCACGTAAGATTGCTTGGGATTAAAGCGTATCATCCAGAGAATGGTCGACTGTGGAGACTCGAAGCTTATGTGAAGAGACCTCTGCCGGGGGAGGTGAGCAGCCACAGTGGGCAACAAGGACCTAGGCAGCCTAGACCGAACTCGGGGGTCATCACCGAACAAGCGAGCAACACGGCCATCAAGCACAAGATATTCCAGCTCAATAAGGCCCCACACGTGCCTCCCAGAGAGAAGTAAGAGATGAGGCGATCGCCTTCTACCCCCACGAATTGGCAACTAATATGGCGGCTAGGGAGCAAGTTCTCGTCATCCCGTGTCTCATTGATGGATGTACGACGAGCGTACTCTTAGTCGACACCTGGCCTCGTAAGGATATTTTGTTTTACAAAACTTTCAAGGAGATGGGTCTTAATGACGAACACTGGAGAGATATGATGGCAGGTTGGAGGGCTTCACCAACCACCGAGTTGATGCTAAAGGCCGATAGTGCTCGACGTCGACCTAGGCCAAGACACCCTCAGGATTGTCTCGAAGGTACAATTTATCGTAATTGATGTAAATAGTGACTATGCCGCCATACTTGGAATTCCCGGACAGGTCGCTCTTGGAATGGTAGCATCAATTCCTCACCGCCGAGTAAAGTTCCCCACACCTCGCCGGAGCGGGTTGCGTCAAGGCACACTCGTGCTTATCTCGGATCATGTTCTAAGAGAAAGAAAGAAAAGGGAGCTAGAGGTCGAGACCGCCGATGGTTACTTGAAGTTGTCTCGCCGCCACCAAAACTACCCGACCGTCAACAATCACCGACGTGGTAGAGTCGACCTATCGCTCAAATGACGAGGTCATGCTTGAGTCGACACGTCACTCTAACACCACCGAGGTCGATTCGCATGAAGTTATGGTCGATCAAGTCGCCATAGGCAACCTACGCCTCCACTCGACAATAACTCTGGGGCCACCACCACTACCAACGAGGTTGCAGACAAGCTTGATGATATGATAGCTGCGGAGGCTCCACACTTGGGAGCCGAGGAAAGACAAAAGGTCGTGGAAATCATAGTGGAGACTCTACAATTCGTAGATGGACCAGAGCTAGAAGCCGTGGATGAGCTAGAGTCGCAATCACCAACCCTTCTTACCCCGACCAAAAATTCAGATTGGGAAGCAGCTATCGCCGAGGAGCGAGCGGAAATCATCGAGCTACTCAAAGAAAGTAATGATGTCTTTGCATGGAGGGTAGAAGACATGAGGGGAATCAAGGAGGAGGTCGCTGCTCACGACCGGAAGTCAACCCGACCATAAAGCCTAGACCCCAAAAGTTGAGAAGTTTTGCTCGCGACAAGGAAGAGGCTATCAAAGCAGAGGTACAAAAACTTTTGAGTGCAGGTATAATCAAAGAGGCCACTCATACAACGTGGTCATGGTGAAGAAATCGAATGGCAAGTGGCGGATGTGTGTCGACTTCACTACTCTCAATCTAGCTTGCCCAAAGGATAGCTATCCTCTTCCTAGAATTGACAAGCTTGTTGATTCCATTGCCGGGTCACTCTACTCTCGCTTCCTGGATGCTTACTCGGGATACCACCGTATAAAGATGCACGAGGATGACATAGTGAAAATGGCATTTCAGTACTGGAGGCATCTACTGCTACAATATGATGCCTTTTGGATTGAAGAATGCAGGAGCGACCTATCGAGGATGGTGAACAAAGTCTTTGCCTCACGAGTATTGGTCGAAATATGGAGGCCTACGTTGATGACATGGTCATTAAAACTAAGGCCTGAGTCACGTGGTCGACCTAAAGGAGACATTCGCCAATTTACGAGCAAACGACATGAAGCTCAACCCCAATAAATGTGTGTTTGGAGTGGCACCGGCAAGTTCTTGGGATTCATGGTATCTCAAAGGGGCATAGAAGCTAATCCGCAGAAGATAAAGGCTTTAGTCGACATGAAGGCTCCCACCACTATCAAAGAGATGCGACTTAATGGAAGGGTAGCAGCCTCTTGGTCGCTTCATATCAAAGTCGCCAGAAGGTCTCTCCCCTTCTTCAAAGCATTGAGGGGACGAAAAGTTTTGAATGGACGACCGAATGTCATTCGTCGTTCCAACAGCCTAAAGGATTGCCTCGCTACTCCACCCCCGCTAAGTAGCCCGACCACCTGGAGAGACTTTGTTTGTATATCTATCTCATGGAGACAAGTCGGTTGCAGCAAGTGTTGATTAGAGAGGACGAGGGGCTTCGAAGCTCGCGTACTATATCAGCAAAGCTTTATCAGATGTGGAAAGTAGGTATTACAACGCTGAGAAGGTCGCCTATGCTCTAGTCGTAGCTTCAAGGAAGCTGCGAGCTTATTTTCTAGCTCATCCAATCGTGGTTCTTACTAATGCACCTTTGAGAAAGATATTGCACAAGCCGAGAGTTCGTGTCGATCGCTCAATTGGTCGATTGCCCTCACTGAATTTGACATTGACTATCGACCTCGAAAGGCGTTGAAGGCTCAAGCTCTAGCTGACTTCTTGGTCGAGCTTACGTTCACCAAGGAAGACCACGAGCAACGAGTTCCTAAAGAAAAAGCTAAGGGGAAAGAACCAGAGTCCCAGGTCGTCATTAGCCTACCCGACGATTGTTGGAAGGTCTATTCAGACGGGTCTGCGACCAAGAATAGCAGTGGAGCTGGAATAGTGTTGATTGAGCCGAACTGGGACCGTGTATGAGGAATCACTAAGGTTCAAGTTTGATGCTTCCAATAACCAGCCGAATACGAGGCCTTGATTGCAGCCTATCGAGTACGCCAAGTGCTTCTGAGCAACTAAGATCATGGCTTACCGCGACTCACAATTGATAGTCAACCAGGTCGAGGCGAGTACGAAGTGCTTAGTTCTACTCTCATCAAATACTGCGACCCGTGAAGGAGCTAATAAAGGACTTAGAATTCGGGAGATTCAAAGAATTGGAAGAGAAGATAACGAGCCGGCCGATCTCCTTTCGAAACTTGCTACTTCGTATGAGCCACATGACGAGCCCATCTCCTTCCTCGAAAATCCAACTTATGAGAGGGTAAAAATTCAGTGCATAGATGATCCCTCAAGAAATTGGACTCGGGAGAAGTGTTGGATCGAGGAAATGAAAGCATACCTAGAAAATGGAGAGCCGCCGGATGACGAGAAGAAGGCTCGAGCTATCAAAAAGAAAGCTCCAAGGTATGTCATTCAAGGAGGCGACCTGCTCAGAGATCTTATACTCGGCCATTGCTAAAGTGCATCCATCCCCAAGAGGTCGCCCTATTGATACACGAAGTGCATAGTGGAATTTGTGGTGGACACCTGGGCCGGGACTCTGGCCGACAAGTTAATCACATTGGGATACTATCGGCCACACATGAGAGCCGACACTCACAACTTTGTTCAGAATGTGATCAATGCCAAAGGTTTGCCAACCTTCCCCATGTGCCTACAAATGCAGCGTGCACTCCTGTGATCGCAGCCTGGCCATTTGACATGGGGCGTCGACCTGATTGGACCCTTCCCTCCCGCCCGAGGAAACCGCAAGTATGTGATAGTGGCCATAGATTACTTCACCAAATGGGTTGAGGCCAAACCACTAGCTCGCATCACGTAGGAGAATGCTATCAACTTCATACACGACTTCATTTGGTGTCGGTTTGGTTTTCCTCGAGCTATAGTGTCGACAACGGGTTACAGCTTCTCCCGCACTTTCGAAATAGAGATGAAGCGAGTGGGAATCAAACATTGGAAATCCTCGTCGCCTATCCTCAAGGAAATGGGCAAGTGAAGCAAAGCAAATAAACTTGTTCTATCTTCGCTCAAGACTCGGGCTCGTAGTTCGACGAAACAATTGGTTGGACGAACTCCCCGCTTCTTCGGGGCGCTCGTACAACCACTGGGGCCTACTGGGAAACCCCTTTTGCTCTCACATATGGGTCGAGGCCACGGCACCCGCCGAGCTCAGATTCCCTACTGGCTAGAGTGACCTTCTTTGATCAAGAGCAGAATGACACCAACAGGTTGATCGACTTGGACCTGGTCGACGAGAAGCGAGAAACAGCCTACCTCCGAATGGTCAATTACAAGCAGCGGACTAAAAGTTATCACGACAAGAAGGTCAAGGCAAGGTCTTTCCAAGTTGGAGATTATGTATTGAGAAAGATTGAGGCAACGGGTAGAAGGACCCAGCAGAACAAGCTATCTCCTAACTGGGAAGGTCCCTATGTAGTCACTCGAGTCGTCAAAGAAGGAACCTACATGATAGCTCATCCCGGAGGTGACGAGTTGAAACATCCTTGGCATGCTACTCACCTCATCAAATACTACTTCTAGTTTTCGGTTTCAAAGTTCAAACTTGTGTTAGCTCTTGTTTCAAGTTGATGTAAACATGTTTCCTACTTCAATAAAAAGCGCAGTTTATTCGATCAAACATAGTGTTTCCCCAATCCCAATAAGCTCGACTCTTAGTCAGCTTGAATTTAACAAGCTCGATTCTTAATCAGCTTTGTTCATTTAACAAGTCCGACTCTTAGTCGACTTCGTTCCAACAAACTCGACTCTTAGTCAGTTTGTTATAATAAGCTCGATTCTTAATCAGCTTAGTTAATTTAACAAGTCCGACTCTTAGTCGACTTCGTTCTAACAAACTCGACTCCTAGTCAGTTTGTTTTAATTAGCTCGATTCTTAATCAGCTTTATCCATTTAACAGGTCCGACTCTTAGTCGACTCCATTTTAACTAACTCGATTCTTAATCAGTTTGTTCTAATTAGCTAGACCCTAGGTCAGCTTCAGTAGTGTGAGCAGGTTCGACTCATAGTCAATCTCATTCACAAAAAAGTTAAGCAAGTCTGAGGTCGACTAAGTAAATAAAGATCAAGTCACCTTTAGGCTCAAGCTTACTCATTCGTCCTATCATATCTAGCTCGACGTTTACTTTAAAAAAGCATACAACATGCAATAAATAAGGTCGGACTATGATAAGAGGTAAGTCTCCCAAAGCGGGCTAAGACGTAGACAAAATAAATCTACAAAAGTATCTTGCCTCCCAAAAGCTGGGCCAAGGCATTCAAATAAATATTCAAAAAGCAAAAAAGTAAAAATGTTTGGAGCTTTTTCAATTACAACAACCATCGAAGTCAAAGTCTATTCAAGGGGAGTGCCTTCCACTTGGCCAGTGGTGGATGCTTGATTGGTTTCAGTCTGTTCACCTACAGTAGATGGCTCACCAAGAACATTCTCTGTTTGATAGACAACCTTCCTTGAGTCGCTGATCGTATACTTTTGAGTCTCATCATCGAAGCCTGGATCTGCATAATCTTCTAGCTCGGCAAGGATAGTGTCAAAATTAACTTGCTCTACTGCAGGAGGATCCCATGGTGCGGCTTCAGCCTCTTCATCATCCTTGGCTATGAGCTCCTTGTCATTATCAGTATAGGGCACCAAGGAGTGGCCCTGTCGAGCTGCGATTGTAAGGATCTTCAGACGCCCATTGACCAGCTTCTCAATTGATATGTCAACCGAAGGATCCACGATGATACGCCGAGCCATATGGCTTAGACCAGCTTTGAAAAATACTTGGGCCTCCTTGGTGACATGCATATGAAGCTCGTCACTGTCTTTGTAAGCTTTGATGGCATCCTCCTTAGCGCTCTTCACAGCACCAGCCAGGTCGACCTCCCATTGAGCCCTAGCAGCATTCAACTCTTCTTGTTTCCTAGCCAAAGTCACGGGAACCTCCTCCAACTGTTGCTTGGCCAGTTCCAAGTCAGCTACCATCTTCTTATTCTCCTCCTTGAGACGAGCGAGTTCGCTGTTAGCTCCACCCAGGCTCTTCCAGGCCTCCTCCTTCAATTTGATCTCATTATCTTTCACAAGCTTCAAAGCTTCATAAGAGCTATCCAAGTCCGAGTTCTCTTCCTTCAATTTGTCGAACTCTCCCTTCAACTTGGTGTAGTCCTCTTTCAGCTGAGTTTGATCACCTTCCAGCTTTCCCAGTTCCTCGTTTTTACGAGCCAACATAGTCTTGGCCAGCTTCTCCTGCTCCTCTGCCGCCTTCCAGTAAGTGGTGGCTAAATCAATCATGGCAAGAGACTGAAATAACGAGTTGATACAAGGAGTCAAATCAAATGAAAAGAAAAGAAAGGAAAATTCTGCCTCCCTCTCAATGGCCCTTGAGGAACATAACCCCTTTCATTCCTGCCTGATGCCACATTGACCTCGAAGGCGTCAACAATACGGGGACTTGACGAGATCGACGCATTGGCTTCTCCTTGAGTCTCCATATCTGTACAAGAAGAGGGGGAAACAGGGGAATCAGTTCTACATGAAGTCTCAGGAGACCTAATCGATAAGCTAAGGGGCGACCTAGATTCCCCCGGGAATCCAATTCTATTCCTAAGGAAAGAAGGTTTGTCGGGACCCTGAATGTAAAATGTAGCAATATGGTCGAGAAGCTCGTGAAAAAGATGGAAGGACTCAATTCTTGGGTCATTCATTCCTAAAGTACCAAAGTCCTCTCCAACAGGCAAAGCCAACTCAGTAAATTGCAAACCCCATCGGGTTAAAATTGAAGTACATTCCTCCATGGTCATCTCCCTCCACTCTCCGTTTAAATGTTTATAAACCCTACGATTGACTTTACAGTACCCATACCAAGCTCCGGGTTCTGTACTAAAGGTCCTAGCCATGGCGGAATCAAAGGAATTGCAGAAATTAAAGCCCTAATTTTAAAGAATGAGGAGAATACCTTTAGCAGCGAAGGGAAAACGGAACAATGGAGGGTGGAACACCAAGTTATAGCAGAAGTCAATTTCCTTTATCACCGCCGGAATCACGCACAGAGTTCAGAGAAGGCAAAAGTTGTAAATGAAGAAGGATTCTCAAATTTATAGCTTCCTGAATTGGAAAGGGCAAAGGTAAATTCGAATTTAATTTTCCTAATTAATGGCGGAAACAGTTTCCTAGGCGGACTCTCAAACGTCAAAAATATCATCATTATGGCAAAAACGGCGCTCGTACCGATCGGCCGTTCATCGCCAACGTCCGGATTATACCACGTCATTATGGTCGACCTACTTCAAAAAATTAGTAGCGACCTGCGGGTAAAATAATTCACATCAAAAGTCTTCTTTAACTTCCAAGTCGACAAAGTCCACTCGAAAGTTGGGGGCCACTGAACATACCAAAAGTGTCGAGTTGGGCCAAAGGAGTAAAGCCCAATCACAAGCAGTCTAGGCCATTACATTCTCAATGAGGCCGACTCAATCGAACAAGGCCCAAAGCCCATCTCTTGTATCGATCGACTAAGCCCGTAGTCCGACCTATCGGGTCCCGACCTAACTTAGTCCGACCTAATGATCCATATCACAATTCGGGTGCGAACCATGCTGCCCGACGGTCGGGTCGACCATTCCATGAGTGGCGACCTCGACTAATCATCAAGTATCGACCTGATATGTGTTGATGCACGTGGGACAATCTTTCCATAACAGCATCCCTACGAATCGGGGGCAGTTACAAGCACGTTCCTACGTAGGCATAACCGCAGCTATAATTTCGGAGCTCATGTAGCCACCTGTCATTAAACTACCTACACCAACTATAAATACTTCATCACTACCAACGGTGCGAGGTAATGCTTGCCATTTTGTATTCTCGAGTTCATCATTCAATACATTTTGAGCTATATACAATTGTTATCTTACTCTCACGCCCGGCGTCTTCGCCAGGAGACACATCCAGGCTAGTCGTGGGTTGTTTTCGAGTCAAGAAGCCAGGTGATCAGTCCTGCCACGTGGAGGAAGATTGATAAGCACATTTCCTGTAGCATCAAAATATATATAATATATATATATACATATGTATAAATATATATAATATACATATATAATATATATACTATATAATATACTATATATATATATATATATATATAATATATATATACATATGTATAAATATATATAATATATATATATAATATATATACTATATAATATACTATATATATATATATATATATATATATATATATATATATATATATATATATATATATATATATATATATATATATATATATATATATATATATATATATATATATATATAAATATATTATATATAATATATATATTATATATAAAGTATATACTGTATATAATATATATAATATAATATATATAATATATATATAATATATATTATATATATAAAAATATATATAATATAATATATAATATATTATAATATATAAATTATATATATAAATATATGTAAATATATATAATATATATAATATATATATATATATACATTATATATATATATATATATAATATATACTATATAATATAATATATATACTAATATATATATATATATATATATATATATATGCAAGGGGGTTTCAAATTGTGAGACATACGCGACAATCCCGTCGGTTCGTTGTCGCATGACGGCAAGGCTCAGATCATCATTGTAAGGCTCGATGCGATAAACGTTGTGATCAATGCCAAATTTTATGTGCAAAGGGGTTTGAAGGTTAGAAGAGGAAGTACTAGTTGTCGCAATAACGGCAACATTTGGTTGTTCAGAAGAAACCTGGGCTGGAGACGACGTCCCCGCGGCAAGAGTATCTGAGACGTCATGACTGGAAGAAGAGTTGGCAGAAGACATGTCGTTTTCCTCGCTGGAACTCGATCAAACCTGTTTAGAGAAGTGACGACTACGTAAATCGGGAGCTGCGGGATAGTTAGTATCAGAGAAATCAGATTCAAAGCGGGAATGGTAGAAAGAGCAAATGTGTGAGCATAGTTCAAAGGTGTTGTGGAAGGTTTGCATTGGGGCAGACTTGGGCAAAAAGGGGGGACCCCTAATCTCTAAAGCGTGAAGGATGGCGGCCTCGGCGTCATGTCGCATGAGCATAAAATTAAGATCCTCGCGCGGGATCCTTGCCCATGTCCCCACTTCAACCCTATAGTATCCCCCCGTGTTCAAACTTTGGCCAAATCTAATGGCCCTAGCACAACATTTGGTTCTCGCCATATTGCGAGATAATAAAATCAAAGTAAAAAAGCGGGAATTAAAGAAGATGCGAGAAATCAAATAAAATACCTGGAAAAGTTTGAAGAAACAGACGGAAACGATGAACTTGGCCGGAAACTTCAAAAAGATGGAGAAAATGGTCAAAAAGGGCACCCAGGAAGCTCTAAATCGAAGAACGGTGACTGTAATAATGCGTATCTCAAAGAAACAAGGAAAGCAAACGGTGAAATCTGTGAAAAATAGGGATTTTTCTCTGAAACGGTTCGCCGGAAAATAGAGAGGAAATGGAGGTTGGAGTAATGGAAAAGTGAACAATGAGGGACTAGGGACTGATAGGGATGGCAATTTAGCCGAACCCGATCCGTTTCGAAGGTGATCCGATCCGAAAAATTCGGATTTGGCAGAAATTTTCCCGATCCGATCGGATTTCGGATCAGGTTCGGTATTTGGTCTGATCCGATTCGAACCCGATCCGATCCGACCTGAAATTGATTCGCCCCGAGATCCGATCCGGCCTATTTTTATTAGGGTTTTAATTTTCAATAATACCCCCTCATGTTTGTTACATATACACATTTACTCTTTGGTATATAAACAAAAATGTCAAAAATCAAAGTTTTCTTTCTTATTTCCAAGCGGCGTTCTCTTCTCTCTCTCTCTCTATCCGTTTCGTCGTTTCTCTCTCTCTCTCTGTCCACCGTTGAATGCTACTGACCTCTCTCTATCCGCCGCCGCTCCTCCGATCGACGAACTCTCAAGGTACTTTCTCTTTATTTTTTCCATTTAAAACTTTTAATTTCGTTTTATAATCCTCAATTTCTTTCTTAAACCATTCTTCGATGTTTTTTTTTGTAACCTGGCTCATCTTTCAATGAAAAATCTGAAGAAAATGAAGAAGGCGATGTTGATGATGGTGGTGGGGAGGAAGAAGACGGTGGCGGTAATGGTGACGGAGACGGAGATGGCACCGGTGACCGTGGCGGTGGTGGTGGTGGGGTGGACATTAGCTTTATACCAGGGCTTCAATGGAAGAATTTGTTTCAGAATAACATAAAATGGAAATCATTCAGGAGATTTTCGACGATTCCAATGTTGGGATTTAATGGGTATGAATTTTCTGCCAAGAATTTGAGGAGGAAAATGGGGAGGAATCGTTGTAGTGAAGATGCCATTGATGATGGTGGTTCTGTTGTTCCTAAACCTTCTTGGAGGAACTTCAATTTACATGAACTTTCTGCTGCTACTGACAATTTTAGCCATGGTAAGTTTTTTGAAACAACTTTTTAACTTCTTCTCCCTCCTCTGTTTTTTATGCATTTGTAGCTGTACAGTACAAGTTTTGAACTTCTTCTCCCTCTGTTGTTCCTAAACCTTCTTGGAGGAATCGTAGTAGTGAAGATGCCATTGATGATGCTGATTTTGTAATTACAGTTTGGTTTATTGTCTTTTTTTTTTTTTAATGTCTCGGATCGGATCGGGATTCGGATCGGGGCTCGGTACAAGTAGTTTCGGATCGGATCGGATTCGGATCGAGGCATATTGTGTTCGGATCAGATCGGATTCGGATCAGGCCTGATCCGATCCGAACCCGATCCGTTGCTATCCCTAGGGACTGACCTTAGCACCGTGAAGACGAAGAGGCGTTGTGGAGACGAAGGGGCGTTCGAAGTTTCCTAGGAAAAATGACAATTCGAATTTTAAAATTCCCTCTTCTTTAATGTGGTTATTTAAAAGGGGAGCACGCAAACCAAGGTGTTGTATGGCCCTGACAAACCGCCCTAGTCCATCAACCCTGGCTTGACACGTGGCAGTGTACGTGTCAGTAAACATCCCAATCTCGCCTTTGAGGGAGCGGCGAGATTAGGATCCCGCGCCAACTGATGAATTTCTCGCCTGGATCATGAATAATCTAGGTCTCGACATTGGGGGCTTCTGATGCGATATTGAAAAATGGGATTGGGCCCAAATGGGCAAGTGGGCCCAACATCCCTTAATGGGCCTAGTAAGGATGGGGGCCCAGGGGCGGGAATGCATAACGCGAGATAAGACCGTCCCGCCTAATGACATAAGAGAGTAAGTAGGACGAGATTAACACTCCGGAAAAGTAGATGAGCGACGGAAACTCTGTAGCGGGAAGCAGCATGGTCAACATAGCTAAGGTAGGTCGCACGGTGGACATGGTCGCTTGGTTGATGATTGTCGCCCGCGACTTGCGTCACCTTTGATCCCGCCCCGATACAAAACAGCTAACTGTAGCTTGATTTGACAAGCCAAACAGTGAAATCCCACTAAGTGAAGGTGGTTGAGGACCCTTGGTAGATGATTGACAAGTGTCCCCCATGTGCAAGGCACATGGGGGCTAGAGAGTATAAACTAAGAAAATGGTTCATTTGCATGGTATGTCTTTCTCTCTCCTATCTAAGCTTTATTTCTCTAGGGTTTCTCCATTGTCATCTTTTGTTTTGAGCTACTAATCTTACTCTCACACCGGAGGGGGTTCGCCGGAGCCACCCCCGGCCTAGTTGACGAGTGTGCCTGTGTGTAGGAAGCCGACCAGAGGAGGAGACAGCCGAAGTATTCTGCCAACTTCAGTTCCTGTGCAACCATTAATTTTTCATGGCAGCATCAGTTGGTTCCATTGCTGGGACCTGAAATCTTCTTCTTTTGGTTGATAGGCGAGAGTGGTGGATTTCTGTGCTCTGTTTGAAGGAGGTAGGGAGTTAGGGTTTTTTATTGGTAAAATTCGTGTTGCTTAGCCCAGAAATCTGTATTCAGACCTGCTGCAAGTGTTTGTTGGTGTTTGTTTTGGTTAGTATTTGAGTTGTAAGCCCAGAAAGTAGCTGGAATGGTACAGGAAAAAGATACTCAGGCGAAGGATACCCAGAATCCGATGCTGGAGACCCCCAATCAGAAGGATGCCCGCAGAACCAGATCGGGGACTGCGCGGGAAGGCGAGGTACATACCTCCGGACCGATTCGGCAGTCAGGAGTACTCGGAGGCGAGAAGAAAGAGAGCGGGCTGAAAGGAATAAGGGGAAAGCTGGGGAGCAGAATCCCATCCCTTCAAAATCCGGTGATGCGAGAACAATTGCCGAGCAATTAAGGAAGGAGAACGAAATGTTGATGAAGGTTCTAGATAATAATGAGAGGCTGAGGAAGATGGGTCATGCGCCCACAGAGATCCCGCTTGAGATGTCGGCGGGAAGGGGTCATAGGGAAGACCGGGATGTTAGTCAGAGTGTGGCGCAGGAAGATGGTAGGCGGGATAAATGTATGCCGCCCCCTAAGGACAAAGAGCGACATCAGGGTGGGCGAGATATTGCCAAAGCAAAATCTGAAGGAGCTGCAGGCAAGAGAAAGCATCCAGAGCGTGCGGAAGGAAGGAGGATGAGGATCTATTACAAATCAGGAAAATCGCGTGATGAGTCCTATTATTATGAATATGAAAGTGATGAGGGATCGACAACAGACATGGATTATGTGCCTAGCCATTCGAGGTATTCAGATGATGGGACTTATCGAGAAGAGAGGTCACAAAAGTCAAGACAGTCGGATAAAGCCCGCCAAGATGAAATGTCGCCACGTGATAAGGATCGCCTTCGGCGAGAAAGGAGGGATCGGGAAAAATAAAGAGAAAAGGCGAAGAAGGCCACAGAAGCTAAAAAGATTGCAGATGCGCTTAAGGTGGCTGGGGCCTTGAAAGCCGCTGAAATAGCTAAGGCCGCGGAGTTGGAGAAGGCTAAGAAAGATGAGGAAGATAAGTGGAAAAATGAGATGGCCGAGATGGCTCGGAAGATCAAAGATTTAGAGGCGGGAACCAAGACCGCCGAGATAAAGGGTTCTTATTTGGCTCCATTTGTGAAAAGCATTCAGATTGCCGCCCCTGACCCGTCATTTCGCATGCCAAACCTGTCAAGTTATTCGGGGAGTTCAAGGGCGAACACTCACATTGGCGGGTTTGAGGTTACTTTGTCGCTGTTGACAGAGAATGAAGCTGTAATATGTAAGGCATTTGCGAGCACCCTTGCCGACCATGCCCTGGAGTGGTTTTTGGCCCAGCCAGCAGAATTTGTTCTAGGCTATCAGGATCTTAAGACCAAGTTCTTGGCAAGATTTAGTGGATCGAGAGCACAGCCTGTCCAAAAGGCCGAGTTGTTTGGTTTCAGGCAGCGAGAAGGAGAAGAGATAGCTACTTATACTGACAGGTTTATGGATGTCGAAAATCGCATTGCCGATGTTACCCAGGGCGAGATCATCATGTTGTTTAACGCGAGTTTGCTGCCTGGACATTTTAAGCAGGAATTCTATATGAGGTTACCAAAGACAACTGGTGAGTTGTATGAAAGGGTAAGAGCATATTGTAGTGGCGGAAAGGAAGTAGTAGCCGAGGTTATCCTGGCTTTAGTGGGCTCTGGGAAGAAAAGGGTCAAGGAGAGAATTGATGTGGTGAAGGATGAAAACAAGGGGGGACAAGGGAGCTGCAGCGGAAATAGAGCTGGGGGCAATGGAGCCAGTCGTAGTGGTGGTCAGAATCAGAGAAGAGTTTTTAAGTACGACAGGTTGAATACCACAGTAACCGAGATTTTGAGGAAAGAGGATTTGCCCGCACCCTATCCCATTGAAGAAGGAACTTATATGGCCAGAGATCAAAGCGGCTACTGTGAATATCACAAGGACAAGGGTCATGTGATGGAGGATTGTTACAACTTGAGAAGGGTGATTCAGGGCGAGATTAATAAGGGCAAGTTCAAGCAGCATTTAGAGCGAGATGGTCGGCGGGATGAAGGGGATAAGCAGGAAAGAGCTAGGGAGCGAAATGTGGTTGATGTTATTCAGGATCCATTACCCAGCATGGCTCAGTTGGATAACCAAATTATGATGTTGTCGCATAGTTTCGATATCCCCAAGTTTATCGCCAGTGAGGACAGGGTGATCAGCTTTTCCAGGAGCGAGTTAGCTGCGACAAAGAATCATGGGAGCCAGCCAATTATTATAACTATCTGTCCGGGAAATAGCGTGGTTCAAAGGGTGATGGTGGATTCGGGAGCCAGTAGAAATGTTCTGTACTATGAGGCCTTTAAGAGGATGGATTACACTGATGCGAATTTGGTGCCCTACAAGGGATTTTTAGAAGGATTCACAAATCATTCGGTTAAGGTGAAGGGAACGATTATGTTGGAGGTAGAGATTGGCTAGGGTGAAATGGCGAGAAGCGAGAATGTTGAGTTCATGGTGATTGACTTAGTTTCCCCTTATAATGCAATTGTCGGAATCCCTTTTATGTTAAGTTTTGAAATGGTGCTATCCATCTCGCATCAAAGGGTTAAGTATCCAACTTCCAGAGGTGTGGGCTGTTTGAGAAGTGAGGCTATCACAGTGGCGAGAAAAAAGAAGGAAATGATGAAGGCCAAGGGGGCATCAACCAGCTCGCTGATAACAAAATCTGATTCTCACCAATTGAGGATTAATGTGATTGAGGCAGTTGAGGAGAATGTCGAATGGGTGGAGACCAAGTTTATGAAGAATGGCACGGCAATGATTCCTGCAGGGGCACGCGGGACCCCAGAAAGTGTTGAAATCGAGATGGTTGAAACGAATTTTCTGCCTGTGTGTTCCAATCATGAAGTCGGCGACGAGATTAATTTGGGGATAGAGGTCTTGAATTCGACTTCAAACTGGAGTTATGCTAGAGTGGTTCAGTTCGTGGAGATGGGGGAGCCAAGAATAGAGGAAATTGTGGACAGTGAGTCTGAGGAGGATTGTGAAACGATTGAAGTAGAGAATCCCGATGGGCAGCCTACAGGAAGCGAGTTTGTTGATCCTCGAAAACTTGTTCCCGCCAAGGATCCCATTAATAAGAAGCGAAAAAGGATTGAAGTTGAAACTTTGCAGACGCGGGATGAGCCCGATATACAGGCGGACGAAGAGTTGGAAGAGATTGAAATCAATTGTTACTTCCCAGAGCAAAAGGTTAAGATTGGAAAGCAGCTGTTTCGAGATGAGCGGGAGCGTTTGGTGGAGTTTTTGAAGGAGAATTTGGATGTTTTCGTGTGGCGGCCAGAAGATATGAGAGGCATTGACGAGAATGTCGCCATGCATTGCCTGAATGCCGACCCAAACATTGAGCCATTCAAGCAGAAGGTCAGACACTTGTCGCCGGAGAAAGAAAAGGCAGTGTTGGAGGAGGTCGACAAACTTTTAAAGGCGGGAATCATAGAGAAAATTCAGTATCCCGTATGGTTAGCATGCCCAATTATGGTTTTGAAGTCAAAAAAGAAGTGGAGGATGTGTATCGACTTCACAGATCTTAATACCGCCTGCCCTAAAGACTGCTACCCGCTCCCCAAGATTGATAAGTTGGTTGATTCGATTGCCGGCCACCGAGTTTTCAGTTTTATTGATGCGTACTCTGGTTACCATCAAATCAAAATGGCCGAGGAAGATAAGGCGAAAACGGCTTTCAGGACACCAAAAGGAAATTTTTGTTATAAGATGATGCCATTTGGGCTGAAGAATGCTGGAGCGACATATCAGAGAATGGTGAATGAGGTGTTCAAGACGCAGATTGGAAGGAACTTGGAGGCGTATATTGATGATATGGTGATAAAGACCAGAGAGAATGAACATGTTTTAGATCTCACAGAAACATTTGAAAATTTGAGAAGGAATTCTATGAAGTTGAACCCCAGTAAGTGAACGTTTGGTGTGACGGCGGGAAAGTTTTTGGGTTTCTTGGTAAACAGGCGCGGGATAGAGGCGAACCCGGAGAAGATTCAGGTGTTGTTGGATATGTCGCCTCCCAAGAACATTCGCGAGATTCAGAGGTTGAATGGGAGAATCATTGCCCTGGGAAGATTCATATCAAGGTTGGCGGAAAAATGTTTGCCGTTTTTCAAAGTTTTGAAGGGAGTGAAGACTTTTGTTTGGGATGATGAATGTGATGTCGCCTTCGAGCAAATGAAAGTTTATTTGGGAAAGCCGCCATTGTTGTGTAGTCCTGTTGAGGGGGAAGAGCTGTTTATTTACTTGGCGGCTTCAGACTATGCCGTTGCCGCGATGCTGGTAAGAGAGGAGAGGAATGCTCAAAGGCCGATCTATTATGTTTCGAAAGCATTAAGCGAGATTGAATCAAGATACTTTAATGTCGAGAAATTGGCGTACGCCTTGGTGGTTGCCGCGCAAAAATTGAGAGCCTACTTTGTCGCGCACACCATTGTTGTATTGAGTGACGCCCCGTTGAGGAAAATTTTACAACAGCCAGATGCCGCGGGGAGATTACTGAAGTGGTCGATTGAATTGACTGAGTTTGATTTGAGGTATGAATCCCGCCGGGCTATCAAGGCGCAGGCGTTGGCTGATTTTATTGTGGAAACATCCTTTACCAGATCCCAGGCCGAATTGATGGAAGATGCAGTCAAGAAGAGAGCGGCAAAGAAAGTTGCACCCAGTTTGATTGAAGAAAGGGAGAGGCCGCTTGACTGTTGGGTTTTACATGTTGATGGATCATCATCCAAAGATAAAGGTGGAGCAGGAATCACCGTTATCTCGCCAGATGAGGAGGTTAAGTATGAAAAAGCATTGCGGTTCAAGTTCAGTGTGTCCAATAATCAGGCTGAGTATGAGGCATTGATTGTCGGGATTGAGTTAGCAAGAGACATTGGGCTAACTAAGGTCGTGATCCATTCTGACTCACAGCTGATTGTTAATCAAATAAAGGGTGAATATGGGGTGTTGAACTCGGCTTTGAGAAAATATTATGATTTGGCGAGAAACGTGTTGAAGTGTTTCGAGTTTTGGGAATTGGTACAGATTGACCGTACAGAGAATTTGCGGGCTGATGAGTTGAGCAGATCGGCGGGAACCGAGGAGCAGAGCTCAGTTGGTGAACCGTTGATAGAGTTTGTGGAGATGCCGGCAATCGACAGACCAATTATTTCAGAGATTGTCGAGATCGATAAGAATTGGGTAAGCGAGATGAAAGATTTTTTTGGAAAAAGAAGAGTTGCCGCAAGATGAGGAAAGAGCGAGACTGGTGAAAGTAACTTCCCCGCGGTTTACAGTGCAAGATGGCGTGCTATACCGAAAATCTTTCTCAAAACCTTTATTGAGATGTGTTGAGCCAAGTTTGGTGCAGAAGGTGTTGTTTGAAATTCATGAGGGTGTGTGTGGCGGCCATCCTGGAGCGAGAACTTTGGCAGATAAAGTTTTGTTTCATGGATACTATTGGCCAAGTTTGAGAAAGGATGCCGAGATATATGTAAAAAGATGCGAAAAGTGTCAGAAATTTGGCAACATCCCCCGCCAGCCCGCAACTGAGCAAACTCCCATCGTGCCGACTTGGCCTTTCGACATGTGGGGAATTGATTTGATAGGTCCTTTCCCGAAAGCCAGGGGTGGTTGTCAGCATGTGGTTGTCGCCGTAGATTACTTCGCAAAGTGGACTGAGGCAAAGGCTTTAGCGACAATAAGTGAAGACCAAGTGATCAAGTTTGTACAAGAGAATATTTGGTGTAGATATGGGGTTCCCAGAGCGATTATCTCAGACCATGGTACATAATTCGGGAAGAAATTCTCTTCTGAATGTGAAAGGGTGAATGTTAAGCATTGGATGTCGGCAGTGTACAGGCCGCAGTGTAATGGGCAAGCCGAGGCAGCAAACAAGCAAATCCTTGTCGCCTTGCGCAAGAACTTGGAAGGAAGAGGGGGAGCCTGGCTTGATGAGTTTCCAATAGCTTTGTGGTATGTGAGAACAACAATCAAGGGATAAACTGGAGAAACCGCCTTTGCCCTTACTTATGGGTCTGAAGCCATAGCGCCTGCTGAGATGGCCTTGCCAACGTATAGGGTGGCTAATTATGATGAAGCGAGAAATGGACAAAGGAGATGTAATGATTTGGATTTGATTGATGAAAAAAGGATATATGCGAGAATGAGGATGATCAACTATAAACAAAAGATGAAGGCCCAGCACGATAGGCGGGTTAACAAGAGGTCTTTTAATGTTGAAGATTGGGTTTTGAGGAGTATGGAGGCAACATGAGCCAAGCCGAGATATACTAAGTTGAATGAGAAATGGGAGGGACCTTTCCAGATCTCGAATGTCGTGCGGGAAGGGACGTATCGTTTGAGAAAGCAAGATGGAGAAGAGTTGAAAAATGCATGGAGTGTTGACCACCTCAAACCGTTCTATCAATGAAGCCGCTTTTTCTCCACAGTTCCATTTCTTTTGTTTGCTTCCCTAGATAACAAAAGTTGCTTAACTTTTCCTTTTATTTTGTTTTCGTTTGATTATCGTATGGGGGAAAGTTATGTAAGATTTGCTGATCTGGCGGCATGTAATATGTATATATGATAGAAATGGCGGCAAGACGTTCTGTCAAACTGTGTCGAAGCGTGATGACATACTTGTAAAATTCTAACAACGTTATTTTCTGTTTCATGAATTGATGACAAGAATGGTTGTCGCCAAAGTTCGAAGAGGGAGGCAGCAATGGTTACCGCCAAAGCTAGAAGAGGGAGGCAGCGGTGGTTGCCGCCAAAGCTAGAAAAGGGAGGCAGCAATGGTTGCCGCCAAAGCTAGAAGAGGGAGGCAGCAGTGGTTGCCGCCAAAGCTAGAAGAGGGAGGCGGCAATGGTTGCCGCCAAAGCTAGAAGAGGGAGGCAGCAATGGTTGCCGCTAAAGCTAGAAGAGGGAGGCAGCAGTGGTTGCCGACAAAGCTAGAAGAAGGAGGCGAGAAGAATCGCCGCTAAAAGCTTGGAAAATGAGAAAACGAGTGATTGTCGCCAAAGAAGGGCTTACATCCCGAACTGTCCGAAGGGCTAACATCCCGAACTGTCGCTAAAGAAGGGCTTACATCCCGAACTGTCCGAAGGGCTAACATCCCGAACTGTCGCTAAAGAAGGGCTTACATCCCGAACTGTCCGAAGGGCTTACATCCCGAACTGTCCGAAGGGCTAACATCCCGAAATGTCGCTAAAGAAGGGCTTATATCCCGAACTGTCCGAAGGACTAACATCCCGAACAGTCGCTAAAGAATGGCATACATCCCAAACTGTCCGAAGGGCTAACATCCCGAACTGTCGAAGTGAAGGGCTCGCATCCCGAACTGCTAATGCGAAAAGATAGATACGGCTAGCTCGAACAATTGCAGGCAAAAGTAGGGCTTTGCGAGAAAGGTTCTAGAAATAGCCGAACGCGAGAAGTCCTGATTATGATCAGGCGACAAAGACCTGGAAGGACACCAGGCACGCAAGGCAAATAAGATGGCTTTCCGTATCTCGCGAAACCTATCAAAGATTGTTGCCGCCACCTTGAGTTGGACTTATTTTTGTACAGACAAGGAGTATTTTCCGCCGCGAGAATAGGCCGTTCATTATTGTCGCATACAACCCTAACAATTGAGTAAGGCTGCCTAAAGACAAGCCTCACTTTTTTGAAGGGAGTAGTATGTATATAGGTAAGTTATGATAAAGTATGTGTTTTGGTAGAAAAAACAATAAAGTAGAATCTTAACTAGGTTTAGTGTGTGGATTGAATAATAAGGAGGGAACTGTGGAATTCGATTATATGGAACAAAAGCATGAAAAAGAGATAATGACACCACGATTTGTTAACGAGGAAAACCTTGGAGGTGATAACCTCTTTGGAAAAAACCCCGGGAGTTAGGTCTCCAACCTTAAAAGTTTCACTATAATGATCAAGAATACAACTTTGGAAGACAATGGAGAGGATTACAAGAGCTTTGGGTGTTGAGTGTGTGCGTATGAGCGTTAGTGTGTTTTTTCCGTCTCCATTTCCCCTTAAATACAAGTAAATATGAAAGAGTCAAATATGGTTCCTACAATCTCGGCATTTTGGTTTATCACTTCAACCATCGTGAGACCAAGTCGCCCTAGCCGTTTGAAGGTCTGTTGAACGTGCTTGAAGATTGTTCCGCATTCCTCTCTTAATTGCGAAAAATAATAATAAGAATATTAGGAAATATTTGAACAAGTAAATATTAAAACAATACTTACGGTGTAATGACATCTCGATATGCAGGATCAATTGAAGATGTTGCCATGTTGAAAAATGCCCACAACAGCTTTGTCCCCAAAACATTTGTCTATGTTGGCAACCGAAGGGGCAAAATGTTTTTCCCGATTAACCGTTCATCTTCTAACCGGTTTCAATGCGACGGTTAGGGATACGAGGCGACAAATAAGGAAGAGTTTTGATAACCGCAATTTACGGATGACTATCGTTATTATCCAATCTTCTCAAAATTCCTTATCCAAATCAAACGTCTCCTACTATATTATGGAGAGAGTAGTCTTCTAAAGTGTATCACTTTTTATCCTTCCTCTATAATTACGACGTTCTCCAAAGAAGTAAGTCGAATCAACGTATTATTTGGCTATTCGATTGAACCCCCGCTAATATGTATCCTTGTATGCAGTGACTTTCTCCGGCTTGACGACAAGCGATATTGTGGCCAAATATAAAGGTAAGATGAAAGCGAAAGAGAATATACCAGAGATAGATAAGATTACTCCGAAAAGAAAAAGGGTGGAACAAATCTCCGGCGTAGAAAGACAAGTTTGGAATGAAGAAGTGTTGGAAAATCAGGTAAGAGTTGCTTTTGTTTCCTGGACACATTGATACTCTTGTATTTTTAGTAAAATACCTCTTCCCGTTGTTGATGATTGTCTCGATGGCTAAATTAATGTCTAAAGAAATTAGAACATTGAGGGAAAAATGCGATACCTACGACATGAGTAAGGTTGAATATGAGAAGGACTTGAAGGAAGCTGCAGGCATAATAAGGGAAAGGGGACTGGAAATCAGAGATAAGAATGAAGAGATATTAAAATGGCGGTCCAGGCTTGCAAGTGTTGACATCAGCCATGAAAGGGAGATGGAAGCATTTCGGGATGACTTGGTGCATGAGACTGCAAAAGCAGTCTTTGAAACTAGAATCCAAATGATTGAGGAATATCAGGCAGGAGAGCATGTGAATTGGAACCTGAATGAAGAAAAAATGGCTTTGCAGCGGATTCATGAAGAAAAAGCAATCGATGACTTCAAAGATCTGGAACAGGCTGGTGAGGATACTGACATGGGGTGATTTTCAGAAATTTGGAGGAGTTAGTTCAGAGCAATACCTACAACGGATGCCACCTGAAAAAGGTAAAATAAATTTGTTTTTGGTTTTTTGATGATGTTACTGGGGTGGAATCCCTTGAAACAATTTTTATTTTCGTTTGGTTATGTAATGGGTCCATAAGGACCAAAGACAATTTCCTTTATGTGTTGGGTTGGTCCAACATTTGTGCACGTTTACTGTTGGTAGTTCGGATACTTTATGGTTTCTTTAGTTTAGTTATGGTTTAATAGTTTTCAAGCACGTCAAGGCTTGTTTCTTTTGGATAATTTTTTGTATGGCGACATGATAGTATGTCGAAATGATAGATACTTAGGATGACATTTATACGTCATAAACCGTAGATACTTAGATGACACGTATATGCCATAAACCGTAGATACTTAGATGACACGAATGTGCCATAACCATAAGAATAATACTTAAGATCAATCATCTAACTGAGTGGGAATGGGTAAGCTATATGAGTTTACCCATATAGGCCCACCCCACACCTCAATTAGTGAGATAACTTGCGCTCCAGGCGAAGGTGTGGTAACCTAACTTCTTAAGAAAGAGGTAATTAACTCTTTAAACCTTAGAAGGGATTGTGTACCTTTACTTGAGAAGAGATGGCCAGTCTCTAACGGAGGAGAAATCGTTGTTCTTTGCGTGCATTCGATATGTCCCCATGTAAATGTGTCAATACCTCATAAGATAGAAACACGTTAAAAACGGACGCCAACTAAAGTTGACGTCTCTCCACAAAGTGTATTAGCGACATCTTAACTTGTAAATAATAAAAAAAAGATGCATAGGAGAAAAGAAAGGTTGTAAAGAGTTGAAAGACGATTCATACCTGGAAAGATGAGTTCATGGGAAATCATACTTAAATGTAATACCTTTTGAGATGAATGGCGTTCCAACTTCGCGGTATCATTTGGCCATCCAAGGTTGCAAGGCGATATGCTCCTTTTCCGGCTTGTGCATCTATTAAGTAGGGTCCCTCCCATTTTGGGGCGAGCTTGCCTGCATTGGGCTCCTTGGTATTTTGGAATGCCTTTCGTAGGACTAAGTCTCCTACTTGAAACCTTCTAACCCTTACGTTTTTATTGTAAGATCGGGCTACCCTTTGCCGATACGCCGCCATGCGAACTTTGGCCATGTCCCTTAGCTCGTCCACATTATCCAGGTCATGTATCAAGATGTCTTTATTATGTTCGGATGTCGCAAGCCGTATCTTGCCGTTGGTACAAGGACTTCGCCGGAATAACAGATTCGGGCCCGAATACAAGTGAGTAGGGGTTTGACCGGTAGCATTCTTAGATGTCGTCTGTCGGCCCCATAGGACCATTGGTAATTCTTACGCCCAACGTCCTTTCTTGGTTTAGTCTCTTTTTTAAGTTACCGATTATTATTTTGTTGCTAGACTCGCCTCGTCCATTGGCTTGAGGGTGAACAGCGAAGATGTCACCATCTTAACACCCCAAGATGTCGGGAAATCTTGGGTCCTCTTGCTGATGAATTGAGAGCCGTTGTCACAAATTATCTCCGATGGAATTCCGAATCGGCCGAATATGTTCCTTTTGATAAAAGATATCACTTCTTTGTCACGAACTTGCACATATGCCTCACCTCTACCCATTTAGAAAAGTAGTCTGTCATGGCCAAAAGAAATACTCGTCCCCCCGGTGCTATGGGAAGTTTTCCTACTATGTCCATTCCCCCAAACCATAAAAGGCCATGGTGACAGGATAGGATGTAGCAGTCACTGGCCGGTGTAGGATGTCCCCATGTCGTTGACAGGAATCACATTTCTTTGCGTAGTCAACGGCATCTTTTCTCATTGTAGGCCGAAATAGCCCATTCTAAGAGCTTTAGTATGTAAACTTCGCCCCGGTATGATTTCCACAATCTCCTTCGTGCAGCCTCCTTGAGAACCCGATGGGCACTATCTCGCCTCTAGACATCTTAAGTAGTGACTGCAGCAGATTTTCTAAACAAGAGATTATCAATAAGTACATATTTAGATACTCTTACCACTGAAGGCTCTTGCATTTTCTCCTCGACCAGGATCGTATCATCTAAGAGATATTTGATAATAGGAGCATCCCGAAGAGGTTCTTTGCAGGAGAGGCAAGTATGTCGGCATCCGGGCGAACATCTCAAGATGGTCAATTGCTGGGATGTCAACATGTATGATTGGGATCTTTTGGTTTGTGAGAAGCTTTTGAAGGCCGAACCCAAGTTTGCAGAGCATACGCGAGAATTTTCTTCCCGTGGGATTTGTTCCAAGGAAAATGTTTTGAATTTGGCCGAAATAATTTTTACAATTTCCAAATATGTTGTCATCTTAGCATTTTTCGCGACGTAGGACCCGTTGTCTTGATTAACAATTAGTAATGAATCCATGAACACCCGGATATGCTTGACATCTAAGTCTTGGGCTGCGATTAAGCACTGCAATTAGAGCCTCATACTCGCTTCATTGTTGGTAGCCTTGAAACCGCAACCGATAGATTGTGGTATTATGTCCCCTTGTGGCGATTTTAGTACAACTCCAAGACCTGTACCTCTCATGTTAGAAGCACCGTCCGTGTAGAGAGTCCAAATTTTTAGGATGTCATCATCTTGAAGTTGTTGTACTTCCAATTCCACCTCTTGTTGTAGCGTTGGATCGAAATCGGCCACAAAATCGCCCAGGGCTTGGGATTTTATTGCGGTTACGGGCTCGTACTTGATGTCGTATGTGCTTAATTGTACACCATTTCGCCATTCGTCCCGACATCTCCGGTTTTCTCATGACATTCTTAATAGGATAGTTAGTGCGTACAATAATAGTATGTGTTTCAAAATAGTGCCTTAACTTAATAGAAGCGATTATCAAAGCTAAAATTAATTTTTGTAAATGAGAATACTGGTCTCGGCATCTAAGAGTGTCTTACTTATATAGTAGATGGGTTGCTTGATTACCATCTCGTTCGTCACCAAGATCGCGCTTACGGCGCCTTCGGACACCGCTAGGTAGATGTAAAGATGTTCTTCCATCTCGAGGTTTGGCCAATAAGGGAGGTGTCGACGGGTAAGTTTTGAGCTCTGAAAAGCTTCTTCATGTTGTTCCTCCCATTGGAACTTCTTGTTCTTTCTTAAGATGTCGTAGAAAGGTTTGCATCGATCTCGAGGATTTGGAAATGAATCTAGTGAGTGCGGTAATTTTTCTGTCAATCTTTGGACGTCCTTGACAGATTGAGGTGATGACAGTCGAGAATAGCGCGTATTTGTTCGGGGCGGCTTCAATGCCTCTTTTAGTAACCATATAACCCGAAACTTGCCGGCCTTCATTCCGAAGTTGCATTTAGCTGGATTAAGTTTCATGTTGAAACAATCCAAGATGTCAAAAGCTTGAGAGAGGTTGCTTATGTGATCCTCGGCCTTCTTGGATTTTACTACCATGTCGTCGATGTATACCTCCATTGTGTCCCCAATCTGATCCTTAAACATCTTGTTGACGAGCCTTTGATACGTTGCACTTGCATTTTTTAGTCCAAAAGGTATGGCAATATAACAATAAATACCTGTGGGGTTATGAAGGCGGTGTCCTCTTGGTCGAGATGGTTCCATCTCGAATTTGTTGAAATCCCGAGGACGCGTCCATGAAAGTGAGGAGTTCGTGACTGAAGTAGCATCAACTAATGAATCTATGTGCGGCAAAGGGAAAGGATCTTTTGGGCATGCTTTATTTAAGTCGGTGAAGTCGACGCAAACTCGCCATTTCCCATTTCTCTTCTCTACCACAACCACATTCGCCAACCATCTTGGATAATCGACCTCCCGTATCATGTTGGCTTTGAGTAAGCGCTCTACCTCCTCCTTGATGATCCGATTTCTGGTTTCGCAAACTTTCTACGTTTACGGTGCACCGGTTTAAAGCTAGGATCTATGTTAAGTTTGTGAGTGATGACATCTTTGCTAATGCCTGTCATGTCATCATGTTTCCAAGCGAAACTCTTTATTCTGCTTCTTAATAGGTTCACAAGTTTCTCTTCTATATCTGACGGGATGTCAGTGCCAATAAGTACTCTGATGTCCGGGTTGGAAGGATCTAACAATACTTCTTTCACATCATCCTCCCTAGCTTCCAGGACTTCGCGTACTTTCCTCGGTAATTGCTATGCTTGTTTTGGAGATGTAGACGCCTTCATTGAAGTTTTGTAACATTCCTTGGCCACCTGTTGATCACTTTGTAAATCTTAGCGACACCCCAAGGTGTTGGAAACTTCACACACCGATGGTAAGTGGAGGGTACGGCCTTCATTCCGTGAATCCACGGTCTTCCAAGAATGACATTGTAAGATGTTGCGCAATCAATTACGCAGAACCGCTCCATGGTGTTGAGGCCCTTTGAGTATATTGGAAGCTTTATCTCCCCTACCGTTTCTTTGACTTCACCACCGAAGCCTACCAAAGACCGAAGACTTTTTGACAATCTCCGATTACTGGGATGTTCATTTCCTTAAGGGTACCCAACATAATAAGATTGACTGAGCTGCCCCCATCTACCGTAATACGTCGTATTGTACGGTTGGCGATCTGCAAGGAAATAACTGCATCGTCATGATGGGGTTCCAAAGAAGTTATCACGATCACTTTCATCAAAGGTAATTGGATCCGGATAAGGTGTCGACATCTTGGGCCGTCTCTCCGGCTTTTCCTCTTTTGACTCCTTAGCGTGTCGTTTTGCGGCGTAATAGGATGTTCCACATATTTCGAGCCTCCAGATGAAGTTGATCACCTTCGTTGATCTGGGGAGAAACCGGCCTTTCGGCTTCATGAGGAGCTTCTGCATTTTCACCTTCTTCTTCTTTCTCGGACCCCAATAACTCCTTAAGATGTCCTTTCGAGAGTAAGTAACCGATCTCCTTTCTTAACGCGATGCGGTCTTCGCAACGTGTCCAAAGTCTTCATGGTAAGCGCACCATTTTGATTTGTCACGCCATCCCGTGGTTTTGTCCGTTTTCTTTGGCCATCCGGCTTTGTCTCCTAGGTTGCCCATTGCACAAAGTACACCCGAAATGTCAACGAAAAACAATAATCGAAATGTTAGGCACATTATCACTATCTTCATCCTCACCGTCTACCGAATTAATTTTGCTAGTGTCAATTCTCGGATAAGGATTGGGACGGTTGTTCCTGCGATGGGACGATTCGGTCTTCAGTCGGGATGGTCATATGTCGACGTCTTGGATGACGACTTCGATCTTCGCAGCCTCATCTTCCTCCAGTCTTATGAACCTTAATGCTCTGCTCCCGACTTCTTCTAGCCGCTTACAAGGAGTCATTACCAAATCTTGATAATATTGTGAATCTTTCTTCAACCCCATTTTGAATGCTTCGTGGTACATCGACATGTCAAGATTGGGAATTTCTAACACCTCCTTATTGAACCGATGGACATAATCCTTCGTAGTCTCATTAGGCTGCTGGGTCACATTGTAGAGATCACTTGTCAACTTTTCAAATTGTCGATCGCATGAGAATTGGTTATAGAACATGTTGATGAGCCGGGCGTATGAACCAATTGAACCTAGGGGTTGCCTAATCGGCCATTTGAGAGCCGGTCCAGACAAGGTGGATCCAAATCCCCGCATAAGCAGTGCCTCCCGTGCAAGCGGGATATGGATTATGTCCATCTTTTCTTGATAGTGTGCAACATGCTCCTGCAGGTCCGTGGTGCCATCGTACAACTTCATAGATGGTACTTATTTGAAACGCTTCGGGATGTCGACATTTGCAATTCTTTGGGACAAACCGGGATTGATTGTAACAGCTTTGGGTCACTTGGTTGAATTGGAGGAGTTACACAGTACGTTCATTATCGCCTCTGCGAGATCCCGCATCTGTTTAGCTAGTGGGTTTCCCGCAAAAGGGTCGCCCATAGGAAGACGATTGAAATTATTATTATTGAAAAGATTATTTAGCAAACCGTAATCGTCCGTAGTAGTCGTGACAAAGTAGTGTTGTCTATAAATGGAATGAATGGGGTGAATCCCGCGGAAGATGGCGTCAATGGGGTGTCCCAGGTAAAGATGTTGACATCATTAAAGATGTCGGCGGATGAGTTTGAGGAGGACTTGCCCATTGGAATGAATTCACTCGAAATGTAGATCCTCCGGTGTTGTCAAAGTTGAGAACCCTTGCACGCAGTGGTGATATGTTCTCAAGCCGAGATGCGATGAGCTGTTGGTCTTTCTGCATCTTAATCATGGAATTGGTCAACACCTTCGAATTGTTGTCTTGCTGGTCAAACCTTTGATTCAACTGGTTAGGATACTCCGGATGTCAAGCATCTGCATTGGAAGAGGTTGCCCCCTTTTGTGGAGTCTTCGTAGGTTGAGTTGGCCGAGACCCGGTCGAGGAGGTGGTGGTAACAAGCCTGGTTCTACCTCCCGATGTGGGAACAACGGCGGGACCTTTCCGGCGGTGGACACATTGGAGGGTGCAGACATAGTGAATTTGGTTAGGAAATGTTTCAAATAACCGATAAACCACGAGGCCCCTCGGTGGGCGCCAAATTGTTTTGGTAGAAAAAACAATAAAGTAGAATCTTAACTAGGTTTAGTGTGTGGATTGAATAATAAGGAGGGAACTGTGGAATTCGATTATATGGAACAAAAGCATGAAAAAGAGATAATGACACCACGATTTGTTAACGAGGAAAACCTTGGAGGTGATAACCTCTTTGGAAAAAACCCCGGGAGTTAGGTCTCCAACCTTAAAAGTTTCACTATAATGATCAAGAATACAACTTTGGAAGACAATGGAGAGGATTACAAGAGCTTTGTGTGTTGAGTGTGTGCGTATGAGCGTTAGTGTGTTTTTCCGTCTCCATTTCCCCTTAAATACAAGTAAATATGAAAGAGTCAAATATGGTTCCTACAATCTCGGCATTTTGGTTTATCACTTCAACCATCGTGAGACCAAGTCGCCCTAGCCGTTTGAAGGTCTGTTGAACGTGCTTGAAGATTGTTCCGCATTCCTCTCTTAATTACTGAAAAATAATAATAAGAATATTAGGAAATATTTGAACAAGTAAATATTAAAACAATACTTACAGTGTAATGACATCTCGATATGCAGGATCAATTGAAGATGTTGCCATGTTGAAAAATGCCCACAACAGTATGTATATAGGTAAGTTATGATAAAGTATCTTCAATAAACTATTGAAGCAAAGTAACAACAGTGGCGACATTAAGAAGTCAAAACTTTGAAAGGCAAGGTATGGCAAGCGGCGTGAAAAGGTATGCGAGAAAGTTGTAAGCGAGAGAGTTGGAATATTAAACCAAAAGTAGCTATATATAACCTTCATTCAGATAAGCAATCTGCGACAAACAGGTCTCAAAGTCACCTATGATTTTAAATATGTGTATGATGAACAGTACGGTAAATCATGAATCATAAAGTAGTAAGGCTGCCTAAAGACAAGCCTCACTCTTTTGAAGGGAGTAGTATGTATACAGATAAATTAGGCAAAGGAAATCTACAATGAATCTTTGATGAACTATCAAAGCAAAAAGTAGCAAAATAGCAAAAAGGCGGGATAAAGCATAGATATAAAGTCGCAAACCGCGACATCCAAAAAATTGCTAAAAGTTGTCAAAGACAGGCATAGAAACCGCATCCCGCGGTTTCGCAAAATAGGGAATAGCTAATGTTAAGTCGCAAAACGCTACATCCAAGGTAAAAAGCAGTAAAGACAAGAAAGTAAATTGTTTAGTATAGACCAAGGCAAATAAAATATTGTTTCAGAAAAACCAATTGTTCAGGAAGCGGGATTGTCTTGATTATCGCCGGAGATAGTTGGGGAAGTTGGTGCGACTTGAGCATCTAATGCGGCTCGGGCGGCCTCCTTAGCTTCCCTATGAGCTTCTGCTTTCTCGCTAATCAAGTCGGTCCAAATAGATATTACGTCAGGGTTGGCCAGAGCGGGGACTTTCCAAACAGGCTTGCCTAGGAGCTGATCCTCGGCGGCTAACTCTGCGAGCTCATCCTTGTCGTATGGTACCAAGCTGTGACCCAAACGACTAAAATCGCTGTACATGGTCTCTGAGCCCCACTTAGCAATTAAGTCAGGGGTGATAGCTGGAATATTGCCTGAGCTTGCCGCCGCGGAACGCATACATTGAATAAGAGCCTTATCGTAAAGATCCATGGCCTCCGCTTCGGCCTTATTCTTGTTCTCAGTTATTGTGGATTGAAGCTCGGCAATCACCGTTTTGTTGTTCAGATCATTCTTCACTGTGGCTGCTAAATCCGCCGCCAAAAGCTTATGTTGCTCTTCAAATTTGAGTTTTTGTGCCTCCATCTCGCGGCGGAGATCTTTCTCAACTTGGGCAAGCTTAGTTTTTTCTTCTTGGAGAGCGGCAATATATTGCTCACGATCCTGGAATTTCTTCTTAATTTTATCCCGTTCAGACCTAACCCGCTTCAGATCTTGTTCGCGGCTTTCCAACTCAATGTAAGCTTTGCTGCAACGGTTCCTTAACCCATAAAGTATGCTGGAAATTTGTGAAAGGACGAAGTTAAGACAAAAGTGAAATAAAATGGAAAGGAAGTGGCAAAGTATCACTTACCCCTGCAAGATGAAAGCCCGCGTCGTTGGCGGCATAATCCTCATTGAGATCTTCATACTCTCTAACCCGCTGAGGAACACATGAGCGATGGATGATGCCGCCTCCGAGCATATTATAATCTTGGTTGGCTGACATGAGATCCAGATTGGGGAGGTCGAGGACGTCACCAATCTCGGTGCTCAGAGCTAGAAGACTAGCGTGGTCAGTCGGTATCTTGAAGCCCGCCGTCAACCAACTAGCGAGCTTGGCCTCAGAGGGTCCAGCATCAACAGAAAGGTGACCAGTATGCTCGGAGGGTTCATCTTCAGTTATGCGAGATCGTTTATGAGGGTGGTAAGGAGGACTTTGTAAATCACCAGTGGATTCGGTGGTCGCAGCGACATTGGTGGTTAAGGGTTCAGTTCTTGAAACATTCAGAGCCTCGAGATCAGCTTCGTCCTCCAAGTGGAGGTCAGATCCCCGAGATGGAGTCTTAGGCTTGGGCAGTTTTCGGGACTTAGTAGCAATGGCTTTCCCGGCAGCTTTTTCTGCGGCAGCAGCAACCCGTTCGCGGGCAATAGCATCAGAATCGTCACCATGGAGGGAGGTCGGGATTATTTTCTCAGTAATTTGACTAAGGGAGGCTTGCCGGGTCTCAGCCAACCTCTTGCGGCGACCGTCCATATTGGACATGGCATCTCGGCGTTGGGATAGCGACATGTTCCTGAATTCTGCGAAAAGAAAAAAGAAAAAATTATTATAATGACGGGAAGAAATATGTTAAATGCCGGGAATTAACAAAATAGAGGTAAAGGCGAGAATTCATACTGTATACTTCATACATAGCTCTACAGCAATAATCTTCTCGCTGGCATGGCTCACATTCCGAGCCGAAGCAGTCTTTAGAATGAAGGTCCCAACAAGGATAAGGAGTATGAATTATTGTCACGCATGATTCATCTATCGGGAAAGAGAAATCGGGGAAGCCAGATTCTCGCAGAAGGGATGGACTGGAAAGAATTTCTCGCCATGAAAATAGGGCGAGGCCGGTGTCTGACGCATCGGCTAGGACTTGAAGGATTCGATCCTTGAGGCGAGAATACCCAGAGATTAAGGCTTTTTTGGTTTCAATTTTTGGATTAATCTCTCTTAAGTCGCCACCACTATGTGACCAACCAATGCGAGAAGTAATTAAAAGTGGCTTGGACTGCCAGTTGTGCACTTTCCCGGGAAGGGGAGTAAGGATCTTGATTTTTCCATATTTTATAGACAAACGTTTCTCAGTTATACCTTCTCGCTGAGAGACAGAGGTATAGCCATCGAAAAAATGAACAAATAGGGGGAGAGAAGGCTCGTGTTTCAGGGCCCTGCATATGACAATGTAACTGACCAAAACTCGAAAAACATTGGGACGAAGGTCTACAAGGGCGGCTTGAGCTTGGTGAAGGAAGGCGGAAATAAATGGGTCCAAGGGGAGTCTAAGCCCGGCCTCAAATTGTGAGACATACGCGACAACCCCGTCGGTTCGTTGTCGCATGACGGCAAGGCTCATATCATCATTGTAAGGCTCGATGCGATAAAAGTTGTGATCAATGCCAAATTTTATGTGCAAAGGGGTTTGAAGGTTAGAAGAGGAAGTACTAGTTGTTGCAATAACGGCAACATTTGGTTGTTCAGAAGAAACCTGGGCTGGAGACGACGCCCCCGCGGCAAGAGTATCTGAGACGTCATGACTGGAAGAAGAGTTGGCAGAAGACATGTCGTTTTCCTCGCTGGAACTCGATCGAACCTGTTTAGAGAAGTGACGACTACGTAAATCGGGAGCCGCGGGATAGTTAGTATCAGAGAAATCAGATTCAAAGCGGGAATGGTAGAAAGAGCAAATGTGTGAGCATAGTTCAAAGGTGTTGTGGAAGGTTTGCATTGGGGCAGACTTGGGCAAAAAGGGGGGACCCCTAATCTCTAAAGCGTCAAGGATGGCGGCCTCGGCGTCATGTCGCATGAGCATAAAATTAAGATCCTCGCGCGGGATCCTAGCCCATGTCCCCACTTAAACCCTATAGTATCCCCCCGTGTTCAAACTTTGGCCAAATCTAATGGCCCTAGCAAAACATTTGGTTCTCGCCATATTGCGAGATAATAAAATCAAAGTAAAAAAGCGGGAATTAAAGAAGATGCGAGAAATCAAATAAAATACCTGGAAAAGTTTGAAGAAACAGACGGAAACGATGAACTTGGTCGAAAATTGGCCGGAATCTTCAAAAGGATGGAGAACATGGTCAAAAAGGGCACCCAGGAAGCTCTAAATTGAAGAACGGTGACTGTAATAACGCGTATCTCAAGAAAACAAGGAAAACAAATGGTGAAATCTGTGAAAAATAGGGATTTTTCTCAGAAATGGCTCGCCGGAAAATAGAGAGGAAATGGAGGTTGGAGTAATGGAAAAGTGAACAATGAGGGACTAGGGATTGACCTTAGCACCGTGAAGACGAAGAGGCGTTGTGGAGACGAAGGGGCGTTCGAAGTTTCCTAGGAAAAATGACGATTCAAATTTTAAAATTCCCTCTTCTTTAATGTGGTTATTTAAAAGGGGAGCACGCAAACCAAGGTGTTGTACGGCCCTGACAAACTGCCCTAGTCCATCAACCCTGGCTTGACACGTGGCAGTGTACGTGTCAGTAAACATCCCAATCTCTCCTTTGAGGGAGCGGCGAGATTAGGATCCCGCGCCAACTGATGAATTTCTCGCCTGAATCATGAATAATCTAGGTCTCGACATTGGGGGCTTCTGATGCGATATTGAAAAATGGGATTGGGCCCAAATGGGCAAGTGGGCCCAACATCCCTTAATGGGCCTAGTAAGGATGGGGGCCCAGGGGCGGGAATGCATAACGCGAGATAAGACCGTCCCGCCTAATGACATAAGAGAGTAAGTAGGACGAGATTAACACTCCGGAAAAGTAGATGAGCGACGGAAACTCTGTAGCGGGAAGCAGTGTAACGACCCCAACCCTAGGCATTTATTTTTAATATTATATTAGATGCTTTTAATATTTATGCTAGCTTTTTGTGTTCAATCATGTCTTTAAATTCGTAAATTAAGATAAATTGGGTGAGTAGTAAAATTGGAATCTTTTGAGAATTTATTGGATATTAAATAAAGAAATTTGGGGAAATAATAAAAAGGGAAATAAGATAAATAGTGCAAGGAGGTTATTTGAGTAGGATGAATTTTGGGTTAAGGATTTATTTTAAATTAAAAAAGGATGAAAGCCATGGGTTTTTAAAGTTCTTGAAGGGGGGGCCATTGGTCTTGCTCCTTCCTAGCATGCCAAGTGGCACCTCCATCCCCTCCTCTTACTCCCCCCATATCCGGCCCCTCCCCCCCTCCTTTACCCTCCTCACATTACCTCCTTCTCCTTCATTCATCCTTCTTCTTCAACCTAGAGAAAATAGAGAGAACCTCCATTGAAGTCCTCTTAGCCCAAGCCTTGAAGTCAAGCATTTCTTCACCAAAAATCAAGTCTAGGAGCACCATTGGAGTTGGATCACCTAGAGGAAGTCATCTAGCTAGAAAGATCAACATTTCCTTATAAAATCCAAAGGTGAGTTGTTATGACCTCTTTTCATTTATGTGCTCATGAACTATCCATTGTTGTTCTTGATGTTGTAATGGTTGTTACATGTCTTGGAAGTCTTCTTGGAGTTGAGTAATTAGTTAATGTTATGGAATATTGTTGTTGTTCATAAGAAATGATTAAGAGTGTAAGAAAATGTGTGGAGTTGGATTAAGATGGTAAATCATGAAAAATGGAAGTAAAATGGGTTGGAAATTAAGTGGTAATTGATTTGGGTTTAGGTTATCTTGGGGTTTAAATGAATTAGTATAATGTGTATGAAGTTTAGGAAGTCCTTATAAGTTCACAAACAAGGGAAAATCAGTTTGGGACAATTTTGGTTAGGGTTACTAAAGGATTTTATTCTGTTCAAGAGGGTTCGGTGGCACGAGTCGTGCCCCGTGGCACGAGTCGTGCCTTGGATGGGGACGAGTCGTGACTAGGGATAAAGGGAAGTCGTGCCTTCTTTGGGGACGCCGCATTCGGGGAAGGTCGAGGGGGCACGAGTCGTGCCACAGGGGACGAGTCGTGCCCTGGCTCGGTTTCAAAGTATCAATTTTAGAGTGCTCAAACCTAATCAAACTCGAACCAAAATGAAATCTCTTTAACCTAGATTAAAGTAGAATACTTTGGCTACTGAATGACATCTTAAGTGATCAAAATGGAATTGTGGAAGTAGTTTAAATATTGCCCGAAAATGGTTGATAGGTTTGATTTGTGACTTCACCAAAATAGTTCCAATTTGGGAAATAGAACTTGAACTTTAATTAATGTTATTCAAGGTCGTATAATGACTATGTAAGAGTGGTTTATGATATATAGTAGCCTCACTCCCTATCTTTAGTGAATAGTTGCAATGGTGTAGAAGCCATAGGTTTCACTATTGAACTAATTGGTAATGGGCATGTATCTCCTTGTGGCATTATTATCCCAATTTGTGGAATCATTGAATTTGGTGTATACCTTAATACCCTAAGTATGGATTATTTGGCAAGTTGTTGTGTTGTATCCGGTGTGGATTAATTGGTACATGATTGTATTGTATCCGGTGTGGATTATGTGGTTATATTGTTACCTTAATTGAGTTCATATGCATTGGTGATATTATGCATTGTGTATTACATGAATTGTTGTACTATGGTTCGGTTTAGCATGAGTATACATTACCATGTTATTATATTGTTATCCCGTTTTGTGGATTATCTCGAGTATCTATTATGTGCTTCGAGCGTGTTTATGTTCGGGTGGGTATGATGGATTTCAATCAATTATTGATTTGTTCAATAAGTGATTGAAGGTTCGTCATACCGGTGACCCTTCCCCACTCTGTGGCCACGGGGTGGGGGCCGTGCAAGCTACCGTACCGAGCGATAAGTAGCCTTTACATACCCGCTGCGATTAGGAGAAAGCCGGGGAATGCTCGTATGAAGCCAACGGCTCTCTGCATGGCGATGATAGTATATGATACTCTAAATATAGGGGTCATATATGTATCCTGCTTTTTCTTATATGGATCTCGGGGTATGAGACCTATAAGCGGTGAATGTGCGTAGGGCAGTTCACCAAAGAGTGGAGTTTTACTCCCACGTTGTACGACTTATTGTTCAGACGGGAAAAGGTAAAATGAGGTAACGTAAGGTGTTTACCGCTTTCATAATGTGTTAAGTGTTGCCATGCTACGTGTTGCATCTTGTATGGCATCTTGCTGCATCCATAATAGCTCATTGAGATTTATTCTCACCCCTCTCCCTTTCTTGTTTTAGATTCCGAGACAGTGAACCGAACCAGTGAGGTCGGGGTATCATTGTGGACTTTGCTTTTGGGGCTTGACAAGTTAAGTATAGGAGTGGGTTGTTAGGAGTATTTGTTAAGTATTCCTCTTTTATATTTTGTATGGAAAACCCTTTTGTTAAACAGATGTTAATTAAGGTTTCCAATGTATTTGATCAGATATCGGTTTATTAAAGTTATGGTTGGATTTCCTCTAAGTAGAGATATTACTAATTGATTTTAAAATTGTAAGTTTGAAAGGTGGTTTTCTTTTAAAGGCAAATAAATGTTTTAAAAATTGAGATGGTTTTTCTTAGTTTGAGCTCCCTTAGCTCGGGACACGTGTTAGGTCCGGGTTGGGGTGCTCACGGTTAATATCAAAGCTTAGTTTAGAGGTCAAGGGTAGATGTCTAAACTAAGGGGAATGTGTGGAAATTGACGTCGAGTGTTTTATGCAGAGTTCGCTCTAATGGCCGGAAGCAAGGATGATCACCGGAAGGTTCTAGAAATTGGAAGGAGATATGGATATAGGTGAAATTCGGAATGAAGGGATGATGAAATTATTCGGGAAGTTTGTACAGATATGGAGACTAGAGGATCGGTTCGAATCAACATGAAGGATGTCAAAGTGATGGATTGGAAAGATTTGTGAAGATGAACCCCCGAGCTTTAACGGAGGTCCGAACCCGTAAAAGGCAGAAAAATGGTTAGCGTAAATGAATAGGATTTTTGAGGTTATAGGAAGTCCCAACAAGGAGAAAGTTAGGTATCTTTGTGTTTAAATGTGAAGGTTTAGGCGATCAGTGGTGGCGAGATATTGAAGGGAAGTTGGGAGCGGGACCATACGCCCTGTACTTGGGATAATTTCACCAAACAGCCTCGAGGATTATTTCTGTTTCGATGGTTACAAGGGACAAGAAGGAGGTCGAATTCTTAGGACTAGAACAAGGGATCATGACGGTGAATCGCATGTAATCGTGTTTGAGGAATTAGCTAGAAGTTGCCCTCATTTGGTATCGTATGAAGCGAAAAGAGTTCATAGGTTTATAAAAGGTTTGAGGATTGAGTTTAGGAAGAAATTTGGGATTGATGGCTTCACCAATTATCGATGCTTAGAGAGAGCTTATAAGATCGAGAATGGTAATGGAGGAAAATAGTGGGAAATTGGAAGGTGAGATTGGAGATAAGCCAAAGTATCTAGGACAAGGATCCAAAGTCATTGGAGATCGGCCAAGAGCTTTAACTTCGGGAAGGATGAGAGAGAAACTTGTGGTAGCTTCTTCGTCTAGGCCAGTACCCAAACAAGATGGGATGATGTGTAAATATTGCAAGAAGATGGGTCACACTGAAGACAGGTGTTGGAGTAAGCAAGAGAAATGTTTGAATTGTGGAGGAGCGGGGCACTACAAGAAAAATTGTCCCGCATTTCGTCGAGGTTAGCTTCTCGGGTGCCGGTCCAAAGGGTCAAAGAGGTGGTATCAAAAGAGATAACAAAGGGGAACCGAAAGAGAGGGTCTCGTGGTCGAGTGTGCGTTTCGGGTTCGGAGAGATAGATCCCTCGAGGTCACTAGAGGTATATTCCCCGTCTCAAAGGTTAGGGTCATGTTTTATAGATCCCGTTGCATATCATTTATATTTGGCATCACATTTTGCTTATATGTGACATACATTGTTGAAAATTTGTTTTTATTGTTAGAGGATTACGCTTTCTTATGAGAGAATACCTCGAACCTTCTTTGGTTTACCACGATGGTGATGTGGTTATGGCGAGCATGTATTGCCGATTGAATTAGTATAATTATCAATTTATGATTTTGAGATATACTTGACCTGGAGGGTTAAGTAGTTGTGGTATAATGATAGACTATCCTAATAGGTGAGTCTCCTTTTTCCATGCCTAAATTGCTTATATTGGTATTTGTTATAGGTGAACCTTAAATGTGAAATTCTGGTTACATGTGGGTATATAAGGTGAAAGTTTTGAATTAAGATGTGAAGAGTAATTGGTATATGCTAGACCTGCATAGGGAGTCTTTTCCAAAATTTTATGTGCTAGCTGTGAGTAATTGGTAAATGTGCTTCCGTCGGTATATTTCGTGTGTTGGTTCTGAGTAGGATAAGCAGAATTGTAATCCTTATTTTGATGGCTTTAGGGTAATTAGAATTGATGATCTCTTTGTTAATTAAGGTTCCGGGAAGATCGTAAAAAATAATTTGAGAATTGGGTTAATTATTCCTTGTGAAGAATCCTTGTATGCAAAGTTTAGCTAGTATGAGTTAGCTCGAGAGGATTACAAATTTTGGGTTCTATAGTCTTAAACTCGGATGTTACCAAGGATCTTGTGAGGTTGAGTCCGTGATCTTTGAGTTAGCAAGTACTACCAAAGAAATTTAAGAAATTCTTAAGAATTGTAGAGTCGTTGCTTTAGTGACTCTAAGGGAAGTATAAATGGTGTAGGATGTAATAAGGATGAATCATATTGTTAGTAATGGAAAAATAGGTTGGCTCTTACCTTACCTAGTGGACATGAGAATCTTGTGAAATTTTAAGTGTATATTTAAAGGAAGATCAGGGTGTAGTGTTATGCGAAATGGGAAAGTGATAATGTGTGCTTTGGGGAATTTAACTTAGATAAGTGGGATTTTCTTATCCTCTACTCGGGAGTAGCTACACTTGTGTTGCGTCATTTAAATAGGAACCTTATCTTTTGAAGTTTCCTTTGAGAGTTGTTACCGATCCTAAGAGTTGGAGGATTTAGTTAGTCGAAAGGAAGAGATTTGAAGACTACCCAAATTCTGGAAGAATAGGTTGTGTTGTGTGACGGATTTTTCCTTCGACTTGAGAAGTTTAATTAACCTTAGCGGGTTTGCGTATTATAACAGTTATCATTCTAGCATTAAGATAAAACCGTATGAGGCGTTGTTAGGGAAGAAAATATCGATCTCTAATTTGTTGGGGTGAAATTGGAGAAGCAAGGTCTAAGGTAAATTGGCGCTAAAGTTGTTAATCCATTTAAAGTTTTAGAAAAGATTGGTGAATTGACTTATAGACCGACTTGGGGCAAATTTTGCGAGTATTTGACGTTTTAAATGAAATATCGTAATGTATTGGGTAACATAAGATGTAATACTTTTTATTTTAATATACTTTCTTTGAGGTCGTGAAAATTCGGATTAGTGATGATGGCATGATATTCTCGGAATATTAAGTTGTAGTATCACATTACTTATGAAATTGGAAAATCTTGGAAAAATCATAGTATTGGAGAGACTAATTGGGAAGTGAAGTCCTAGAGTGTTAGGGTTATGAAATGTATAGTAGAATCATGCCATTGAGAACCTAATTGAAAGTATTAAGTTAGAATGTGGGAAAGGTAACTTTTGCTATGTGATCCTTATAGTAAGCGACGCCAAATTCGGGACCGAATTTTCTTTAAGGGGGAGTGAGTGTAACGACCCCAACCCTAGGCATTTATTTTTAATATTATATTAGATGCTTTTAATATTTATGCTAGCTTTTTGTGTTCAATCATGTCTTTAAATTCGTAAATTAAGATAAATTGGGTGAGTAGTAAAATTGGAATCTTTTGAGAATTTATTGGATATTAAATAAAGAAATTTGGGGAAATAATAAAAAGGGAAATAAGATAAATAGTGCAAGGAGGTTATTTGAGTAGGATGAATTTTGGGTTAAGGATTTATTTTAAATTAAAAAAGGATGAAAGCCATGGGTTTTTAAAGTTCTTGAAGGGGGGGCCATTGGTCTTGCTCCTTCCTAGCATGCCAAGTGGCACCTCCATCCCCTCCTCTTACTCCCCCCATATCCGGCCCCTTCCCCCCTCCTTTACCCTCCTCACATTACCTCCTTCTCCTTCATTCATCCTTCTTCTTCAACCTAGAGAAAATAGAGAACCTCCATTGAAGTCCTCTTAGCCCAAGCCTTGAAGTCAAGCATTTCTTCACCAAAAATCAAGTCTAGGAGCACCATTGGAGTTGGATCACCTAGAGGAAGTCATCTAGCTAGAAAGATCAACATTTCCTTATAAAATCCAAAGGTGAGTTGTTATGACCTCTTTTCATTTATGTGCTCATGAACTATCCATTGTTGTTCTTGATGTTGTAATGGTTGTTACATGTCTTGGAAGTCTTCTTGGAGTTGAGTAATTAGTTAATGTTATGGAATATTGTTGTTGTTCATAAGAAATGATTAAGAGTGTAAGAAAATGTGTGGAGTTGGATTAAGATGGTAAATCATGAAAAATGGAAGTAAAATGGGTTGGAAATTAAGTGGTAATTGATTTGGGTTTAGGTTATCTTGGGGTTTAAATGAATTAGTATAATGTGTATGAAGTTTAGGAAGTCCTTATAAGTTCACAAACAAGGGAAAATCGGTTTGGGACAATTTTGGTTAGGGTTACTAAAGGATTTTATTCTGTTCTGAATTCTGGGTTCAGGGCACGAGTCGTGCCATGTGGCACGAGTCGTGCCTTGGATGGGGACGAGTCGTGACTAGGGATAAAGGGAAGTTGTGCCTTACTGGGGACGCCAGATTCGGGGGAAGGTCAAGGGGCACGAGTCGTGCCACTGGGGACGAGTCGTGCCCGGCCCGGTTTCAAAGTATCAATTTTAGAGTTGCTCAAACCTAATCAAACTCGAACCAAAATGAAATCTCTTTAACCTAGATTAAAGTAGAATACTTTGGCTACTCAATGACATCTTAAGTGATCAAAATGGAATTGTGGAAGTAGTTTAAATATTGCCCCGAAAATGGTTGATAGGTTTGATTTGTGACTTCACCAAAATAGTTCCAATTTGGGAAATAGAACTTGAACTTTAATTAATGTTATTCAAGGTCGTATAATGACTATGTAAGAGTGGTTTATGATATATAGTAGCCTCACTCCCTATCTTTAGTGAATAGTTGCAATGGTGTAGAAGCCATAGGTTTCACTATTGAACTAATTGGTAATGGGCATGTATCTCCTTGTGGCATTATTATCCCAATTTGTGGAATCATTGAATTTGGTGTATACCTTAATACCCTAAGTATGGATTATTTGGCAAGTTGTTGTGTTGTATCCCGGTGTGGATTAATTGGTACATGATTGTATTGTATCCCTAATTGTGGATTATGTGGTTATATTGTTACCTTAATTGAGTTCATATGCATTGGTGATATTATGCATTGTGTATTACATGAATTGTTGTACTATGGTTCGGTTTAGCATGAGTATACATTACCATGTTATTATATTGTTATCCCGTTTTGTGGATTATCTCGAGTATCTATTATGTGCTTCGAGCGTGTTTATGTTCGGGTGGGTATGATGGATTTCAATCAATTATTGATTTGTTCAATAAGTGATTGAAGGTTCGTCATACTGGTGACCCTTCCCCACTCTGTGGCGCAGGTGGGGCGTGCAAGCTCTTGTACCGAGCGATAAGTAGCCTTTACATACCGCCGCGATTAGGAGAAACCTGGGAATGCTCGCGTATGAAGCCAACGGCTCTCTGCGATGGCGATGATAGTATATGATACTCTAAATATAGGGGTCATATATGTATCCTCGTTTTTCTTATATGGATCTCGGGGTATGAGACCTATAAGCGGTGAATGTGCATGGGGGCGGTTCACCAAAGAGTGGAGTTTTACTCCCACGTTGTACGACTTATTGTTCGAGACGGGAAAAGGTAAAATGAGGTAACGTAAGGTGTTTACCGCTTTCATAATGTGTTAAGTGTTGCCATGCTACGTGTTGCATCTTGTATGGCATCTTCTTGCCGCATCCATAATAGCTCATTGAGATTTATTCTCACCCCTCTCCCTTTCTTGTTTTAGATTCCGAGACAGTGAACCGAACCAGGTGAGGTCGGGGTATCATTGTGGACTTTTCTTTTGGGGCTTGACAAGTTAAGTATAGGAGTGGGTTGTTAGGAGTATTTGTTAAGTATTCCTCTTTTATATTTTGTATGGAAAACCCTTTTGTTAAACAGATGTTAATTAAGGTTTCCAATGTATTTGATCAGATATCGGTTTATTAAAGTTATGGTTGGATTTCCTCTAAGTAGAGATATTACTAATTGATTTTAAAATTGTAAGTTTGAAAGGTGGTTTTCTTTTAAAGGCAAATAAATGTTTTAAAAATTGAGATGGTTTTTCTTAGTTTGAGCTCCCTTAGCTCGGGACACGTGTTAGGTCCCGGGTTGGGGTGCTCACAAGCAGCATGGTCAACATAGCTAAGGTAGGTCGCACGGTGGACATGGTCGCTTGGTTGATGATTGTCGCCCGCGACTTGCGTCACCTTTGATCCCGCCCCGATACAAAACAGTTAACTGTAGCTTGATTTGACAAGCCAAACAGTGAAATCCCACTAAGTGAAGGTGGTTGAGGACCCTTGGTAGATGATTGACAAGTGTTCCCCATGTGCAAGGCACATGGGGGCTAGAGAGTATAAACTAAGAAAATGGTTCATTTGCATGGTATGTCTTTCTCTCTCCTTTCTAAGCTTTATCTCTCTAGGGTTTTCCATTGTTATCTTGTGTTTGAGCTACTAATCTTACTCTCACATTGGAGGGGGTTCGCCGGAGCCACCCCCGGCTTAGTTGACGTGTGTGCCAGTGTGTAGGAGGCCGACCAGAGGAGGAGATAGCCGAAGTATTCTGCCAACTTCAGTTCCTGTGCAACCATTAATTTTTCATGGCAGTATTAACAACCAAACTCAACATATTAATATTGCAACATATAGAAAAATTAATATACTGTTTTAAATAAATAGATGTAGGAGTATGTATTTTTAACAAGCATAAAAATTGATATTTATTTTGAGAGGGAAGAGGTGCACAAGTGATTGCTAGTTTGGATTAAGATAAGATGTATTTCATCCGTCAGTTACAATATAAAAAAAAAAAAGACCAATGGTCTCCTGGCCAAGTGGTATCATGGCCAGCTTTCCTACGGGGAGGTCGGGGGTTCGATCCCCCCCGGGGGGATCTTGTGGATATAATTCTTCCATTGGATTTCAGGAGCCTTGGAGTCCCCCGATGCACATCCGTGCAGTTAAGGAAGCAGCATTGCTGGGCTTGCAATCTCAGTGTGGGGAGTTCAACTGCCGCGTTGTAGGAGGGCTCCCTTGGGGCCAGCGATTTACCTCCGTCAGCATACTGAGGGGCCGGTACCTGGTGGTCCAGGATTGATCCGGCGAAGCTGGGGAACCTGGGTAATAAAAAAAAAAAAAAGTATAAATGTGAATTAAAATAAAATGTACTTCCTCCGTCATTCGCAATATAAAAAATACTAAATAAATGTGAATGCACGAAAATTAAGAAATAAGGGAAGGGATATTGCCACTGCAATAATTACTTCTCCACTACATTAATTATATTCTTGGTAAATTAATCTTTTAATTGGCACAATTGCCCTTAAATAAAAGTTACTCCACTACGTTGATTAATATTCATTAATTTTTTTGTAAGATTTAATCTTTTTTTTTTTTTTGATCTCCAATTTTTTTTCCAATCATATGCCAAGATAAATCAATAATCTGTATACAAGAAATTATAAATAGCATATAAAATTTATGATATAATTTTTTAAAATTTGTATTTTACCTAGTTCTTAATAATATACATGATATTAGATGTATCTTTATTTCAATTAGTTTTATTTTTAATGCCACCTAATAATAGTTTTATCTTTTATTATTATTTTTGTCTCATTTATGGGAAATAAAAAGAAAAAATGGATTAAATAATTGGTGAAATTATAATAATTAGACAATGAGTTATATTATTAAAGCATAAAACATGTATGGAGATTTTATTGTTTATTTTTGAAATTGTCTATGGCTTAGAACAAGTGAGGTGAAACTCACAAGGTGAGACGAAACTCACAAGTGTTGTCTTTAGTGTTGGCAACACTAACAACAACACATACACCAATTCTAGAAAAAAACACAAATCAATAGAAATAAATATAATTTGCAGCGGAAGAATTAAAGCAATACACAAGAATATAATTTTTATCAAGTTATATAAATATATAACTTGATGGGTGCCAAGAAGGCAAGACCTTTCTATTAATAATATGAATTCAATACAAGGTCGAAGAAGTTCCTTAATGATAAACGAACCCTGATATAAGGAACAACATATACACAAATTCTCTCTGAAAATGAACACTCAAAACCTCACAAAAATATAAAAATCTATATGAAATTTTCGAGTGTTGGACAGAGTGTTGCCGACACTGAATGGCAACACTTGAGAGCAGAATTCTACTTCTTGTGCAGATTTGCGTTTTCTGAATTGGATGATCTTCAATGAAGATCCACTGCACTATTTATAGGCCACAAAGTCTTGGAGCCTACTCAAAATGATCAGCAACAACTTGAGTTTGTTTCCTCCAAAATAGCCTTCTCGCCTCTTTTGTAGGAGACTAGGTCTTCTCTTGCTTCTCTTGCTTGTACCTCCCAGCTCTGGATGTCTTGTACTCTGACTTGTTCTCCCCCTGAATAGCTGAATAAAATATCTTTTTGCTTGGTCATTAATTAAACAAATAAACACATGTTTATTTGTTAATTTTCTCCTCTTCCTTCGTGATTCATGCCTGGGCAGTTTCTGTTGATCTTTTCCAGCTCATTTTAAGCAGACTAACTACTGTTATTTAAACATTAATTTCCACACTTATATTTGTGAAAAAAACAGTAACTATCTCAGTGTTGCCAAATCCAAATGGCAACACTTGTGGCAACACCAGTGACAACACTGGTTTGCAACACTTGGGACAACATTCATGGCAACACATGATCTTAACATTAACAATCTCCCCTGATTTCTTCACAAAATCCAATGTGATGATCTTTACAAACCAGTTAGTCAAACTTAACTAAAAAAGAAAATGCCATGTGATGAATAGTGGCAACATCAATCTTCAGACAATGTTTGAAAATATGTATCACACTCACACGAGTGGCAACATCAATCTTCAGGCAAATGAAGTCACATAATTTCTAATTATCTTCCCCTTAATACGAAATTAATAACCAAAATAATTATTAAAATCTTAAAACTACCATCCATCCATTCAACAAAAACATCCACCCAAGTTTGAAGAAAATTTCAGCCGAAACAAAGAAAAGAAAAAAAAAACAGAAATTGAAATTGTTTAAGTATTACAAACCAAAATAAAACAAATAAAATTGTTTTTGTTCCAAACCACCAAAATCAAATACCATTCGAACCAACCACCTTCAACCTGCATTTTCAGCTCCTTCACCTCCCTCTTTGTACCACTTGGCCCAGGCTCCATCTCCGACTCCATCATCACGCATTGGTGGCCGATCTCCCCTATTTTGGAAGAAATCATATCCACCATTTTCATCATGTCGCACGCATATTCAACCACCCCCGAATTACCGAGTCAATGTGCTTCACTTGACCATTGAAAAATTAAGAATCATAGCAAAGCATCAATCATAACAGAGCGTGTTGCCGGAAGTGTTGCCAGTTTCAGGGGCGACACTTGGGGCGACACTCGTAGCAGGGGCAGCAATTGGAGGAGCATTTGTAATCAAAACCCAAGGTAAATCCCTGTGCCTATCTCCTTCAGTAAAGTGTTTGGTAATTCTGTAATAAACAGGCTTTTCAGAGATATTATCACCATTTCAAGGCTTAAGGTTTTGGTACATGAGAACTTGGAAAATAAGGAAAGGAAATATGAAGGAGGAAGTCTTTTTCTTCTTAGCCCATGCAGCAAGGTGAGCAAATACAAGTTTCCCAAAGTTAACTCTTTGTTTCTTGCCTAGTTTGTACAACAAATTAGCTTGCTCAAAAGTGACCGTGTTCTCGTTTGCCGTAGGAAGCCAATTTGTTATACATATCTTGTGGAGCACGCTAAACAAAGAAGTGAGATGGGTAGACCTAAAGTGATCAGACCAAATGGTGATTCTCCCTCCAGTTAAAAAAGTGGCTAAGGCATTAGGATCATATTCCAAGCTCTCATCTTCGACATTAGGGAGGCCGAAAGCTTTATTGATGATTAAGGGATTAAAATCATAGATATTGCCCCTAACAAAGATCTTTCCATAATGAGGGGTATTCCTATCATCAATATTATCCCTAAGATGAGCATAAAAATTTCTAACCACACTTTCAATGTAGGATGACACTTTTACCACCGTAGGTAAAAAGTTTCTATCTTCCAAAAACTGATACACTCCTAACTCCTTGAATTGAGTCACATACATATTTCTTTCATTCAGAATTTTCTTATCAGAATCTGAAACAAACTTATGTAAGCTTAAATCACTATAAAATTCCTCGAAAAGAAATGGACGTTCATAATACCCATATGACTCATAATCTGACTTTGTATCTTGAGAGGGAGTAGGAGTGTGTACCTCAGGCCATGAAATGGGAGAATACGAAGGAGAACTCGACTGTGCTTTGGTCTTGGCAAAGAGGTGTTGCTTCAGGTGTTGCCATTTGATCGGCAACACTTGGGGCGACACTGGCAGAAATTTTATGTTTCTTCTTCATCTTGGACTGAGCTTCAGCAAGGGTTTCTTCATCTTCCAACCAAGCTTCTTCATCCTCATCAGAATATGATGAGGGCTCCTTTGTCTCTTTAAAAATTGGATCTGAATGTTCTTCGGATGAAATGTTGAGAGAAGAGCTTGAAGAATCCTCCACATTTACCGGATCATCAGCTGTGTTGGAAGGTATCTTGGACCTGAACAAGGTTTTGATCCTCTCAGATTGTCGACGCACTCCACCCCGAAAAGACGAAGAGGCATCAACCGCCTTCCTCTTCTTGGTTTTCTTTTGAGGGGCGAAGGTGAGCTCAATGCAGGGGATAGCTTCTGGAAGGTTGATAGGAATGAGAATTTTAGAAGGATCATAGACAACAATGTCTAAAGATGGTGAGGTTGAGGGTGTGACCGAAAGTGTCGCTGGCGAGATTTCCATGGGAACTGCGACATTGGAGGCGACACTAGAGGGGGCTAAGGGCGAAATCTCCATGGGTGACGAAATTTGGGGAGAATTTTTGGAGCTTGCCATGGAGGATTGAAGAAGAACGAGGAAGAAGAAGGGAACAGGGGAAGGGTTTTGGATTACCGCCTAGAGAGAGAGAGAGAAACGAGAAGAGAGAGAGTGAGGGTTTAGAGAGGGGTTTTGTTGAGAGATAAAGAGGGTAATTAAGTTGATTTGACAAGGTCAAATCAATTTAAAAGCCCTTTTATCCAAAAACAACCCAACAAACTCAGTAGCATTATCCGCCATTTTGAAATTTTTTTTATTATTTTTTTTTAATTTTTTATAATTTTTAATCATAACTAAACATAATTTTAGTAATATCCATAAAATTGAGTTTTTCAAAATTCAAAGAGATGAATTTTAAAAAATATATATTATAAAATTACACTTAGTTTGACAAAATAAACATTTTTGCTAAAAATCTTTTAAATTTCACAAACTCTAAATGTAAAGAAATAGACTTTTGGAAATTTAAAATTTAATTAACAAAAACAAAAACAAGAAATAAAAAAAAATAATGTAGCATCTACTAATGTGTTACTAGCAATGTTGCGTGACACACAAGGCAACATTTTTAAATAAAATCCCCTTGATATTTTTTCAACATATATAACTTATCATTTCTTGGGCAATTTTTAAGCAAGCTTTACACATTCTTTATTTACAAGGAAGCATCGTAGTAGCGAGCTCCGTGCCCCGAGTTTTTTATAAATGTATAAAGCTAAATGTAGTAAGTTTTATACCTTTCAAGTAGGGTACACTGTAGTAGCGAGCTTCATGTCCCTAATACTTAGTATAAAACAACTACATTATACTCCCTTTGAGAATTTTCACATGCTTTGCCTTTTTCAATATCAACATAATATAAGTGACTTTGTCACTTTAAGCACAAAGGGGTATTTTATAAAAAAATGCTAACCCTAAGAATGCACACATACTAGAACAAAAAGGTCAGTAAATGCCCCCCATTTGGGATTAAACTAACTAATTTTTTTTTTAAATAATATACAACAATTACAGAGTGTTGCTGACAGTGTTGGCAACACTGACGAAAACACTTGAAACAACAGATTTATAGAAAACATAAACCAAGAGGTTTTTTCAAACTTGAAAATCTCTCATGATCTAAGGCTTTGGTCAAAATATCAGCAAGTTGATGTGTTTGTATCAATATGCTCTATTTGGATCAATTCCTTTTCTACTAAATCTCTCAAAAAATGATGGCGGATATCAATGTGCTTAGTGCGTGAGTGTTGTACAAGGTTTTTGGAAATATTTATAGCACTCAAATTGTCACAATACATGGTCAAGATATTACTATCAAGACCATAGTCGTCAAGCATGTGTTTCAACCATATCAGTAGTGAACAACAACTTCCAGCTGCCACATATTCAGATTCAGCAGTCGAGAGAGAGACACAATTTTGCTTGCGACTGTACCATGACACTAGATTATTACCCAAGAAAAAACAATCCCCACTAGTGCTCTTTCTATCATCTATATTCCCTGCCCAATCAGAGTCACTAAAACCAACTAAGTTGGTATTAGTGTCTTTGGTGAACCAGATTCTCAATTCACTTGTCCCAGACACATACTTGATGATTTTCTTGACAGCATTTAGGTGAGAAATTTTAGGAGCGGATTGATATCTAGCACATACACCTACGCTGAACATAATATCGGGACGACTGGCAGTAAGATAAAGAAGACTACCTATCATGGATCTATACAGAGTTGGGTCTACATTCTCCCCTGCCTGATCTTTGGTTACCTTAAGAGATGATTCCATAGGAATTTTTGAGCACTTTGCACTCTCTAATCCAAACCTCTTCACCAGACTCTTAGCATATTTTCTTTGAGAGATAAATATTCCATCATCTGACTGTCTCACCTGCAATCCTAGGAAATAATTAAGTTCTCCTATCATGCTCATCTCGAATGTTGATGTCATAGCTTCCACAAAATTTTGTAAACATGTTTTAGATGTGGAACCATAAACTATGTCATCAACATAGATCTGAGCAATGACAATCTCTTTATTTTCCCTAAGAATAAATAATGTCCTATCGGCTTCTCCTCTAACAAATCCATATTCCAGAAGGAAACTTGTTAGACGCCCATACCATGCACGAGGAGCTTGTTTCAAGCCATATAAGGGTTTATCAAGTCTGTATACATGGTCTGGGTGAAATGGGTATTCAAACCCTTTAGGTTGCTCAACATAGATCTCTTTATCTAAGTACCCATTCAAGAAAGTCGCTTTGACATCCATTTGGTGCAATGTGATTTTGAGATAACAGGCTATAGCAAGAAGAAGTCTTATTGACTCAATTCTAGCCACAGGTGCAAAGGTTTCGTCAAAGTCGATTCCTTCCACTTGTGTATAGCCTTGAGCCACAAGACGAGCTTTATTACGAACAATATTACCCAATTCATCAGATTTGTTTTTGTAAATCCATTTAGTTCCAATAATGTTAGTATTTAAAGGACGGGGAACTAAACACCAAACCTCGTTACGGATAAATTGTTCAAGCTCTTCTTGCATAGCTTGAATCCAAAATTTATCATTTAAAGCCTCAATCACATTTTTTGGTTCAAGAGAGGAAATGAAACAGGAGTGTTTTACCTGAGAGTATGTGGAGGACATACACACATACCTAACCATATCTCTGTAGTCTACTGGCTCCTTATTTCTTGTTCGAACCCCTTCATTAACATCACCAATTACTTGAGTAATGGGATGATAATTTCTAATACGAGCTGGGGGATCTCTCCTGCCTTGATGGTACACCAATCCATCTTCTTATTCTGAGTCATCGCTCTCGTAATTGCTGCAGCCACTGTTCTCTTTCTGTGTTGCCTCGTGTGTTGCCATTTCAGGGCAACACTCGGGGCAACACTTGAATCTCGTGGCTGCACCGGGCCGAATCGGCTGTTCCAGCCCTCTGTTCGACTTCTTCCAAAGAAGATCGAGGTATATCATCACCGGTTCTCCTGTAGCACTCAAGTAATCGTTAAATTCAATATTTACCGATTCTTGAATCACTTTTAACCTCAAATTATAGACACGATAAGCATGACTGTTTTGAGAGTAGCCCAGAAAGATGGCTTTGTCACTCTTAGAATTAAATTTTTCTAAGTATTCTCGGTCATTTAAAATGTAGCACAAACACCCAAACACATGAAAATAGTGAACCGTAGGTTTCTTTCCATTTAAAATCTCATAGGGTGTCATAGTTGTACCGGGTCTTAAGAAAACTCTATTCGTAGTGTGACAAGCTGTGTTTAATGCTTCGGCCCAAAAACCTTTAGAAATATTTCTAGCAATTAGCATAACACGAGCCATCTCCATTAAAGTCCTATTTTTCCTTTCAGCAACACCATTTTGTTGTGGTGTTTTGGGTACTGAAAATTCATGGTGTATCCCCTTTTTACTACAAAATGTAGCAAAGGAGCGATTTTCAAACTCTCTACCATGATCTGACCTTATTCGAAAAATAGGAGAACAAAACATGTTTTTGATTTTAGAGACTAAGCGAGTAAATTTATCAAAAGTTTCAGATTTTTCTCTTAAGAAATACACCCATGTAAATCTAGAAAAATCATCAACTATCACATAAACATACTTCTTACCTCCCAAGCTTTCTACCTCAATAGGACCCATCAAGTCCATATGTAGAAGCTGAAAACAATGTGTTGTTCCTGAGTGTTGCTCATTGTGTTGTTCAACACTGTGAGCAACACGAGTTTGCTTACCCTTTTGACAAATACCACACATCACTTGTCTTTGAGGTTTAGTTTAGGAACACCTTTGACGGTATTATGTTTGATAATCTTCTCAAGATTCCTATAATGAGAATGACCTAACTTTTGATGCCATAACCTTATATCATCAAGTTTTGTCAAATTGCACACTGATTTATTACCAATCAGATAGCAATTATCACTTGATCTTATTCCAACTATGACACAAAAGTTAGTGTTATCAAACACTTCACGGTATTTTTATTGAATTTTACCTTCAAATTGTCATCACATAGTTGGCTAATGCTAATTAAATTAGCAAGTAAACCATCTACGTGCAAGACATTTTTCAAAGGAGGAAAACCAACAATATCCGGTGTTCCTTTCCCAACTATTTCACTCTTGCCTCCACCACCATAAGTCACCGAGCCTCCTTGAATAGGTTGGTACTGCTAGGAATGATTTTGTACCCGTCATATGACGTGAACAACCACTATCAAAGTACCAAGTTCCCGCAATGTTAGCCCTTAAAGCCGTATAAACAACATAGCATTTCGCTTTTCCTTGGGTAACCAACCCTTTTTTGAAAATCTGGATTTCGTTCACCAAGTTTCCATGAGTGTTGCCCCGAGAAATTGGCGACACTTGAGGCAACACTTGAAGACTGGACATTTTCTTTTGAAGGAAAAAACAATCTGATTTTATGTGTCCAGCTTTGTGACAGTATCCATATTCATTGGATTGATCAGGAGTATCACTAGGAGTGCTACCCTTTTCCTTGACACGCTCTTTTACAAAACAATTTTTAGTTTCAACATCAAACAAGAAAGAGGTAATACTTTCAAGTGATTCTTGGAACCCAAGACCAAATTTTTCAGAGGCTTACTCAAATTGAGTATTTCATCCAATTTGGATGAACTCGTGTTGAGTTTTTTGAAGGTGGATTCGGCTAGGTTGAGTTTGGCCTTGATTTTATCAAGATCCAAGTCTCTCCTACTGAGTTGAGCTTCTAGCCGAGTCAAGGAGTTCTTAAGATCCTGATTTTCCTTTTTCAAGAAAACCACCATCTTGTTCTCCTTTTTCCATTCCACGAGAAGGGATTTATAGAGGTTTTTTAATTCACAAATGAGCTCATCTTTATCAAGATCATCCTCTATAAACTCCTCTGAATTTAAATCAGCAGAACCATGCAAATTAATATCATTTAAAGAATCATACTTGCTGAGTGTTGTGCCAAGTGTTGCCAATTCCTGGACGACACTTGGGGCAACACTTTCTGAAGAAGTCACCAATGTTGTGTCAAGTGTTGTCAAATCTGGAATAACACTTGAAGTAACACTTTCTGTCGAAGGTAGCTCCTCTACCGTGGCCATCATGACCACTTGCTCCGTCTTTTCTTCTTTCTCCGTTCCTTCCTCCTCTCCATCACTAAGAGATACCCACAAGTTTTTGCCCGCCTTTCTCAAGGTGTTAGCGCATTCATTGGCATAGTGACCCCAACCGGAACAAGCATGACATTGAATAGATTCAATGTACTTAGGATCGGACCGAATCTTTTCCGAGGATGCACGCCTAGGTGGGATATCCTTTTGATTTGGAGGAGGACCTCTCCTTGGCACAAAACTAGAGGTTTTGGCCGTTTGGTCCTTAGCTTTTACCTGCACTTTGTTAAATTTCCTAACCATAGAATTATATCTATTTGCAAGTAAAGCTACACTAGTATTTTCATCTAACTCCCCGAAGACTTCATCTTCATCATCCACACATGTGTCCGAAGATTCGACTTTTAAGGCAATATTCTTGCCTTTAGAAGCCTCCGTTTGTTCATTGAGATTTAACTCAAAGTTTTTCAAAATACTCATTAAGGAGTTAATGTCCATTGTTGAAAGATTATGGGCCTCTTCAAACTTTAATATTAAAACATTCGGGAAGAGTACGAATAGCTTTTGAAACAAGTTGTTTATTTGTTAAAGGCTCCCCTAATACTTGACAAGCATTTGAAATATCAATCAACTTTTCAAAATAAGACGAGATGTCTTCATTTTCACCCATTCTTAATCTTTCAAATCTACTAGTGAGACCTCTAAGCTTTGTTTCTCGGACACTGCCATCTCCTTCACAAAATCTTTGTAAAGTATCCCAAGCATCTTTTGCAGAGGGACTATTTTGAATGAGTTTGAACATATGCATGTCAACCCATTCATAGATGGCATTCAGTGCCTTTTCATTGAAACTAGCAAGATTATTCTCTTCAATTGTCCACTCGAATTCAGGTTTGACTTGAACGTCACCATCGTCATCCGGAGGAAGCATTGGAACAGAATAACCATTTAAAATAGATCACCAAGCCCGAAGATCAATTGATTTGATATGCGAGCGTAGGCGAATCTTCCAATAAGCATAATTAGATTCGTCTAAAACCGGTAATCTCTTTTGATTAGGGTTTGCAGGATCATAAGCCATGACAAAAGGATCTAAACACTTAGTATATCAAGTGCTAGGCTCTGATACCAATTGAAATTGTCTATGGCTTAGAACAAGTGAGGTGAAACTCACAAGGTGAGACGAAACTCACAAGTGTTGTCTTTAGTGTTGGCAACACTAACAACAACACATACACCAATTTTAGAAAAAAAAATACAAATCAATAGAAATAAATATAATTTGCAGCGGAAGAATTAAAGCAATACACAAGAATATAATTTTTTTATCAAGTTATATAAATATATAACTTGATGGGTGCCAAGAAGGCAAGACCTTTCTATTAATAATATGAATTCAATACAAGGTCGAAGAAGTTCCTTAATGATAAACGAACCCTGATATAAGGAACAACATATACACGAATTCTCTCTGAAAATAAACACTCAAAATCTCACAAAAATATAAAAATCTATATAAAATTTTCGAGTGTTGGACAGAGTGTTGCCGACACTGAATGGCAACACTTGAGAGCAGAATTCTACTTCTTGTGCAGATTTGCGTTTTCTGAATTGGATGATCTTCAATGAAGATCCACTGCACTATTTATAGGCCACAAAGTCTTGGAGCCTACTCAAAATGATCAACAACAGCTTGAGTTTGTTTCCTCCAAAATAGCCTTCTCGCCTCTTTTGTAGGAGACTAGGTCTTCTCTTGCTTCTCTTGCTTGTACCTCCCAGCTCTGGATGTCTTGTACTCTGACTTGTTCTCCCCCTGAATAGCTGAATAAAATATCTTTTTGCTTGGTCATTAATTAAACAAATAAACACATGTTTATTTGTTAATTTTCTCATCTTCCTTCGTGATTCATGCCTGGGCAGTTTCTGTTGATCTTTTCCAGCTCATTTTAAGCAGACTAACTACTGTTATTTAAACATTAATTTCCACACTTATATTTGTGAAAAAAATAGTAACTATCTCAGTGTTGCCAAATCCAAATGGCAACACTTGTGGCAACACCAGTGGCAACACTGGTTTGCAACACTTGGGACAACATTCATGGCAACACATGATCTTAACATTAACAATTTTTGTTAGTGAATATCCCATATTCGCAGGATAATATCTTATAGATATATTTGTATCTTTGTAAATATGGTAAATGTATATTTGATTAACTAAGTCAATGGTTTAGATCCAAAATTATAGGTTGAATATTTATTAGGATATGTTGTACTTGTATATATTGATTGAGAATTATAATGAGAAGGATACGGAATACATTTACCTTTATGGTATCACGAGTATAATCGATCTTTGCGCCTCCTTCTTCTTCCTTCCTTTGTACAATTCTTCTTCTTTTCTTCTATGGCGGATCAATATAAGTTCCATCTGTCTCTCACTGTCACCAATATCAAGAACTTCATTCCACTTGTTCTTGAGATGGAGAATGGAAAGTACTCTACATGGGCGAAACTCTTTCGGATTCACTGTCGTGCTTTCTTAGTGATAGACCACATCATTCCGCCGCCGCCAGAAAAGGTCACATAGGCTACTCCTTCTGATGGCTCGGGTCATGCGGATATATTTCTCGATAGCCAGTCCAGGTGGGAAGTTCAAACTTAGAAAGCCAAGACATCAGCCCATGATGAACTGCTTTGGGCTCGTCTTAATGCACTTGTTCTCCGGTGGATCTATGGTACAATTTCGAATGACTTGTTGACAACCATTCTCGCCCCAAATGCCACTGCCTAACAACAATGGGAACGCCTTGCCGGTATTTTCCAAGGCAACAAGAATTCAAGAGCAGTGTATCTAGAGAACCAATTCTCTCAGGTTCGTCTAGAGGACTTCCCCAATGTCTCAGCTTATTGCCGTGAATTGAAAGTCTCGGCGGATCAATTGGCAAACGTCGGCGCTCCGGTCTCGAACAATAAATGGTTCTTCAATTAATTTCAGGTTTGCCTGAAAGTTATGATAGCGTGGCCACTCTTATTCAACAAAACAATCCTCTTCCTCCGTTCTATGAAGCTCGGTCCAAGCCGATTTACGATACGAGGAAGTCAAAACAGGTAGGTGTGGCGGCAAATGTTTCTGGTACAACGTTGGTAGCTACAAACCGTGGTGGGTCTGAACAGGTTACGGGCTCTCATTCTGGTTCTCATGGGTAGCCTCGTTCTTCAAAGAATGGTAAGAAAAATAATCATGGTGGCCTATATAATGGTAAGGGTAAAAATCAGGATCGTGGTAACGGGGGATCTCAACCGCAGCAACAGGGACAGAACACGGGGTGGCAAGCTTCCACCGCAATGGTGGAATATGTTCCTACTTGGAACCGGCCTCCACCGAGGTACATAGCCCCTCTTCCCTGCCCTTACCACACGGTTCCACCTCCTAGTCAGGTTAATGGTCGCGACATTTTGGGACGGAAACTGGCTCAAGCTTATGCGGCTCATAGACCCCCATGTCGGACACTTCATCCTATATGCCTACGAATATCGAAATGGCTATGCACACTATGTCGTTAAATGTCCAGGATGATCGTCTCTATATGGACACGGGAGCTACTTCGCATATGACCAATTCCCAAGGTATGCTTTATTCTTATTTTGATTTAAGTACTCATAATAAGTCTATCACTGTTGGAAATGGTCACACTATACTTATTAAGTGTTATGGACAACACTCTCTTCCCTCTCCCCTTCAACCTCTTAAATTATCAAATGTGCTACATGCTCCCTACTTGATTAAAAATTTAGTTTCAGTCCATCAATTTACCAAGGATAATAATATTTTTAATGAATTTGACTATCTCTTGGTTTTTCTGTAAAGGATATCCGAACCGGGATACCCATTTTGAGATGTGATAGCACCGGTGACTTATATCCTATTACCACCAACCCAGGCTCGCCAACTTCAGTTCCTTCAAGTTTTGCAGTTTTAAGTTCTAGTTTGTGGCATGACCATTTAGGTCATCCCGGAGCACCTGTATTTCGCTCCATTTGCACTTCTAAACTTATTGATTGTCTAACTTCTTCATTTAATAATATTTGTTCTTCTCGTGTGCTTGGTAAACATGTTAAATTGCAATTTCTTCCCTCTAATTTTCACACTTTTATGTCGTTCGATATAATTCATAGTGACTTGTGGACGTCTCCTATCTTAAGCTTCGCCGGTCACAAATATGATGTATTGTTCATTGATGATTTTTCTGATTTTCTTTGGACATTTCCAATGGGTAACAAATCACAAGTACTTTCATTATTTCTTTCTTTTCACAATATGATTAAAACCCAATTTGAACAGCCTATCAAGTGTTTTCAATGTGATAATGGCAAGGAATTTGATAATTCTCACTTTCACATGTTTTGTCAAAATAATGGAATGGTTTTTCGATTTTCTTGTCCTCATACCTCTTCACAAAATGAAAAATCCGAACGTGTAACGACCCTAACCCTAGGCACTAATTTAGCATCCTATTATGTGCGTTTTATGATAATTGTTAGCTTTATGTGCTTATTTTATGTCTTTGACTTTCATGAAAAGTTAAGATGATTATGAGATAACTTTAAGGCTTTAAGGTTTAATTGGAAATAAAATAAGGTAGTATGGTGGAGTATAATAAAATAAATAAATAAAATATTATGAGAGGGTGAGGTGTCTTTGTGTAAAGAATAGAAGTTAAAGTGTTAGATGTAATTCCTTGGATTTTGAGGGGCTTAAGTGGAAAGGTTGAATTATTTCTTTACTTAGTCAAAGGGGAAGCATGGGAGACCATACTTCTTACTTTTTTCACATCACCTCCTTCCCTTTAACCTTCCCATTTTCTTCAATCATCTTCTTCCTCTTCCAATTCCTCCATGGAAAACCTCCCTCGAACCTTTTCCTTCTAAAAATCATAGTAAATCCAACTCCCTTCCATTTTACAATCCGTTTGCATATTCTTGATCGTGGCGGCGAGGGGAGCGCATCAAGCCCGGAAAATAAAGATTTCGTTTCGCATCATTTTTGTAAGTTATTATGACTTCCTTCTAATAATTGTCCACTTTATGTGTTATTGAATATCTTGTTGAAAGAAAAGGATTTTGGTAATTTTGAGTGAGGTTATTTGAGTAAAATGAGTTAATTAAGGTTGAATTGATTTTAGTTATGAGATGGGGGTCTAAGTTGAGAGAATGAGTGTATAAATAGTGTAAGATGTTAATGACTTTAATGGAGTTATCGTATGTGGTTATGTCCATTCTTACTTTGATTTGGTAAATGTTATGAGTATATTTCAATTGGATAGAAAGAAGTAGAAAATGATTTGGTATACTTTTAATGATGTGAGGTATTATGACTTTCCTTCAAATACTTGCTCATGAAATATTTGATGATTGATATTGCTTGTTAAATTGATTGTTTGATATATTAGAACACTTTATTAGAGTTGGGAATTGATTAATGACTTAAATATAGGGTTGTGGTTCATGGAAGTTGATCAAAAGTAAAAGAGTATGGTAATTGTGAAGTAATGATGTTAGACATGAATTGTGATAGTGAAATGTGAGAATTAACTAAGTAAGTGAAAGGGTTAGGTTTATCTTATTTGGTTGAAATGGTTGGCATAGATTTTGAGTACTAAAATGATGCTAGTTAGTGTTGGGATTGGTTTGGATGAGGTATGAAATGGTTAGAGAAATTTAGGCTTGGGCGGTCGCCCATGAGGGGCTGAGCGGCCGCCCATGTGTTCAGCTTCATGGCCTTCAATTTTCCAGTGCTTGGGCGGTCGCCCATGTGCCCTTGGGCGATCGCCCATGACAACAGAAACTTCACCAGTCTTTCCTCCTTTCTGATTTCCACAAAAATCACTCACCATAACTCTTGACTAATTTTAAGAGTAATATAGACCTAAGCTACCTGGGATATAATTGAATCCTCTTTAACTTAGATTAAAGTAGAATACTTTGGCTACACCATGATGTCTTATTTGATTAAAATGGAATTGTGGTAGTAGTTTAAATATTTTCCGGAAAATGGTTGATAAGCTTGATTTGTAACATCACCAAAGTGGTTCAAAGTTGGGAATTAGATCTTGAACTTTTATAAAGGTTATTCAAGGATGTGTAATGACTACGTAGGAATGGTTTATGGTACATGGTGACCTTACTTGCTCCCATATCCTTGGTGGTTAGTTTGAATAGTGTTAAAGCTATAGGTTACACTATTGCGTTAGTTAGAAATGTATATGTGTCACATTGTGACATTGTTATCCCAATTGTGGAATTATTGATTATGTGGATACCTTGATATCCCAAGTGTGGACTATTTGGCATATTGTTATATTGTATCCCAAGTGGGGTTTATCTGGCATATTGTTATATTGTATCCCAAGTGTGAATTATTTGGTTATATTTGTTACCTTACTTGAATTCATATTCATTGATGGTATTATGTATAGTATATTAAATGAATGTTGCACTATAGTATTGATTTAACATGAGTATACATTACCATGTTATATTCTTATCCCTTTGGTGGATTTTATTTCAAGTATCTATTATGTGCTTGAACGTGTTTATATTATATGAGATTCGGGGGTATAATGGGATACAATCAATTATGGATTTGTTCTATAAGTGATTGAAGATCATTATACCTGTGACCATCCCCTCTGTGGCCACAGAGTGGGTGTGCAAGCTTCTGTATTGAGCCAAAAGCCTTACAGTCAGCTGCGATTTTATGGAGTTAGGTGAAATGCTTCTGTATTAAGCCAAAAGCTTTACAGATAGCGGCGATATTATATGATACTCTGAATAAGGGTCATATAAGTATCTTCTTTTTTTATATGGATCTCTGGGGTATGAGTCCTATAAGCGGTGAATGTGCATGGGGGCAGTTCACCAAAGAGCGGAGTTTTACTCCCACGTTGTACGACATATTGTTCAGATGGGAAAGGTAAAATGAGGTAACGTAAGGTGTTTACCGCTTTCATAATGTGTTACGTGTGACCATGCTATATGTTGCATATTGTTTGGCATCTTGCTGCATTCATAATAGCTTATTGAGATTTATTCTCACCCCTTCCCCTTTACTGTTTTAGATCGTGGCCGAGACAATGACTGAACCAAATGTAGGCCGGGGATAAGAGTGTGGACTTTTGCTTTTGGGACTTGTCAGGTTATGTATATGAGTAGGTTGTCTGGGAGTATTTATTAAGTATTACTCTTTTGAAAAATTGTATATAAAACTCTTTTGTAAACAAAGTTATTTTGGGGTTTTTGATGTAATTGATCAGATTATGATTTATTGAAGTTGTTGAAATTCCTCCAAGTAGAGATATGATTAGTTGATTTTATTTTGGCATTTTGAGAATTGGTTTTCCTTTAAGGTGAAATAAAAGTTTTTAAAATTTGAGATGGGTTTTCTTAGTTTGGGCTTCTCAAGCTCGGGACACGTGTTAGGTTCCGGGTTGGGGTGCTCACAGAACGTACCATTCGCACTATTAACAATTTAGTGCATGCTCTCCTTGCTCACTCATCTTTACCTTCATTCTTTTGGCATCATGCTCTGTCAATGGCTACTTACTTACTAAACATTATTCCTCATAAAAAGCTCAAAAATATCTCCCCCCACACATACTATATAATTGGGTTCCATCATATGGTCATTTACGGGTATTTAGGTGTTTATTCTATCCTCTCCTTCCGTCTACCACTATTCACAAGCTCCAAGTCCGGTCAAACTCTTGTGTTTTTGGGGATACCATCAAGACATCGGGGATATAAATGTTATGATTTAACTATCCACTAAATTATTCTCTCCAGGCATGTTGTTTTTGAAGAAACAAATTTTCCATTTGTCAAAACCAAATAACAGATAAATTGCCACAAGACTATACTTTCCTTGGAGATGAACCGAGCCCACTTTTTCATCATATGGCCCTCCCAATACTCCTCTACCTGGATCCCCACTGGACCAGGCCTCTTCGAGTCCTCCATCTGGTGCCCACCGGCCTGCACTCCCTCAGTCGGGCCCCACAATACACCAAATTTAATCCAGCTTGGCCCAATCTGCCCCATCATCACTCTTTCTCCTCTTCTCATGAGTCTGGTCCATCAGCCAGCTCTCAATCACACACCAATCAGTCCACTTTGCCTTCTCTATCTGCTAATCCACTTCCACTAGTCTCATCTCGCTCTAATGTCATACGTAGCATACATGGGATAACCAAACCCAAGGTTCATTTTAATCTTCACTCATTTGTCACTCCATCTCCTCTTCCTTCGAATCCAACGAGTTCGTTGCCGACCCTAATTGGAAATCGGCAATGATAGATGAATATGATGCTTTAATTAAAAATAAGACTTGGGAATTAGTACCCCGTCCCCCCAATGTGAATGTGATAAGATGTAAGTGGATTTTCTCTCATAAAAAGAAATCTGATGGTTCTTTCGAGCGGTGTAAAGCCCGTCTCGTTGGTGATGGCATGTCTCAACATATGGGCATTGATTGCACTGATACTTTTAGTCTGGTGGTCAAAACGGCGACTATCAGTACCGTACTTAGTTTGACTCTTTCCAAGGCATGGTTTATTCATCAACTTTACGTTAAAAATGCCTTTTTACATGAGAATTTGCAGGAAACTGTGTACTACATGTATTAACAATTGGGGTTTCGTGATTCTCAACATCCTGACTATATTGTTTACTTAAAAATTCACTCTACGGCTTAAAACATGCACCGAGGGCGAAGTATCGTTGTTTTGCCGATTATGTTTTTACTATAGGATTTACTCACAGTAAATGAGATCATTCTCTTTTCATTTACGGTAAAGGTCAGGATATTGCTTATATTTTGTTATATGTGGATGGTGTTATCTTGATCTTCTCTTCAGGGCTTGTTTGGTAACCCAATTAAACTCTTAATTTGGAACACTTTAAGATATTAAAAAGTTGAGCATGATTGGTAAGGTAAATTGCAATCACTTAATTAATTAAGATTGTCTATAAAAGGGCTATTAATTTTAAGTTGAAAATGAGTAGCTTAAGCAATTAAGAGGGAGAAAGAAAGAGTTAAAAATGGAATGAGTTCAAATCCACCCATTAACTATTTTATTTATATATTAAATAATACATTCTTTTGTTGAAATATTTTAACTTTTCATATAAATTATATTTGATCTAGTATTAAAATGTAATTTTATTTATATTAAACTATTTATATTAATAATATTTTAATAGAGTATCATAATTAATTTTTTTTTTCATTTTTGTCAAAGTTTAGACAAATTTATCAAATTAATTAACAAGATAAATTTTATTATGGGTCAAAGAAAGTACTAATAAAAAATATTTAAATATTATAAAATAATCTAATTATAATAATAGTGACATATATGTTGAAAACTTTACTTTATTATACACTCATTAAGATTATTCAAATAATTTTTTGAATGTTAAGTTTAAATTTTAAAAAAATTCAGATATAAGTGGTTTGCCATTATCAAACAAACTGAACTCTTAAAATTTAGCAACTTAATAATTTCAGCTCTACATTTTCAGAGCTTAATTTTCAGTTTTACTAAACAGGCCCTCAAATTCTCTTCATCAGTCTATCATTGCCACCCTTGATTTCGAGTTTGCCATGAAAGATTTGGGACCGTTGAAATATTTCTTGGGTATTGCAGTCACTCATTATGATGGTGGTTTATTTCTTAATTAACAGAAATATGCAGAAGATATACTTGAACGGGCCGGAATGTCTTTTTGCAAACCGTCATCCACACCAGTTGACACTAAGGCCAAGTTTGGCCGATTATGTGGTGACCCATATGACGATCCTTCTCACTATCGCAGTCTTGCTGGGGCTTTACAGTATCTCACTTTCACTCGGCATGATATCTCGTATGTTGTACAATAAATTTGTCTCCATATGCATGATCCTCGCAACTCTCATATGGCGGCATTAAAGCGCATCTTGCGCTACATACGCGGTACTCTTCACTTGGGCCTTCATTTATCACAGTCTTCGGTCTCCTCCCTTACATTCTATACTGATGTCGATTGGGGTGGGTGTCCCAACACGAGACGATCCACTTCTGGCTATTGTGTGTTCTTGGGGGACAACTTGATTTCTTGGTCGTATAAGCGACAACCCATGTTATCCAGCTCTAGTGTCGAGGCCGAGTATCGGGGAGTTGCTAATGTTGTTGTTGAGTCATGTTGGCTTCGTAACCTTTTGTTAGAGCTACATGTCCCAATTCAAAAGCTACTCTTGTCTATTGTGTTAACATCAATGCCATCTATCTGTCCGGTAACCCAGTCCAACATCAACATACCAAACACCTTGAGATGGATATCCTGTTTGTTCGTGAGAAAGTCAAAAAGGACAAGTTCGGGTACTACATGTTCCTTCTCGGTTTCAGATTGCTGATATGTTCACTAAAGGGCTTCCGCGCATACTCTGATGATTTTCGCACCGGTCTCAGCATACGTCCTCCTCCCGCTTCGACTGCAGGGGTCTGTTAGCGAATATTCGCAGGATAATATCTTCTAGATATATTTGTATCTTTGTAATATGATAAATGTATATTTGATAGACTAGGTCAATGGTTTAGATCCAAAATTATAGGTTGAGTATTTGTTAGGATATGTTGTATATATTGTCTGGGAATTGTAATGAGAAGGAAACGAAATACATTTAGCTTTTATTTTTTTATCATATATTAATAAAAGGAAATATCAATATGTTAAAAAAATTAAAAGTATTAATTACTATAAAATGAAATGATGAATTAACTAAAAACAAAGGTGACTTTTATAACATATTAAAAATAGAGTTAAAAAAATAACATATTAAAAATATTAAATAATATGTCGGCAAACTTCTAACTTTCTTAAGTACTTGTAGTATTAGGTCAAATATTTTAGAGGTTTATTTTTTTGTGTGTGTGTGTGTTTCTGTGTGTGTGTTTAAGAATGAATAAAAGGTAACGGATCATATGTGCTTTGGTTATTTTACTAAAAAATGGATAGATAAAAAGAAATATAAATAAAATAAGAAATAAGTTAAATAAGGGAAGTATTTTAACTGCAATGTGTTATTATCATAATTAATGAAATTATATTTAGCAAATATAGTGGATAAGAAAAAGCTTGTATTGAATATAAATAAATCCTAAATTACTTCATTCACTCCTTATGTTATATTGTTACGGAAGTATTGCGTTATCCGGACTCTTCAAATTCAAATATGTTGAAGTGCTCGTGTTCGACACGTATCGTGTCCGACAAGACACTTCGACACCCGTATTTTCATTCGGATACGACAAGAAAAATTGAAAAGAAAAAAAAGAAATGAGTTGACTTCATTTATAAAAAATTTACAAGTTTTAATGTTGTTTTACTTAATTATATATTATATCTTTACAAAAAAAGAGTGAGTTGACTTCATTTATAAGTAAAGTATATAAATAGACTCAATATATTTTGTTATTAACGTATCCCCGTACCCATATCCTAATTTTAGGACAATGTCCCCGTGTCCAATTTTTTGAGGAAAAGTGAATTCAATATTAGGATCCGTATCCGTGTCGAATACCCAATCCCGAGTCCAGGTAACATAGTGGAAGGATAATTGCGCCTATTTACAAAAATCGTAGTGGATAATCAATTGTTATAGTGGCAATAGTCTTCCAATAAGTATTGTAATTATAAAAAGTAAAGTATGAGAGAGAAAAAGAGGTAAAGAGTTTTTGTTTTGAGTATGACAGTAGGTTCCAAAAAGAAAATTAATCTGGGACGATTTTTATAGTGAGACGATTTATAGCGGGACGGATGGAGTATTTGATGAAATTCAAGATGAATCATTTTTAGTACCAACAAAAAAGAAAAGGGAAAACAATGAGAAGGAAATAAGAAAGGAAAAAAAAAATGGTTTATTAATGTAGATGAAAATAAATTGCTATGCGACGCCGTATCAATCCATCTATAGGTTTGTTGGGAGTGGTGGATGGACCGTTAATTCAGGTACAAACAGCGCTTAGCAACCTCTACTTTGTTTTTCGAACCAAAACTCGCGAACAATCTTACTACATACGACTAAACAAAAACAGGTCAGATCCTGATTCTTGAAACCCTTGAATTTCACACACACACACACACCACATTCTTAGAGAGAGAGAGAGAGAGAGAGAGGTCATGATCTTGGGTCTGCTTCTTCCCACAAAGGTCATGATCTGTCTCATTTTGCCCTCTTTTTGATCCCTTCTTCTCATATTATCTCTTCCTAAAAATTTCCTTCTCAATCCACAATTTTTCTTGATTTTCCATTTCTGGGTTTTCCATTTCTTGATCTTATATGCATAATGGCGACAAGATCATTTAGGCATTTTGTCGAACAAGAACTGGGCACATTCCCTCATTTTGTTTTATACGCTGTTCTAGAATGGATACTAATCATCTTGCTTTTCATCGACGGATTCCTGGCTTTTCTCTCCAATGAATTCGCCAAGTTTTTCGAATTACATTCCCCTTGCTTGCTCTGCACGAGAATCGACCATTTCCTTGTTCATAGAAACCCAAATTTCTACTACAACGATTCCATATGCGAAGGTCACAAGAAGGACATTTCCTCCCTTGCTTATTGCCATGTCCACAGAAAGCTTTCAGACATTCGCAACATGTGTGAAGGATGTCTCCTTTCGTTTGCAACCGAGAAAGAATCTGACATTGATACTTACAAATCTCTTGTGGGTATTTTGCACAAAGATATTGATTGCTTTGTGGAGGAAGATCAGAAGATTTTCTTGAAATCGGGGAAGAAGGATGCCATTGATGGACTACAACTTGAGAAAAGTGATGTTCTTAGGTGTTCTTGTTGCGGAGACCCTTTGAAGGTGAGACCTTCATCCTCTTCTACGACAAAGACTTACGCTAGGAGTTCATCGATTCGGTCGGTAGCTCCAACTCCTTCTCCTCGAGCATCAATGATGTGGAGAACTGAGGATGGAAAAAATTTGGATTTGCCACATATTAGATATACAGAGCTTAGGTTCATGTCTGATAATGAATCAGAGCTTCCAGAAGATGAATATGGCCTGAATGCAGAAATCAAACGTAAGTTTTTCGTTTGGTTTTCTCGTATAATTTAATTATCTTTATGTTTTAATTTTGTCGTAATAGTATCTAGAAATTTCCATTGCTATAATTTAAAAACTCGCTAGCACAAAGGCGTAAGCGTAATCATTGAAGATTTTCTTTCTTCTCTATCCTTATATTCGCTTCAGAAGCTCAGTTTTTTCTCATGTACGCTTTATAAACAATCCAATGTAATTCATACGTGAATCTTTTTGCATGTATGATTTTTAAGGAGGAATTATGGTGAAAGATTTATACATCTTCGGCCAAGATATTATTCAGAGCGTGCACTTGGTGTTTTACTACGCTAAACAAGTTTTTGTTGATTTGTGTTAGAATCTAGAGAAGATGTAAAATCTGCGACAATGCCATTGTTGGGAGATACAGAGGAAATAGCTGATGAATCTCTCAAAACCCCAAATTTCATCAGAGGAAACCGTTTTTTCGGAATCCCACTATCAGACTCAGCTTCAGCAAGTCCAAGATTCTCAAACAGGCTTCCAAAAAAACTCCTACTAGAGAAATCCGACTTACTTTCTGACTTGAACGACACAAACATAACTTCAAACGAAGCAGCAGAAGGAGACTCAATTCTGCATCATTTAAAGAGACAAGTCCGTTTGGACAGAAAGTCACTCATGGCATTATACATGGAGCTCGATGAAGAAAGAAGTGCTTCTGCAGTTGCAGCAAACAATGCAATGGCCATGATCACGAGATTGCAAGCTGAGAAAGCGGCAGTTCAAATGGAGGCATTACAGTACCAAAGAATGATGGAGGAACAAGCTGAGTATGATCAAGAAGCTTTGCAAGTAATGAAGGATTTGCTTGTGAAAAGAGAAGAAGATATTAAGGTTTTGGAAGCTGATCTTGATGCATATAGAGATAAGTATGGAGAATTAAGGAAAGTAGGGAGTGATGATTGTGAAGCTGATGGAGATGATGATTATCAGGATATGAAATCTCAGTCAGTTTGCTCGTATGGGGAGAAGTCGGACTGCGGAAGTCCTACTGAAAATGACAATCTTGGAGAAAATGAGGGTAATTCCGGAAAGTTGGGAGATAACGGGAAAGGGAGCACGGATGTTTCGTCGTTAGATTTTGAAAGTGAAAGATCACATCTTTTTGGTTTGTTAACAAATTTGGAGCAGAAAATCAATTCTTCTCCTAGTGAAGAGGAAGTAAATCAAGAAAATGAAGTAAAAGGTCATTACTCTCTCTCTCTCTCTCTCTCTCTCTCTCACACACACACACACACACACACACACACACTTGATTCGTGTATACTGTTACAAGGTATTCCCTCCGTCGTTAGAATAAATGTCGCACTTAACTTGTCTAACGTTTTTAATGAAGATACTTTACTAGTTTGTACATTTCTTGTACACGGATAAAATTGCACCAAGTCACTTTCCTTATTTAAAAAACGCGCTTATGTTGGGACGGACCAAAATGGAAAGTGAGACATTTATTTCACGACGAAGAGTATAAATTGATGGTGTTTATGGGGTTTTCTTGATTAGGTTATGATAATAAGGCAACCCTTACAAGAGAAGTGTCCCTAATAAGGGAGAGATTGAGAGCCATTGAAGCAGAGAGTGGGTTCTTAAAGCATACTGCTATGACACTCCAAAAGGGTGGTGAAGGAACTAAACTTCTGACAGAGATAGCTCAACATCTTCGTAAGCTTCGTCGCTCTGACAAAGCGGAGGAAACAACAGCAGATGCATGAATTTCTTAACCTCTTTTGGTAACTTTCCTCCTCATTATTAATGTTTTTAATAAGATTTAAGCAAAAGATTGAAAGTTATATATACTGGATAACTATTTACTTGAATAATTTTGTTCAATGCAGTTTCTTTCTTTGGTTTTTTCGACTTCGCATTTTTGGTACTAGGATCATATGTACATAATGCTGTATTGGACGAACGAGGACTGAGGTCTACTGCAACTGACGGAGCAGATGCTAGGCAACTGCCTGCCTAGGACTGGACCGGACCATTCATGGAAAAAATGAGAGCTACAATATATATTTAGTAGCCGATTAAGGAAAATTAGACCCCTGTTAATTACAGTAATTTTTCGTTTTCCAGTTTCATACTTGTATTTTTAGTTATAAGAAGCAATGTACGTTTCTAAATTTTGGATGCCCGACATGAAGTGTTTTTTCTTGTGCATAATCATGTATGTAGGTTTCGAGTTATGCATGTTGGAAGTGTAGAGAAGAAAACGAACCTTATCTAACCGCAAACACGCAATAAAAATTGCATGAAATTGCAGCATAGTATGGGCATAAAAAATATTTTTTTCCCTCGCACTTGTAAAAATTGAAAACTAGTTCAGTGTGGTACTCTACAATGACAGAAGAGGATAAACTGTGGTGAAAGTCAATTTGAATTAGATAAAATAATCAGGAGTTCTTCTTGTGGTGTCAGGTTCAATTGGGCGAGGAGCTGGATCAAATTGTAGGAATTTTTGGTCCATATTCTCTCCAATCTCAAGTATTGCAGCCATATTTCCGCATCTATAGCAATAATTTGGTGCACTAAACACAGTTACAACATTCTTATCCTGCAAGAAATTAAAATGCATAAACGCAAAAAGAATAAAACTACAGCTTGATTTTTATTTTTATTTTTTTGGTTAGATTTTACGAACCTGGCACCAATTGAAGCCTTCCATAACAAGTTGGTGAGCTCTAGAAATAAGAGAGAGGCCATTTGTGTGATTAAACTTAGCTGCTACGTCCTGTCCAAAGGTGTATCCAGCTCCACGAGGAGAGATTCCCCACCCACATCGGTCATCTGGGTCAGACCACAGGAGATCGCACATGGGACCCTCATGAGGAACCTATGCCCAATAACAGAAGATAGAACATTATATATGACCTCTCGTTTATATGAGGTTGTTGCTAAACTGTCATACTTTTATCATAGTCTAGTAAATGATTGAGCTCTTGCTGGAGATGCGACCATTTCTCTGAATAAAGCTCAAATAATGAAAAAGAAAAAGAAAAAAAAAAAGGAAAGGAAAAAAGAAGGGAACTTGTCCATGTACCTCTTGTATGCGATCAAGGGAACGTATATTATCTAGTGTTTCCAAAGATGGGGATAGACCGCCATGCAAGCAGAAAATCTACAAGGCAGAGTTTAATGGATTGTCAGATAAAAACATGAAACTCAAGTGAAGGCAATCTGATACTGTGATAGACTTCTACCTGGCTCTCAATAAGGGCAGTGAGTGGAAGATAATCAAAAAGGTCGGTGAAATATGTCCATACATTCGCATTTCCATATTTCCTCAAGCATTCATCATAAAATCCGTACCTGAAAAATAAACCATATACATTTTATACGAACAATCAACATACCTTTAACAAAAAAATCTTTAGTAGTCACACATCATGTCTACAAAACAAATAAAAACAATGTTTTTTTCCTAGTTCTATGTTGACACCAGAAAAATAACATTTTGACATCTGGAGAGTCCCAGTTATCGAGTCACAACGGTCCTTTGGAAAAAGGAAAAAGTATTCAGGTCATTTATTGGGCGCGTTCCAGGGTGTTGAAATGTGACATCATGCTCTGGGGGAGGGAGGAGGGGGTTATCGGTGCTTCAAAGTTCACATGAACAAGCTGCCCCTTCAATCAGGCCCACATGATAAGGCGAGTCATCATGGGGCATCTATAACTGGTTTCCATACTAATAAATGAAGATGAAGATAAAAGAAAAGATAAAGAGGATGAGCCCTTAGTAGAGAAGTACAACAACATCCAAGTAACCAATTAACAATAGTTCACCCCGCGGCAGTAAGCACTACTCTAACAAATGCAGCGCACACTAAAACGCAATCAGTTGAAGGAAAATTAAGTTCTTCTATTTCCATGTATCAGTATGCGATTCAAGTTAGGATGCCAATGACCCAGGCGAAAATACCAAATACCGCACAAAACATTCTAGTATATCCAAAGTTTCAGCAACATTTTTGACCTCCACGACCTCAGCTAAGCTATGATCTGGATTCCAATATCCAGGCAACCAAAAAGAAAAAGAAGCTTGGTGATGTTAGAGATGGGGATTTCTTCACTCACGGGAAGAATTTTCTTTCATGGTGGGAAGTTGGGGACTAGAAAGAAAGAGAGCATAATTGTACTTTCCATTAGTCATAATTTTACTACGCATAGCACTTTCGAGAACTGAAGCCAGAGGAAATCATATATCTACTCTATTTAATTAGTGATAATGTAGATCAGTCCTATGTTTCACCTTTCCATGTAGCATTTGAAGTTCTTAAGTTCCTTATCTTTGGTCAATAATTATTTATATTTTAATTGTCGTGTCACTTTCAAGGATTTTGAGGAAAGAGGAACTGATCGGACTATTACTCCTATTGTTAATCAGAGTCATCAGACAGTAGGCAAGTGATAGATTTGTATAAAACTCAAAACAATAAAAGAAAGAACATGCATTAAATTTGCCAGAAATATATATTGTATCGATTCCTAGTGGAAATATTGTTCAAATATAGAGGCTCACACTTGTGTTATTTGCCGGCTCTCATGGTTTCCCTTAGGATTGTGATTCTATCTCTATAACGAACTTTCAAAGCCACTAAAAGTGAGACAGTCTCCACAGAGTAGTAACCTCGATCTGCAGAAAGGATACATCAATTATGCATGATTATATACCAAACAGAGTGAAAAACGAGGGCAAAAGAAAATTCTATGCGACCATCTAAGTCCAATAAATAAAAGATATACCAGTATAAAGGATTCATGAAAGCACAACAGCTAACTGCTACCCATAAAATTTGGCCTTGGAGTCAGCTAACCAATCACTTTTTAGAAGTGGCCGAAACAAAAATTGAAGATCCATTGTATCAATTGTCTAAAGAAAACTCAACTGAACCCCAATCAAATCAAGGCACCAAGATTCTGGAGCACATCTAATTATCGATAAGCATCCTGACATACACCCTACATGCAACGAAAGATTCTAGAGCACTAGATGCTGATAAAATATGAACAAAGGTTTCACATTATATATTCACCTTAGTCTCCATAGTACGAAGTAACTGAAACTATACTCACTTTTTGAAAATATATTGAGAAGTCAATATGTGGCAACATCAGATTATTATTCAACCTACATTTATCATGTTTTGGGCGATAAAATTTCAATTATTGATGATACAATGAAGATACTATCTACGGTTACTTAGATTAATAAAGTTGATAGAAGAAAAATGGGTCAACAAGAGACTCTTTTTTCCCCTTTTCTCGTTTTGGCATGGAGAGAGTATTACAATTTCCCTAAAGGAACCTATGTGCCTGTACAATACATCCATTATTTCCTATAAGAACAAGTAACATAGGGTACTTAAAACACCATAAAAAATAAAGTTCACAATAAAGTTCAGTCTTATGAACTCAAATTAACAAACTTCAAAGCAAATATCCAATTAAGAAACGCAAGTAAATCATTGAAAGTAACTTAAAAGACCATATAATTCGAGAACTAACACACTGTGTGTATGAATGCAGAAATGAGGCTACTACAATAGGCATACGAATTATATGAGTGCAAATAATCTATCAACTCACCAACATAATCCCCCATGAATAGGTAATTGGTATCAGGCGTGCTGCCGCCGATGCGAAATAGCTCCAGCAAGTCGTGAAACTGACCATGGATGTCGCCGCACACGGTGACCGGACACTTGACTGACTGTACATTCCATTCCTCCACTATTATCTCTCTAGCTTGATCACAAAGAATTCTGACCTCCGCCTCCGGCAGCGGCTTGCACTCTATCAAATGCTCGATTTGCCGGTCCAGATCCGCTTGCGACGGCATCCTATGTTTTCAACAATGATACGGAACCAAAAGAAGCTGGGAAAGTGAACACAAAGCTGAACTCTGCTGGAGTCGCCGGTACATTTCTCAAGGTTCGGACATCGTCTCTGGAGAGAGTATTCCGAACCAACGCCGGTCGAAGAGAGAGGGAAACCCGGAAAAGAGCGAGTGCGTGTGTGGGTAAGAGAGAGATTTGATCGAATGGACGTAACCGGCTGTGACAGATAACAGTGACAGGAACTGGGTGAGATTAGAGCTTCTCGATTTTTTTTCATACATAGGAAAATTATCGATGGGCCCTTAGCGGTCATTTTTATATCTATCAAATCTCTTGAGTGTGGTCACACATTTCATCAATACAATTCATCAAGGGGTCCAAACAGACATCTCTCATAACGAGGAACAAATCACATCTTGACTTATCATTCTTCCATACAAGAATCCAATCGTGCCAACATAGCCCTTATTGCTATCCTATTAAATATAGTGTTAGACTACATCAAACACAACGTTCATCGTGTGGAAGACAATGATAATCTCAGGTACTAAGGATTCTAATGACACGACTATCATGAGATTTAATCATGACATATATGACCATAGACCATGCCATAAATCTCATAGATGGGTCATTCCAGTACCTTGTTCTCTAACAAGTATCCATAAGTGTAATGTGCATCCCCATGCATATAATCATCTTCATGATTATTCATTACCAACTTATACTAGTTATTCACAATAACTAGGGACACAATATTATAATAAACATGTAAAGCATATAATACTCAAGATAAACATTCCCTATTATAAATGGTAAAGACGATTACATAACGGTATTAGTTATGGTCAAAATAACTATACGCCTAGGGCATAACACCAACAAAAACAAATGTGAACATAACAAATATGTCAAATAATCTCATAAAATTGCAAAAATATAGGCCATAAAGGACTAAAACAAAAGTGAACTTAACAAAAAACAACAACGAACTTAAGTAAAAATAACTGTGAACATAACAAATATGTCAAATAATCTCATAAAATTGAAAAAATAGAGGTCATAAAGGAATAAAACAACAGTGAACTTAACAAAAAATAATTGTGAACTTAAGTAAAAACAACAGTGAACTTAACAAATATGTCAAATAATCTCATAAAATTGTAAAAATAGAGGCCATAAAGGACTAAAACAACTGTGAACTTAACAAAAAACAACAGTGAACTTAACAAATATGTCAAATAATCTCATAAAATTTCAAAAATAAAGGCTATAAAAGACAAAAAATAACTGTAAACTTAACTAACACAACTGTGAACTTAACTAAAAACAAATGTGAATTAAGTAAATGGTAGTCATTTTCATGCAGAAATTATGAATTTAACTAAAATAACTTCGAACTTCTCTTAGTTGTATTTTGGAACAAATGTTAAAAATAACTATGAACTTCTCAAAACAACTGTGAACTTGAAACAACTGTGAACTTCTCAAATTTGCTCTAGATTATATGTTGATGCTACTAGATTGATTCGTATTGATGATACGAAACAACGGTGGTTTCAGATTTTTTTTTACCTCTAGATTTTAAGATATTTCATTTTAAAGTTTTGAGGGAAAAAAAAAAGAAAGAGAGAGAATGAGGAGAGAGAAAATGCAGACGAGTTGAAATTCCTTCACGCATGTCCGCTCATGTCATTTAATTGAGTGGCACAAGCGTAATTTTCATCAATTTACCAAGGACACGCGTGTCCATCAATAACTACATGGTGGTAAATTTGCAAATTATGCGGCCTTAGCGATTGTTTTTGTTAGGGTGAGGGATGATTTGGTAATTGCCCCTTTATATAATGTATTTTTTTTTTGTCAAAATTAAAAAAAAAAATGCATTTTTTAAGCTTAAAAAAATGTGTTCTGATTTCCCCATTAGTGCCATTGTTAGTGTAAATAAATATCAGTGTAAAGAATATAAGTGCATGTATTATTAAAAGTCACTGTAAAAAAGTGTCAGTGTTAGTATAACAAAATGTCAGTGTATAAAGTGTCAATGTATGTATTATTAAGTGCCAGTGTTAGTGTAAAAAAATGTCAGTATTAGTGTAAAAAAAATACAGTGTAAAGAGTGTCAGTGTATGTATTATTAAGTGTCAGTTTTAAAAAAATGTCAGTGATAGTGTAAAAAAGTGACAGTGTTAGTGTAAAAAAATACAAGTGTGAAGAGTATCAGTGCTTGTATTATTAAGTAGCAGTATAAAAGAGTGTCATTAATGTATGGTAAAAAAAAATGTCAGTAAAAAAGAGTGTCAGTGCATGTATTATTAAGTGTCAGTAAAAAAATGTCATTAAAAAACATTAGTAAGTTTTTTTGGCTAGTAAATGATGAGTTTTTTAGGTTTAGACCGTAATTTTTTTTGAAAGGTAACTGAAACCATAATTGAAAATATCAATTTATTATTTGATTACTTTAATTTGCAAATTATAGTCTTAGTTTATAAATTAAAATTGACAGACCATCTATTTAAAACATCGATAGTGGACCCGCTACACTCTAATTAAAAACATCAATAAAATTATTACAACTAGAATTTGTGAGAAAATTTTTATAATTTAATTAGAAGTTCTAAATTTAAGCATAGAAAATGCAACGTTAAAACTTAATTGATTTTTTTAATGCACTTATAATACTATTCAAGTCGAATTAGCCAGTAGTCAATTTGGAGAGTGAATACCAATTTTTAAGGTTTCAAAGCGAAATCGAGAATTTATAAATGATTTATAATATCCAGATAAAATAGCATGATGCACCTGCGAAATGGAGGAGGATGACGAATACTCTCAAGCTTTAACTTAACAACTGATGTCGAAAACGAATTGACGAAGATGAAGAGAGAGAGAGCTATGACGGAGATAAGGAGAATTGATTTGGGAATTTCGTTTGTAAACCCTAGATTGAGATTTGAAATTTCAATGAATCAAACATAACATCGTTTTAGAACCCAATATTTTATAAAACATTTAAATAGCAAGACGGGTCTCGACGGTAGGGTGGCGTCTAACCCGATTAGTTGGCGTGTAGGGAGTTTAGCCGACGATTTTTTGAACGAACCCAGGCATATTTGAATTAGGCGCGACATTTTATAACCATTTTACGCTGCAAATATTTTCTAGAAAAATGCTTATTGTACATATAAAAAGGAAAAAAAAAAAAGATAAGGGTGTCAGGATTATTATTATCTATATTACAATAGTTGTGGGTTTTAACCGTCACACAAAGAGCGGCTAGGATTGAGTTTCAACAAAGACAAAGAGTGACCAGGATTGAATCTGAATTTAACCTAAACTACCCATGTTCTTTTTTTTTTCACTTCCACCACAGCCAGCTATGTAACCTCTGTTTCGCACAAGCGCATTTCTCTTCTTCTTCTCCTAACCAAGGAGCTCTTGGTTTTTTATTGTTGATTTTGTGTGTTATTTTCTCATATTTTTCAATTTATATTATTGTAATTGTTATTCAGTTTCTTGGCAATTTTATTTGATCCAACTTTGTTGTTCCAGCGTGGGCTTCCCATCTTAGTTAGGAAATATCAATTATGAAGTAAGGTTTGTATTTGCCTTTGAGATAAAAAGAAAAAGATTAGCCTCGACAGAAAGAAGGGAAGACAAATAGGCTCAACGAATTTGGGGTGCGGCTACTTCTTGCTGAACGGGGAATTGAATATTTGAAGGTTAGCTCCGATTCCATGTTTACTGTACCTATTATATGTTAACCATCTGATTAGTTTTAAGAACTTATATATCAAAACTTCTTCAATTCAATTCGAATAGAACACTTGAATTTCCATAAATAGTTTCTCCTCGATTTTATTTTCTTAACCAAGATGACCATATTCAATAAAACCTCTCATGCTTTATGCAGTTGCATCTCCTAATTAAAGTTACTATTAGTATTTTATCTAAATCTCCAGAAACTATCCTCACTTAAATAATGTTTCTTTACATATGTCATTTATCAGCAAAAAATGTCTTTCAACTATCTTACCTCTACATTAATATGTATTTGAGAAACCAAAACTTATTAAATGTACTTTCAACTATCTTAAGCACCTTTTTTTATCTTTCCAGTTGTTAAAAACCTTAATGTTATGGTTATTATTATCAACTTTAGATTTGTGTGATATGTATGGACTTTATTAGTGCTCTATTATTTTTTATTTAAAAAGCTTTGAATATGTATCTCATTTTCTCTCTCTCTCTCTCTCTCTCTCTCTCTCTCTCTCTCTCTCTCTCTCTCTCTCTCTCTCTCTCTCTCTCTTCCCTCTCTCCTCGACTTATCTATACAAAGAAATAAGACTTCAATTGGGGTTTTAAAATATTGGGTTGATGTTATTAGGAAAAATTAAGCTTATGTTACAATATGGGGTGATAATGTAACACATATATCTTTATTTATTTATCTTTAGATAGAAATAAAGCTTCAGTTGGGAATTTAGAATGGTTGCTAAAAAATTGTATACTACTTTCATAATATTAGTGGAATATGTGATGTGAGTATGAAAAGTAAGGTAGAATTTTTGAGCGGGGTAGGAAAAAAAATATTAGACATTCATTTTGGGACAGAGGTAGTATATAATTTAGGAACAAAATCGTTTGGTATTGGATCCTCCGAAGGGTGAGAGTGCACTGGTGGTTGAGCCTGTGGATAAGACCAAGAAGTCGAATTCGTGTGGGGCTACAATGCTTATGGAGGAGATTTTTGTTTAGAATGGAAAAATGTGGATATGGATATTGAGGCCAAGAAAGTTACCAGCATGCCAATTAGCTCATAGTCTAATAGCACACCTGGGAGGAAAAAATCTAGCAGACGAGATACTACTACGGCACCAGTGCCAAAACCCAAGGTGCACCCTTCTGGTGATGCTAAACCTAGGGAGATTTTTCTCCAATAGAAATGCTTAAGTTGGAGGAATATTGAGTTTGGAACTCAAATTGTGAATATGTGGTAAATATATCATCTTTGATAAATTTTTGTGTAGCATTTGCTGGAAAAATTCGTTATATGTGAAGGAAATTGTGTATTTTTCTTACATGAATCGATTGTCGTTTGACAAAGATTATTGTGGGTTCATGTTCCACATTGTGAGAACATGAAAATGAAATATCTAGATGTCCAATTTGGTATTGAATGAGAAAGATATGATTGCTCAAAGTAAGTGGGTTAAAGTGTAACTTTTAGAAGTTAACACCACTATTGATGTCCCATAATTCCTAGATTATTTGAGGGATTAATATGGATCATTACTTTGGAATTTGGGGTTACAAAGGTTGGTATTAAACTTCTTGAATAGAAAGTAATGAGTCTCATATTAATGCTAAGATTAATTGGGTATTCATGGGAGAGTTAGTGGAGCTATAAGTAGAGAGACCCACAATAATGAAAATTGATTTCTTTTTCCATCAATTCTCCACCTCCCTCTTACAATTTGTTATCTTCTTCCTTTGGCCTCCTAGAGAAATATCCATGGTGATTTTGTCCAAGCATAGGAAAATTCGCCGGAAAATTTAAGTGCAAAGTTGTTCCGGTTCATCCGTTCTATCCTGGGAGACTAACGTCCATTGAAGACCTCGAGCACTCGTAGTGAGGGGGAGAATTAGTCTTAAGGAGAGTGTCTAACACGGCTCGAATTCAAGCAAATAAAAGACGACGACTTACGGTTTTTTCTTTGTTAATTTTTATGTTGTATATTGTATTTCAATTTTATTGTAATTCTTTTTCTTTTGTGCTCGATTGTTTAGATTTGTCTAACAATCTTAAGACTAATTCCCTATTTTAGAAAGAATTACAGATTTGGAAATCCGGTGGAGCGGTAATCAAAGAAAGAGGTTAACGAATTGGAAAACGATGGACGAGACGGAAGAAAATTCCAGCACATGTTTTCAGTGACCATCCGTGGTAAAAATTAATTTTTTGTTTCTTTAACCGTTGGATCGAACTGAAATTTGGTGTGCATGTTCACGACTCATAGAAGAAGATTCTGAACGGTGAAGATCGGATTTTATTATGTAGATATAAATATATAAATTTCGGAACAGAACAGTTTCTGAAAGAAGAAATGATGTATTGACTTACGGATGAACATCAAGGATGTTGCAATGATTGTGTAAAATAGTTGTGGTGATGCCACTTCTAGTGTTTATACAATGAATGATAGATCTCTTATGGTTCACGAAAATCATAGTGAGAAAAATTGAAAAGTTCGATTGAACTAAATTGAGAAAATGAACTGTTAAAGATATCGTATTTAACGTTCTTATGATTCACAAGAATCATGTTGAGAAAAATTGAATAGTTCATTGAACTAAGTTGAGAAGATGGACGGGTAAAGATTTAGTCTTTAATGTTGCATTTTATAAATGAAAATTTCTTTTGAACTAAGTTGAGAAGATGAACGGATAAATATGTAGTATTTAACGTTGCATTGTTTATACGATGTATTGACAAAGATGATAGGGCTTCTCGAAAGAAGTTGTTAAAGCCTATTATTGTCAATAGTGACAAAAGTCACAAAGATTAAAACAATAGAGCTTCTTGAAAGAAGTTGTTGAACTCTATTGTTGTGAAGATTGACATATATCACAAGGACTAAAGTATAGTGACAAAAGTCACAAAGATTAAAACAATAGAGCTTCTTGAAAGAAGTTGTTGAACTCTATTTTTGTGAAGATTGACACATATCACAAGGACTAATGTATAGGGCTTCTTGGGAGAAGTTGTTAAAACCTATAATTGAAATGGGTGACTAATGTCAAAAGATTAAAAATAATATGAATTCTTAAAGAAAGAAGTTAAATCATATTGTTGATGACAAATGACACAAAATATTTAGAAGTATAACTTCTAAAAGAAATTGTGTATTTGGTGAATGAGAAGGCAATTTCTCTAATTTAGAGGTACTCCAAGATGAGACCTTTAAAATTTTGTTATAAGAAATAAATTGTGATAATTCTCCTAATGAATTACAATTTATTTTTGGGTGAATTCTCTAATTATATTAGAGAGCTCTATTTGTAACAACAAAGTTACAATTTGATGTTTAATTGTTGAAAAATTAAAGCCAATGTTTGGGGAAGGCTCCTTGTGTGGAGAAAAATCTTCAATGGGATGTGGTTGTTCCAAGTATTCCGGCTCACATAATGAGAAGTTAGAAAATTTTGTTGGCCTCGACTTTAGTGATGACAACAATAGATGTTCTACTTGACCACCCTTAAACTTGTGAGGTTTCTTAAGGAAGATTCTATAAAGTTGGGTGAAAATAAGACGGATGTTTAATCCGTGAGTACGGTTGAAGCATGAGGTTTTTTTTTTTGGAATTATATACTTAACGGATTGTCGAATTCGTTATATAACGTATATAGTACCTAGAAAATGGTGAAATAATTATAAGAGTCTTTGGACTATAAATAATAAATCTGAGAATGCGGCTGAAATGAACTTCATTATAAGCCGTGCTCTTGATTTTAAAATAGTGGACTTCATAAACCATGAAAAGTTAAATGAAAGAATTGAAAATGGTCTTTCATGAAAATCATACCGAATGGATGGTGTTGAGTGAAATTCTCAAGTGACGGCAATAATTGAGAAATTGTTTTACACTTGAAAAGATTTCAAGAATTACCTCACATATACTCCCTCCGTCCCAGCCCAGTGTAAACTTATTTTCCTTTTGGTCCGTCCCAGCCCAGTGTAAACTGCCATAAATGGAATGTCCTTTAATATTTTATATTCTCCCTACTCCACCCACTCATTAACTCCACTCATTCTCCACCACATAATTTATTCAACCAACCTACTATTTACTCCACTCATTCTCTCTCTTCATTTTCTACCACACATTTTCATTATCTTAATAATATTCCTTAATTGGTGTGCCATTTTTTTTAGTTTACAGTGGGCTGGGACGGAGGGAGTAAATGAAAGTTGAGATTTTTGCTATTCGTCTTTGTGATATAACGTATATAGTACCTAGAAAATGGTGAAACAATTATGAGAGTCTTTGGACTATAAATAATAAATTTGAGAATGCGGCTGAAATGAACTTCATTATAAGCCGTGCTCTTGATTTTAAAATAGTGGACTTCATAAATCATGAAAAGTTAAATGAAAGAATTGAAAATGGTCTTTCATGAAAACCATACCGAATGAATGGTGTTGAGTGAAATTCTCAAGTGACGGCAATAATTGAGAAATTGTTTCACACTTGAAAAGATTTCAAGAATTACCTCACATATAAATGAAAGTTGAGGTTTATGCTATTCGTCTTTGTGTTGAAAAAGAGAATAGATCTTTGGAGAAGAAGTTGAAGCAAATCGAAACACTTAACTCTTAGATAAGTTGGTCAAACTTGGTTTGAAAGGTCTAGCTTATTTGGAAAGTCAAACTTGGTTTTAATGTCAAACATGATATCATCAAGAATGATATTCATGATGCTTAAATGAATGAAATGGAATTGTATCAATTGATGAGTTGAATTAGTGATCAAAAATGAGAATAAGTATCGATAGTTAGATCATATTCCGTACGTTAAAAAGGAATTCAAAGAAAATGTGATATGTGCTTGAAGAAATATAATCAAGTCATATTGATGCTTGAGGTGTGAATGTTATTCACTAGATGATGGTAAAATGTAAGTTTTTACCTTTAACATTGCTTGCTAAAAAGCAAAATGTTGAATCTTATCTCTTTAAGAAAAAGTTGAAAATCAACATAATAAAGAGGTAGTAATAAAACACAACTAAATATAGTTTGTGTATATGTTATACTAAATACTATTGATTGCATATGTGTTGGGTATGCTTACAATAGTTGTGATTATAGAATTCTTGTTTATGAATTCAAGATTCAAGAATGGAATCATGAAGCGCTTCTTTCTTTAAGAATATGTTTTCGTATAAATTAAAAGATGAGGCAAACTCATTTAAACAGATTCATGATTCAATAGAAGAAGAAGAAACTTATCATGAGGAATGATAAAGAAGAGGCATGACCTCGACATAGCAAATGAGGTAGGATAAGAAAATTCTATGGCCCGGATTTTCTAACCTCCATGATAGAAAGTGAATCACAAAGTTATAAAGACATTGAGCTCTTTGGAAGGATCTTTGTGGAAAGAGGCCATTAAAAGTGAGAGTGATTCCATCCTGAAAAATCACACTTGGAAACTAGTGGATTTACCTCCGAGTAGTAAATCACTAGCATATAAGTGAATTTTCAAAAGGAAATGAAGACCGATGGAACAATCAATGAGTACAAGGCTAGACTTGTAATTGAGGATTACAAGAAAAATAAAGACCTTGATTACTTTTATACTTATTCTCTCATCACGAGAATAAAGATTTGTATTTGCAATTGCTGCATAGCAGAATTTGAAATACATCAAATGGATGTAAATAACCTTTCTAAATGTCGATTTAGAAGAGAAAATTTACATAAAACAACCCGAGGGATTTGTTGTAGATGAGCAATGAAACAAAGTGTCCACAATGTACATCATGATCAAATGATGTTAATAATGAAAATTGGCATTATTTCTAATTTTGGGACTACTTCGAAAATGTGGGGTGGGTATACTTTGGAAAATAATTACCTTTTGGAAAGGTTTCCCCAAGAAAACAATGAGATGTCCATATGAAGTATGGAAACGTAGGCCTACGTACACTTGTGAATGTGGGGTGTTTCGCAAAGTAGCAAGTCCGATTACCAAAGAAATTGAATTTGGTTACTAAATGGTGGATTATGTTTCAAGAGTTATGTTCATAACAATTGTGCATATTGGTTTGTTATATATGATTCAATAAGTTTGAATATATATAAAAATCGAAAGAAAATAAAATAAGAAATCAAGTATTGATGTCAAATTCATGAAAGTGAATAAATGATACTTTGATTGAAATAGATCAAAGTGTTGAAACAGTTCAAGAAATGGAACCTAGAAGGAAATGTGCTAGTTTGTAAAGTCATTGTATGACTTGAGACAAGTACAAAGAGGAAATCAAAGGTTTGATTGTGTGGATTTAAACAAGAGTGACTACATCACTTTCTTAATTAAATCCAAAATATGATATGTTAACTAAGAAAAATTCTAGTCAATTTGATCTGTTGATTCAAATTCAAGGAAAACGAATGGGCTCATTGTTAAACAAGTCATTAGGTGGATATTCTTGAATTTTTTGAAAGGACCAATATGAAATAGCTGGGATTTAAATGAATTTGAGTTAACAATTATCCAATGGATAAAGCTTGTTTTAGCAAGATGGTATATTGCTAAAGTCAATTTATGATTGAAAAAACATATAGCAATGTGTGTAATGGTAGTCTAGACATTTATGTCTAAGACATAATACCATTAAACAACTACTCTCAACTAATTTGACAATGTGAAGTCAAATGATAAACAGATCCGTTAACCAAAGGGTTAAATAGAGAGTTAGTTGAAAGTTCGATGAGGAGAATGAGACGTAAGCCTCTTAAAAGTTAAACACAGCGGAAAACTCAATCTAGATGACTGGAGATCCCAAGAACTAGATTCAATGGGACAACCTAACTGTTAAAAGACTTGCAAATGGCCATCGGGGGAACCAACCCCAAGTCCATTCCTGTTAATGACATCCCGAAAGGACAAGGATAAGCTTATGGCTTCTAATGATTCTTGCGCGTCGAAAGTTCGAGCGGGGCACTACTAGAAACAGGGCATTTACCGACGGAATTTTACCGACAGACTAAGTCCGTCGGTAATATCGAAGGAAAAAACCTAATTACCGACGAAAATTAAAATTTATTAGCCGGGAATTTTTTTTTAAATTTTCGTTTCGTCCGTCGGCAATGGATTAAATTCCTTCGGTATTAGGAAAAGTCTGTCGGTAATTATTGACCGTCGGTAATCCGACGTCATCCGTCGGTAATTAGACCTATAAATCAATACCCTGCGCCCTTTCCGCCCCATTTATGCTTATAACACATCAAAAAATCCAAATTCAGCGTCGTTCCGCCGCCGTGACTCTCGCCGTTCGTTCTGCCCTCGTCGTTCCGCCGTCGCCGTTCAACCTAGGTTAGTAACCTCTCACTCTCTCGCTCTCTTTCTCTCTTGCTCTCTCTCTCTCGCTCTCTCATTAGTCATTCATATGTGCAGTTCACGTCGCCGTTCAACTTCAGCCGTTCGCCGTCCGCCGTTGCTTCCCTCCGTTCGACTTCAGCCCTTTAAAATCACTGAGGTAAGGCTTTGATTCCACTCCTACTTGTTTGATAGATCATTGATAATTAATTGATTTCTCATAAATATATACTGTAGTTAATTTTATTTGTTTTGCGTGTGAATTTTGAATGAGACGATGATCGATTTTGAATGGTGACGTAATAATTTTATGACTTCCTTTAGAGTTGTTGAATTGAATTTTTTTGTTTTTATTTATTCATAACAAACTGAATTTCCAATTCTTTTAGGTTATTTTTTAAGAAGTTGAATAATTGTGTTTCTGAAAAGCCTTTTATCTAGTGGGGATTTTCTAGGGACATAGTCAAGAGTAGGCCTGAAAATGTGTTGTTTTTATTGAAAAAATTCGTTATATGTGAAGAAAATTGTGTATTTTCCTTTTACATGAATCGTTTGTCGTTTGACAAAGATTATTATGGGTTCATGTTCCACGTTGTGAGAACATGAAAATGAAATATCTAGATGTCCAATTTGGTATTGAATGAGAAAGATATGATAGCTCAAAGTAAGTGTGTTAAAGTGTAACTTTTAGAAGTTAACACCACTATTGATGTCCCATAATTCCTAGATTATTTGAGGGATTAATATGGATCATTACTTTGAAATTTGGGGTTACAAAGGTTGGTATTAAACTTCTTGAATAGAAAGTAATGAGTCTCATATTAATACTAAGATTAATTGGGTATTCATGGGAGAGTTAGTGGAGCTATAAGTAGAGAGACCCACAATAATGAAAATTGATTTCTTTTTCCATCAATTTTCCACCTCCCTCTTACAATTTGTTATCTTCGTCCTTTGGCCTCCTGGAGAAATATCCATGGTGATTTTGTCCAAGCATAGGAAAATTCGCCGAAAAATTTAAGTGCAAAGTTGTTCCGGTTCATCCGTTCTATCCTGGGAGACTAACGTCCATTGAAGACCTCGAGCACTCGTAGTGAGGGGCGAATTAGTCTTAAGGAGAGTGTCTAACACGACTCGAATTCAAGCAAATAAAAGACAACGACTTACGATTTTTTCTTTGTTAATTTTTATGTTGTATATTGTATTTCAATTTTATTTTAATTCTTTTTCTTTTGTGCTCGATTGTTTAGATTTGTCTAACAGCATTTATGCATTCTAATTTCAAAATCATTGGAAGTTAACTTGAATATCAATTGGATGTTTTGTGAGGACACATTAATCTATTTGGATCATATTTATTTAGGTTGCTACGGGGGTGTCAGATTGAATGATAATATTGACTGGCATAATTCACCCGAGTACTTGGTAATGTGTCCTCCATTGCTAGATCAACATCTCACAGGTTCATGTTGAGTGGATATGTATACTGCTGAACAGAATTCACACTGAGTACTTGATAAACAATTTTCCTAATATTCAATTTTAATGGCTAACCAAAATGAATTTACAAGAATGACAATAGATAAATTTACAGAAACTATTGTTTGTGTGAAGCTTGAGATATGATTAATTTTGGGTTTGAGGACATTGCAGTTGAAAGTTGATAGTCACAGATAGCTGCAGCAATAGCCAGTCTTCGTCTCAGGTAAGTAATAAAACACCTTGAAAATGAGAACGAGAAATCAAGCCAAACAACCGTCCAGAATCAAATGTTACGAATTTTTAAGTAGAATGCAAGTGAAATGTTTGTATTTTTTGTGAAATTAATAAGATTAACTCTTTTTTTTCATACTTTTAAAAGGATCTTTATTGAACATTGAGAATCAACTTCTCTTCAATCTCGCCATCATACAGCACGTGTGACATTTTACTGAACTTTACTAAACTGATCAATTACATACTGTTCCCGTGCCCCGGGCATTGCTAGTATATTATTAATTACAATGATAATATACTTTGGGCTCAGAGAATGAGGGGACGTGGGTTCGCGCGGAAGGCTCGGGAAGTGGTCGCAGTGCTCATGACCCAGCCGTGCACGATAGTGTCGCCCGCTTTACCCAACGCTCTCTCCTTCACTCGCTCACTTATTTATCGCCCGCCACCACCATCCACCATATCACCGCCTCGCTCTTCCATCGCCACCACCAACATGACCACCAGCCAGGACCCCAGTCTCGATGCTATATTTAAGCAGAAACGGATCCTGCGTTCCAGAGTCAAGAAGGATCTTAAGTCCATGGATCCCACCCTTCGATCCCAAGAAGGTATCCCATTTCAGTAAATTAACTGATTCATCCATTTTAATCAAATTTGTAATGGAAGGACCATTTCTTCTTTCTGAATGAGTATGGATTATAAACTAGACGGATTGAAGGATAATGAGGGCATCATGGTTCATTTTTATTAAATTTATTTTTTGATTTATTGCTGGTTATTGAATATATGTATGAATATAATTATAATCCACTATTTCTGTGTGATTCATAATTTTCGAATAATTATTGATCAGAATAAATCTAGACTAAGTTCACAAGTTTATTTGGGAACATTTTGGCTTGATTAATAATTGAATGTAAAAACATGTACTGTATGTATTGTTCTATACATTTCCTTCAGGTTTATATGTTGCTTCTTAGTCGAGAAGTTGATGGTATTTGATTTTTGAGTTGGCTAGATGGTACTTGGTAGAGCTAAGTTTATTTTACCTCACAATTGCTGGCTCGAATGATCATTATCCTGCAACATTGCTATTTTTTCTCCCTTTTTGATATTTAAAGTTGAAGGAGCTTGGTTTTGGATTTTGATTGCAATGATGCTTTGTATAATGTATCAGATGAAGCAATTCAGAAGGTTATTTTGGAAGCTCCATGGTTCAAGTCTTGTAGGAGATTATGTGCTTATATAAGCTGCGGTGCTTTGCGAGAAGTTGATACATCGAAGGTTTTGTTTGACATCCTGCAGAATCCAGCCCAAGGTGTGAGTCCTTTCTGACGTTTACTCTAGAATGTGTCATGTCTTTTATCGATAATGGCCCAAGACCCGACTGCTTTTTAACGATTTTGAACTTTCCTCTCAAGAAGATTCTACTCCCTCCATCCCAAAATGAATGACCAAAATATTTTTAAATTTGCTCTTGAACAAGAGCAAATTGAATTTTTTTTGTTCATTCATTTGGGGCCAGAGGCAGTCCTACATATTAATTCTTATGTCAACCGTGTGGACTAAATGAATGCCACTATTTGTGTTTTGAAAGTCATATGGGAGCATATCAGAGGAATTGCCTTACTTTTGATGATATGGGAATACTTCAATATTGTAACTGAGTTATTACTGTCCATTTTCAACTGAAGACAGTCATTCACCGATGGGCAAAAGGCTTTATGTTCCACGGGTGGAAGACAAGAATCGTCACATGCGAATGCTTCACATCTCGGGGATTGACGATTTAATTGCAAATTCAATGAACATTTTAGAACCTGCTCCAGTTGATGCTTATGGGAATGATCGTGAAGATCGTAAGTTTTGCTCATGCGATAGAATTCCTGATTTTTGCACTAAATCCCAATGGAATATCCTGTGTGTTGTTAACCGAGATTTTCTTTTTGTATTTCCTCTCCTCTGCCATTATTATTTGTACATTGTTGTCAAAAGATGGGGAAATGTGCCTTCAGCATGTTATGGTGTTTTACGTGTTATACGAGTACTTTTTTGGTCTTCCCCGCTTGCTTCCTGGGGTTGGGATCAAACATTGGGCAGCACAGGATCATCTAAATTCAACTTCATTCACTCAAATATTTTTTTGTTTTCTAGTGATTTTCCTTATACTGAAGAAGTTGTCAAAAATATACATTGTCGTAGAGAAGTTTCAAGAATTAGTTGGTAAGTTTTAAGTTTGTTGATCTGTTTTGTCTTGCCTACTAGCACATTTGGGGAATCAGAGGTACAAATATCATAGGGGATAGGAAATTTGTATTGTTGTTGCCTTGTTGGAGCGTTGACAGTTGGGTTATAAGTTCCTTGCTGTTTCCCCTGGCAGTTAATTCTTTAAGGAATCTGAAGGATCCTCTTTTTTACAGTTATGCTGGCGAAGGACCCAGTTGACCTGTTCTTATTACCTGGTATGAGATCGATCCTGCTTCATCCAGTTCATGTGCCACATGTCTGGAAAAGTTTAATGAGGGTGAACTATTTTTTGATTCTCTTTGCAGGCCTAGCATTTGATAAATCTGGAAGACGATTAGGCCGTGGTGGAGGGTATGGTTGCATAAGCCCCTTGTCAACATTTAAATTCAGTCATTTTCATACAGCTATTTCACTAGAAGAGTCCACATTACATTCATAACTATGTTTCAAGTATTCTTCTGCTAATTTTGAGTATACTCCCTTCCGTCCCAAATAAATGTTACAATTTGCCATTTTTTTTTTGTCCCAAAAAGATAGTCCCATTTCCATGATTGTTATGTTAAAATCTTTAAATTTCCAAATTGCCAACCAAGGAAGAAGAGGATGAGAGCCAACCAAGGAAGAAAGAGGGAGAGATGGGGGTAATAAATATTAGTGATGGAAATGAAAATGGGTTGAGAAAATATTTGATTAGTCAAATGGGACGGAGGGAGTATAATATGCCTCTAATTTTGTGAAATGCACCATGTCTAGTGTGCGAAAGTAGGTGGTATGATTATCTTGTTGTGTTCTATAGCTGTTCCTCATTGCTTATCCCTTGTTCTGGTTTTGCATTGTATCTGCTGCTGATGTTGATAATCTAAAAGCTACTACGATACTTTACTGACAAATTACAAAGATCTTGCCAATGAAAGGAAGTGGGAAGAGCCTCTGTTAAGTAAGTTATGTTGTTTCTTTTCAATCATAAAATCCACGTCTTTTAACAATATAATTTGTTCCTGATTGCAGTTGCGCTGTCATATTCGGTGCAAATTTTGGATGAAGAAGTAATTCCGCTCACTCCAAATGATGTTTTCATAGACGCTCTTGTAACACCCTCCGGTGTGATTCTCATAAGCCCAGCGGCCAAGGAAAGGTGTTCCTGAGAACTTGTTTTTCGGTCTATTGCTGTGACTGAAATGACCTTGAATGTTTTTTACTTTGTTCCTGAACCGCGAGAGTCTTGGCTTTGTAATGTCAGAACTTGGAAGCGGATTTCAAAAAGTTGTTAGGTGAGAACCGTATCAAGTTAATGCTTTCATTAACATTAGAGTCCATGATTGTAATTTGATGGCCGTTGATGTAGTAATGTAACAACCTAATGCAACGTCTATACGTTTTGGTGGCATTTGGGTGAGTGGGATAAATGCAGATGGAGTTAATTTAGATATATTTCTTATTTAAAAATGCGTGGGATAAATGCAGATGGAGTTAATTTGCAGGGTAGTCCAGATGGTTCAATGATCCAAATCATTCTACTACAAATTGGACCATCTCTGATCTGGGGCTGTGAAATTTTGAAATTAACATTCTGAGCAAGCAAAACAAAGTCACAAAATCTTGCTCACGAAGTAAGTTGGCGATATTTTATTAGTTGAATCGATAGTGAATCCGCTACACTCTAATTAAAAACACCAATAAAATCATTACACCTAATATTTTGTGAGCAAGTTTTTGTGACTATTTTGTGCCCCCATTATTATTCTTTTCATTCACTATGCAAGGACCTACACTTTCAAACTTTTCAAAGTAAGATAATGGCCAAAAATGGGAACAAGCCAGATCTCCACCACGAGTCGAACTGCATGTGCACCGGACCTCTAAATGCTACTCCCTCCTTCTCGTAAAAGATGTTTCTATTTGCCATTTATGTTTGCACCAGAAAGATAGTCAATTCCCAAAATTGTTAGGTTAAAACCAGAACTTTCAAAATTGACAACTAAGGAATAAGAATAAGAAGGAAAGAGGAGAGGATGAGGGACACAATGGAAGAAAAGGGAGCAACGGGGATTTCAATAAACAGAGTTGACTGTGCTCCTGGAGCAGTCAACCCACCCCACTGACTACGTTATCAGTGACATCAAATCCAAGTTTGGATCTTAAACTGTTGCCATAACTACTTCTCTCTAGTTTCTTAAAATTTTCTCCTTATGTATTTTTTTATTATTAAATTTTCTATCTTATGATGCTAATTTCCATATCCATTAAGCAATTACTACCTCTGTCCCCGTCGAAATGTCCCAACTTTCCTTTTTTTTTTTGGTGTACCATTTAAAATATCTTAACCCAAAAAAGGAAAGTTTTTTATTACTTTTTTATTTGTGGGACCCACTTGTCATACTCACAATAAATATCCACTAACTATTCTCTACCCCACTTTCTCTTTCCTACATCACTTTTCATACTCACAACATTTATTTCACTATACACTTTTTACATTATATATATTCATTCCTTAATTCCCGTGCAATACTACTTTTGGGACACTTCGGCAGGGACAGAGGGAGTATTATATTTACAGAGATTATCGTTTTAATGTACCATGCTAGTAATTGAAAATCACAGGAAGATGACAAATGAAGTAAACGATAAAGGGGAGATAAAATTGGATTTAACTAAATAAGATTATTATACCAGTACAAATATGATTAAGTACACTTAATGAGTTAGATAAATTATAATAACATAAATGAAAATTTCTACAGATGCTATAATATATGATCATAATTATAAGAATGGTCTAGCAAATAATACGTACCAGCGGGGAACTTTGCTTTGAAGAAGTCCGTAGTAATTATGTGTCCCTGGATTCTTCTAATGTCTGTCTGATTGATTAAGCGATTGCAATGTCAGTTCATGTGGCTCTCTCAAAGCTACTGCCTAATTGCATGTGAAGCCACTCTGGTTGTGATACCTGACCGTAATCCCTTCCTGCTGCTTGAACACCATATATCATTCCAGCTGGATCAAATGATGGTGGTCCAAGCTAAAAAAAAAAAAAAGATATCAGCAGTCAGAATAAAACATACATTAATTTGTCTTTCTTCCGTGGTCCAGAACTTTAGCTTACGTCTCACATGTATAAGAACGTTGTCGTACATGAGGATTGCCCCTAGGGAGTATAAGCACCAATAATATTAAAAGAAAAAGGAAAAGGTCATATATCTTCAAGCTAGATATCTAAACACACAGAATAATCATTTTGATTTTTCTAGAAGCAAGTACAAAGTACTCATCCATTTCGCTAATAAAAGTCCAACTTTTTATTTTGGGAAGCTCTACTTAAGAGAGTTCCATTTTAAAACCAAGTCTTAGTAATTTTTCGGGTAAATACAGAAATATGCCCCTGAACTTAAGGATTGGATGCAGATATGCCCCTAGCGTCAAAAATTGGCACATTTGCCCCTAAACTCAATGAATAATAGGGCAGATTTGACCTCCGTTAAATTTCCGTCCAAAAACTAACAGTTTTGATGACTACACAGCTTGTGTGGACATTTTACATAAATACGTGGAAATAAAATATCCAAATGGACATGCTGATGTATGACAATACAACACTACGCCGTTTATATGATGTGTAAAACGACATCATCTTGAGTTAAATTTCTATTTGGTCACTAACCTATTGAATTTGTTTCGGTCCGATCACAATTTAAATTTTGCTAAACTAGTGACCACAAAAGTCAGAAAAATTATATAAAAATAAATTTCTTCTTTTACTAAAAAAAAATATTCCATGCTATTTATTTCTTAACATTACTTATTTTTTTCACTAATTTTTTAAATAACATTTTTTTAACTATCTTTATTTTTTTCAATAAAAGGAAAAAATATTTTTATATTTTTTTTTTTTCTTATTTTAGATTGCAAGTACAATCTCAACCCACCTTAACAATTAACTTGGATTTTTTTCCATTTGTACAACAACCTTTTAAATTTTAATAATGCTTGAGTTTGACTATATTGCAACCTTAGCACCACCACTCCTCGCCACCAAGCCGCCCCATCATTCCCATCCTACCACCAAATCACTACAACCAACCACCACCACCACTACCACAAATCAATACCAAAACAACATTCGACCTCTAGAACTTCAACCATATAGAAATGCAACACACGCGCACACCCATAAACACACGCGCACATACACATCAATGCATACAAAATTCAAACACAAATTCAGATCTAGATCTATATTCAGATCTATATCAAGATCTAGATCTAAATAGAGAGAGAGAGAGAGGGGGATAGAAGAAACGGAGGAGAGAAGACACCGGAAATGGGTGTGGGAGGCGACCGGAGAAGACGAAGGCATTAGAGAGGTGAAGAGAGAAGGAGACGACGCACTAAACTGTTGGGAGGCGACCGGAGAAGAAATTTATTTTTATATAATTTTTCTGACTTTTGTGGTCACTAGTTTAACAAAATTTAAATTGTGATTGGAACGAAACAAATTCAATAGGTTAGTATGAAAAGTGAGATAGGAGAGAGAAAGTGGGGTAGGAATAACAATTGAATTGTTGTTGTGAGTATGACATGTGGGTCCCATTAATATAAAAGTAATAAAACATTTCCATTTTAGAAAGTGTATAGTGTGTAGTTTGTAGTGGGACGGATAATTTCTAAAAGTTGTAGAGTAGCTGTTAACAGCTACTCTACAACTTAACAACTACTCTACAGCTTTCAAGGTGTTACAAGATAACACCTTCTGTGAGACTTTGAGTAATATTTGTTTGAAATAACTCCATTAGACAAGTGAAAATCGCAAGGACTCTATTTCTTACTAGAGCCGCTTATGTTGATCTTTATGTAATTACTGACATAAAAAGTTGCAAGCATTTTCATAAAGACGCAAAGTATTTATTTATTGGGGGGGGGGGGGTCGTGCGTGTGGAATTTCTAAGAGATTGACATCATGTCAATTTTTCTACTGGAACTTGGATAAGAAAAGCCTTCATAAACTGGCAAACTATATTAAGGGAAGTGAACTTACATCTTTTGTAGGAAAACCTTCCACGGCAGGGTTAATCCTTGTATTTACAGCTTCAAGCTTCATCGACAAGAACTATACCATTAGCACAGAAAACAGAGTCAGATTCAAGGTAAGCAGTGTCAAGAATGCTGAGAAGGCTGAAGAAATAGAGTAAGTCACAATTACCTCAACCTGGTGCTGCAGTGACTGTATGTAATTAATTATCTCATCAAGGACAAGAGCTTTTCCTATAACCTGATCAAGTGATTCTTTTACATCAATACATAATGCACTTCAAGTGAGGGGCAAAGCCAAAAAATGCTGAACGAGGAAAAACTGAAAAATGGTTTTTTTCGTGGTAAGCCATGAACTTTGAATAAATCAACTTTTTCAAGGCTGTATATACATATATATATGTAAATATATATACATACATATAAACAGTATATATGTATATATATACATACATATATACTGTATATATGTATATATATACATACATATATATATGTATAATTGTACATATATACACGTGTATATATGTATACATATACATACACGTGTATATACGTACATATATACATATATATGTACGTATATATATATATATATATATATACACTCCCTCCGTCCCATTACGAAAGGCACAAAATGGGTTTTGCACAAAAAAAATAAGAAAAGTGTATAGTGGGACAAGTGTTGTGAGTATGAAAAGTGAGGTAGGAGAGAGATAGTGGGTAGAAAATTGTAAGTGGATAGATGATATGAGTATAACAAGTGGGTCCCATGAATAAACAAGTATTAAAAACTTTCTTTTGAGCTTGTGCCTTTTGTATTGGGACACCAAAATGGGGCTTTTGTGCCTTTTGTAATGGGACGGAGGGAGTATATATATATGTGTGTGTGTGTGTGTGTGTGTGTGTGTGTCTGAGGGGGCATGGAAATGAGACTTTATTCCCTACACACAAAAAAGTAGGCTAATTTGACAGATTTGTTTTTTAAGATTAAAATTCGAACAGTCCCACAAGAATCACACTCACGCGCACAAGCACCCACACACCTTGTTGCATCCAGGGACCAAATCTTGAAGAATCTTCATCCTCTCACTGATTTTTTCTCTTCTTGCCTGGGAAATATGTGGTTGAAATATTAAAATGCTGCCAGAGTTAGCGGAATATGGATAAAAGAAAAATGACATGGTAAGTTAGAGGCAGGAAAAAACAATTACTCTTTCAGCTAGGCTATGGCTATCAGTAGCTTGACCCCGTCTTGCTCTCACATGAATGTAGTCTTTAGGGGGTTCAGAAGGCTTACTGTTCTGTTCAGCTGGCTTGCTACCTGATCCAGTAATCGTTTCCATTTCAACTTTTGAACTGCCGATCTCAACTTTTGATCCCAATAGTTTCACTTGTTTACCACTCAAATTGCTCTGACCAGCAAGAAAAGAAAGACTAATTAACATTAACCCCATCAACAAGAGAAATCCTGACCTCCACATGGAGGGTAATCACTAAGTTAAAGCTTTAACCACACCAATCACATTAGAACTCATTACCGAAAATAATTAATTAGAACAACAAAATTAATGTCATAAGCAATCAAAAACATTAACAATACTCCTATATAGGAGTAGCAAATTTGCAATTACCAGAAGATATGTAAAATTGGACGTAATAAACAAAAAAAAGGCAATTGAAAGGCCAACACTTGAGAAAATCAAGGAGATACTATATTATTATACATATTACAGAATTAAACTATAAGGATAAAGAATAGCATCCAAGAAAATTTTGAAAGCAGCTAACATCTTATACTAGCTAAATCTCTGGTATAAAAAATCAGGCTTAATATATAATTCAACTGAAAAAAATGAAAAAGCTTCCATTCTAATCCCAAGTCAAATTATTTAGCTAGAATTTATCAATAGAACTTCCTATTCAAAATTGAGATAGCAGAATTCACAAATCACGCCCGAGCTAAGCAAACCAAATGTTAAAATCAAGGAAAATCAGGAAGAATATGAAAGGTAAAAGAGATAAAATACCAAATCATTGCCACTACTGGTTGAAACAATCTTAGAAGATTCATCTTCTGAATTGGCATTCCTCCGTTTCTAGGCATCACCACCACTGTCACAGCGACTGCCACTGTAGTAAGTGACGGTTGATTCCTCCGGCAGAGAGGACATATTATCACGATTCAATTCACAAATTCCAGTGAAGCTTCCCATCCTAAGCCCCAAATTAGCTCCTCCAGCAAATTCATTGGCATTGATGGAGAAGGGCCAAATCTCAGACAAAGTGTAGGAAGAAGGATTAGCGGCAGAGAAGGAAGCCTCACTTATTATTGGAGGATCCATTCGGTTCCTCAATAATATTGGTACCAAAAAAAAGGCAAAATTCAATGTAAAATCGAGGTGAGAGATGGTTAAACCCTAGACAATGTGTGTTTGAAGATGCAATTGAGGTAGTGTAGTAGAGTGGAAGTGAATAGTTGGAAACAGTAATGGTGAGGATTATGATAATGACGAAGTGGAAATCTATATATATATAGAGAAGGATGTATAGATTTAGAGAGAAAATTTGTTTAGAGAGAGAGAGAGAGAGGTAGACAGAGCAGGGATGGATAGACAAAAACCATATTTTCATGAAATTATCATAGTAGTTTTCAAAAAAAATCAAAATGTTCTCATCGAACATTTAAAATTTTCAAAATGTGCTTACTCCATTAACAAATTCAATTAAAATTTAACAAAATTTAGCCATATGACTTCACATCACATGACTAGTTTTATTAAATACTCCCTCTGTCCCAGCCGAGTGTACACTTATTTCTCTTTTGATCCGTTCCAGTCGAGTGTGAACCGTCCAAAATGGAAGGAAATCTTCACTATTTATCCCACTCATTCTCTCTCCTATTTTACTTTTACACTCACAACATTCTCTCTCCTAACTATTCTTTCCACTCATTCTCTCTCCTATTTTATTTTTACACTCACAACATTCTCTCTCCACTTTTTCTCTCTCTTACTTTTCCTTAATCGATGTGCCCAACATTTTGGTTCACACTAGGCTGGGACGGAGGAAGTACGACCTATGATAAATGGTTTTTTGGGGAAATTAATTTGTAATACTCCCTCCGTCCCATTACAAATCACAAATATTCTTTTTTTTCCGTCCCATTACAAACCACAAATTCACTATTTCCTCCACTCATTCTCTCTCCTATCATTATTTTAATACTCACAACACCATTATAATTTACTATTCCCTCCACTCATTCTCTCTCCTATTTTACTTTTACACTCACAACATTTATATCATTATTTTTTTCCTTAATCTCCGCGTAAACAGTAAATTTCCTCTTTCTACCGGGACGGAGGGAGTATTTCTTATTATGTGCTAATGATATTTTACATTCAAAAAAATTGTACTATTCATCATACATGTCAACAATATTAACAAATTGATTGAAAACTTAATGAACATCATTCACTTTAAGTAATGTGACTAAATTTCTTTAGGTTTTTAACGAATATATTAACGGAGTGAGCATATTTTAAAAATTGTGAAAGTTCAGTGAGATCATTTTGAAAAATAATAGTTCAGTGAAAATAATTTGAAAAAAAAAACTAAAATTTAGTAACGAAAATATTTATTTTTATATTTTATAAAAAGGAATAGTTTTTAAAATGAAGTGCTACTACTAAATATTTGAAATTTAATATTCCCTCCTCTCTAAATAAGCTCAAGAAGAAAATAAAATAAACTTAGATCTATTCCATCCATTCCAAGTTGATATTTTTTTTATTTCAAAATATGTTAATTTTGATTTATTTTATTTTAATGGATCAAATTGTCCTATCATTTTTAACCTTTCAAATTCAATCCATTTGAAGTGTCATAACTAGAGTAAGAATATGTGGCATTTGAGATGGTAGAGAAATGGTAAATCCGAAAAATGAGAGATAATTTATATTGTCCGTCCTCCTAATGAATGTTTATTTTTTTTAAACTTGGAGAAAATTTAAAAATGTTCTGAAAATTAATTTTGGGACGAAGGAAGTAATTTTCTTGATTACTTTTATTTTGCTAAAAGGAGGAAATAACATTTTGATCACGAAACTATACTATAGGCCAATTTCTAATGACTTCACTATTATTTATTTATTTTTTCAATTGTACTTAATGAAAAATTTCACATTTTTCAATGTCACCACTTCGTTTGATAAATTGTCAAAAACCTAGTGAAAATTAGTCATATAACCTTGAGTGACTAACTTAGGTTAAGTTTTTGACAACTTTATTAAGTTAGGTGAGCCATGTGAAACTCAATTGCATTTAAAAATGCGATTTTTCCCCTAAACCCCACATAAACATAAGTCAACAAAGTTGTCAAAAAGTTAACCTAAGCTAGTCAGGTGAAGTCACATAACTAACTAACTTTTGTTAGATTTTTGACGATTTGTTGAACAGACAATTAACATTGTAAAATGTTAAAAAGTTCAGTGAGGACAATAAAAATAAAAAATAGTATATATATATATATATATATATATATATATATATATACTCCTCCGACCCGATTCACTTTGGCCAAATGAATTCGCACAATAAGCAGAAAAAGTTAATAAAATAAAAGAAATGTGTGGTAGAAAATGAAGAGAGGGAATGAGTGGGGTAAATATTAGTGTTGGTTGAATAAATTGAGTGGTGGAAAATGAAGAAAGAGAATGAGTGGGGTAAATAGTAGTGTTGATTGAATAAATTGAGTGGTGGAAAATGAAGAGAGAGAATGAGTGGTGGGGTAGAGTGAATATAAAATTATAAAAAGTTTGCCATTTTGAATAGTGCCAAGTGAAGTGGGATGGATCAAAATGGAAATTAGTGTCAAGTGAAGTGGAACGGAGGAAGTATATATACTCCCTCCGTCCCGGAACAATCTTCACACTTTCCCTTTTGGGCGTCCCAAAACTTACTTCACACATTTAAAACTTACCTAAAATGGAAAGGAATCTTTACTATTCCCTCCACTCATTCTCTCTCCTACATTATTTTAATACTCACAACACCATTATAATTTACTATTCTCTCCACTCATTCTCTCTCCTATTTTATTTTCACACTCACAACACTTTCAATATAATACTCCCTCCTTAAAATCAGTGCAAACAGTGTTTGTGAACTAAGTTCCGGGACGGAGGGAGTATATATATATATACTCCCTCTGTCCCGCTACAAACCGCACACTTTCTATTTTGGGCGTCCCATTACAAACCGCACACTTCCTAAAATAGCAAAGAATCTTTACTATTCCCTCCACTCATTCTCTCTCCTACATTATTTTAATACTCACAACACCATTATAATTTACTATTCTCTCCACTCATTCTCTCTCCTATTTTACTTTTACACTCACAACATTTATATCATTATTTTTTTTCTTAATCGCAAACAACAATGCTACACTAACGGGACGGAGGGAGTATATATATATATATATATATATATATATATATATATATATATATATTAGAAATTGGCGATTAAAATATTAGTTTGGCCAAATTAAAACTTCAAGTCATTTTGAAATTAATTTTCATAATATTTTATTACACTTCAAAAAAATTATACAAATAGATGATGGCTATTTGTTTTGTCATGACCTCTTTTATTTATTAAAACAAATCAGTATCACCCTTTAAATTGTACTTTCAGGTCCCCCACACAAATCACCCTTTAACTCACTTCCCATTTGTACTCCAAAGAGATGCGATCAGACTTTATAGAGAAATGGGAATAGCACAGTTTTACCTTCTATCTGTGTTACTGTGTATGTGCTCCACGTTTCGTATCAAGATGAATGATCGACAGTTTTATTAATTTATTTTTGATCAATAATAGATTTTTTATTTTGGACATATGTAGTATATCGTGGAGGGGTGTAAGCGAGTTCGTTTCAAATCACGATTTGAAACTGAACCTGATGCGATTTTGAAAATTAGGTTTGGGCCCAATTAGTAAGATTAGGCCCAATAAAAAAGAATGGGCCAAATATGTTAAGTTCAAGTTTTGTGAATAAGCCCACAACACTGATGCGACATATGTGATTGGGGCAACATGGGCGATCACGCGACATAGGTAAGATGGTGCGTGAGAGTACGGCTGAGTAAGAAATCATACTAAGCGAGAAACACGTTAGGCCTGTTGACAATTCGTTGTAATGGCTAGTCACAGTGGGGGGCTCACCAGCTATGAGGTTGTGATTTATGGCGACCTAAAGAATGTCGCTTTCCCCTTAGTTGTCATACGCGTTTAGACGTTTCAGAGCACCATTCCGGTTGGCGCCTCCATGTTCTACCCTAGCCGCCATTACTGGATAGTTGATGTGACAAGGTGAACAGTAGAATCCCACTAACCTTGGAGTTGGTTGAGGACCCTTGGTGGATGATTGACAAGTGTCCTCCCCATGTGCAAGGCTCATGGGGGGCTTGGGAGTATAAAATAGAGGAATAGTGTCATTTGCATGGTATGTTACTCTCTCTACCCTCTAAGTTTTCTCTCTCTAAACTCCATTGTTGATTAACTGATTTGTGATCAAGAAACCTTACTCTCACGCCGGAGGGGTCTTGCCGGAGCCACCCCCGACTTAGTTTACGTTTGCGTGTGCAGGATATCAACTAAGGAAGGACAGTCGAGTTATCCTGTTTTCACTCATTCAGTTTCTGTGCAACCATTGTTTGGGATGGCAGCATCAAAACCAAATCAAATCGTGCATTTTAGTTTGGTTTTTAAGCAATAATATTGGTTTGTTTCGGTTCCAAAAATTGTCAAATTGTGTAGTTCGATTTGGTCTGCGGTCTGGACCCCAAACCACGATTCGAGACCGCGAGATCGAACCACCAAACTGTTCAATATTAACTCTGGATATATATGCATATCTTTCATATCCACCTCATATTTAGATTTGAAACCCCCTAATTTTATTCATGAATTTTAATCCATAACCCTTTTTCTTTTGATTAATCTTCATGTAATAATGTTAATTTACTATTTAGCACATACCATTACAAGTACTCAAATGACATGTTGTTATCATAAACATTGAAGCACAAATTTTAAATTGTGTTTAAATACTGAATATCTTCTATATGTTATGTCTGGAACATCAAAACAAACATGACAATGAATTGTGTAGTGTGAAACGATTTTCTAATTAATGGTTTAAGCAGTGTTATATTTCATAGTTGAACCGTGGTTGAATTAAGGTTTAAACCGCGGTTCGAACCAAATCGAACCAAATTACGATGGTTTGATTTAGTTCGGTTTGAATTTTTTTCATAATTCGGTTCATTTTGAGATTTTTCCAAATCGATGACTTCAATTTGTAAATTGGCCCAAACCGAACAATTTACACCCCTAGTAGTATTGTGATATTTCTAGATCCACATAAAAAATTATGGACTTTGATTCTAATATATAAGCTTCAACTCCACTATTTCTTCTGGACATCAATAATATTCATACACTTTTGACATCAATAATATTCATACACTTTTGGATGACCATACAATAATATTTATAAAATTTTGGATGGCCATACAAATATTTTTCTTTTTATTACTTCAACTCCAATATTTCTTGAACAAATTTTTTTTTTTTTTTTTGCTTCAAAAGAAAAACATAATAACCAATTAAAAGAACACTAATTTTAGCCTCATCAGGCCATCATCTACATCCATTTCACTCACATTTAAAAATTTAATCATTTTAATCATTCAAATTTATAAATCAAATATATAATTAAGACTTTCCCTTTTTAATAAACAAAAATAAAAAATGGACACATCGAGACTGAGAAAGCGTCGATTAATGAAGGGGCTGATTCCTGTGCCTATTTTGAAGCTAAGACAAATATCATTATTTCTTTGATGTTTAATTTGCTGTCCCACCCGAAAAAGATATAAAACGGTCCTTACACGAAAATTAACTAGAGCGTATAGTAAAGTAAATGTTGTAAGTACGATAGAGAAAGTGAGATATGAAATAGTAAGTGAATAGTTATTGTGTGTGTGATAAGTGGGTCCCATTAATAAATAAGTAATAAAAAAATTCCATTTCGATATTGTGTCTTTTGAAATACACTCAGAATGAATTTTTCGGGTAGAATAAGGAGAATATTAAATAGAGTTGAAGAAACAATTAAGAGATTGGTAGTACATAATAATAAATAGGTTTAGAAAAAGGGTTTGAGGTTGAACAAGCCTAACCTCTCTCCTTGTTCATCAATTTGTCTTAGTGATAATAAGAAAGTCCAGTTTTTGCCTAACCTTTGTCCTCACTCAGTTAAGACTTTCAAAACCAACAAATCTGTTAATTAGAAAGTTGATACAACATCATCCCTAAGATGGGTTAATAGTGGCCCTAATGATGGTTACAATTCTATTGTGTAATTGGCATATACTTCCTCCGTCCCCCACCAATTGATACTTATTTCCTTTTTGGTTCATTCCACATCAATTGATACTTACCCAAAATGAAAAGGAATTTTTACTATTTATCCCACTCATTCTCTCTCCTATTTTACTTTTTCACTCACAACATTCTCTCTCCTAATTATTCCTCTCACTCATTCTCTCTCCTATTTTACTTTTACACTCACAACATTTTCTCTCCACTTTTTTTCTCTATTACCTTTCCTTAATTCGCGTGTCCATTTTTTTGGTATCAAATGGTGTGAAACGGAGGGAGTATGTAATTGGTACACTTTGGAGAATGACTAACTCCTCCCCTACCCTTTCCTTGTTGAGTAATTGACAAATTTAAAATTATTGTAAACAATGCTTCACTATTGTGTTGTAATTAATGATTCTCTATCAAGCAAAGAGACCTAACTTGCGCCTTATTCTCGATTTATCTTCTTTTCTAGCTTTAATTCTTTGCCCTTATATTCGTTTAGTGAAATTCGATGGGTGAATATGCTTATTGTCATTAGAGACATTCTCTTCTATGCTGTACTGGTATTTTCACTCCTCACTATTCAAGTATCCTTCCAGATATTATCATCACGCCAACGATGCTGTTTTTTCATAATTATTTACAATGGGAATCTCGCTTTGTTAGTGTGGAGTGGGTATAAGACCTACCATGTGTTGGAATAACTATTACAAAATCTCTGCTGAAATTATATAAAACTAATTAACAGAAACAGAAAATACAAGAGAAATAAAAGATTTGTCGAAGATGTCCGAGTCGTGTGAAATCACACTCTCCTTAAGACAAATTACGCCCCCTCACCACGTTGTGCTTGAGTTGTTACGGAACGCTTGCCTCCCAGGATGAAACGGATATACCGGACGGTGGTTGCACAAGAATACCTCCGGCGAACTGAAGTCGATGCTTGAACTTTATCACCACGAATGCAATGCAAGGAGGCCAAAGGGAAGATGAACAATATGCTGCGAAAATGATTGTGGAGATTGTGAAAAACTGTATTTTTTCCCTTGTTGTTGTGTTCTATTTATATATTTCTCCATAGGAAAACTGTCCAACAAATTAAAACCACATTTTTAATTTGTTCAATCAATATTGCAATTATAAACTCCATAGGAAAACTGCCCAACAAATTAAAACCACGTTTTTAATTTGCTCAATCAATATTGCAATTATAAACAATGAATTTGCAATTTATTTCGGCAGTTACATGAGCAGAACAGTTTCTGGACCAGCTGCTGCCGCTGAGGCGCCCGCCTCGTGCTTGGCCTGGCGCCCGCATCACAAAGGCTCGATGGGCAGCTCCTCTTCTGACCTCCAGGCGTCCGCCTCGGCCTGGTTCAGGCGCCCGCCTCGGTGGTGCTCAGCTGAGCTGCACATACTGGACTCCAGGCGCCCGCATGGGTCAAGTCCATGCGCCCGCCTCATTTGCATTTGCAGCCTGTGGGTTTGAAAAAAAAAATTCAAAAAGTGGGCTCGCGCGGACAGGCTATTTCGGAGCTACATTCGTGTCCGCAGGACGCGCATGCACATGAGTTCGGTAGTCCGAAGCCTATTTCGGTCCATGATTTGCACCCCCCCTGCGCACCTGTGCGCGAGAGAGAGCCTCTATGTACCACAATCTTACTCCTTACCAAAGTGTAGAAGTATTTAAACTTAGCCACTTTTTCATCTTTTTCCAATGTGGGATAACCACATTTTACCCATTCCAACCCATTAACTTTGAGCCTTCATATCTCATTCATTTCTCAACCATTTTGAATAAATGAATATATGATTTCAATGTACTCATGGAGTAGAACACAATCCAACAATCAATTTGTCATTTTAACAAATAACAAATTAAGAAAATAACTCATTATTTCCTTCAAACACACACTTTTTTTCAACACCATGCTCTTTCGTGCTCGTAGGTGAACTCAAATTGGGAGAATTTGCACCTACATCAGTATTAATGTCTGAATTTGACTTATTTTGAGGGGATTAATGTTAGAACATGGATTAAATAATATGTGTTATTGAATTCCATATGTTATAATCATTTAATAATGTTAAAGCATAGACAAAATATATAGAATTTCATTAGGTGAAAGTACTATTAAATGATGGGCATAATGGTAACTTCTCACCGCCAACTTTACGAAAGGGTGTGGTCCCTAAATGAAGTGCCCCTTCTCAATCTATATATAGGCTATCCATCAGCCCATTTGAGACACTTAGATTTCATTACAATTCAGTCATAAATCACTCTTCATTTGTCAAAGAAGAACTAGTGTGGGCACAATCATTTAGAAGTACTATCTCCCTACTTTCTCATTTATTCAAGAACAAGATCAAGAACACAATCATGGATTCTTCAGGTACACGCTTCCGTCTTCATCTTCTTCTCTTCTTAATCTAGTTATGAGATGGTTCATGGTTTGATGAATCATTTATGTTTCAACAATTGGTATCAGAGCCTACTTATATTCTAGATCAAGTTTGAGTATTATGAAAAACCTTTATGTTTTATTATGCTTTTGATTCTTCAGATTTCATGATTATCATGTGTTCTTGAATTATTATCATACTCTAATTCAGATTCTAGAGTATTGTATTAAAATCTAAATTCTAAATTTTGGTTTTACTCAAAAGGCTTTCAATTCTTAATGTAAGATTATCCCATTTTGGACATAACCACCATTATTGGATGCGTTGTGAGTTTGTTCAAATGTATAGCCACACATTTAAAAATGTGATGTAAGTATGCGGATCTACTTGCTTTGGTTGAATATTGATTCACCATTAAGTTAAGAATTGATAGTCTAAATCTGGAAAATTTGATGTTCAGAGGCTGCTCGGCCGAGCACATTCCTTGACTCCGCCGAGCACCCCATTTGTATAAGCACAACGTTTGAAATTTTTTTGAAAATGCGCCATCCAACGGTCACGATACTAGGCCGAGTCAAGGATAGTACTCGGTCGAGCACCCATAAGGACTCGGCCGAGCACCCTTAAGGACTCGGCCGAGCACCCTTAAGGACTCGGCCGAGCGTGAAGGATCAGAAAGGGGTGTTCTCTGGAGTGTTTTGCTCGTCCGAGCACTTTCCTAACTCGGCCGAGCACCACTTGATTTTGATCAGATTTTCAAAATTTTCAATCTTTTGCTATTTTGATCAATTTTCATTCATTTTTTTAGTAAAGTTCACATTAATTTGTGCCAAGAATTTTGTGATAATTTGTTAGTAAATTATAGTATCTGGACACCAGTCGCGCTTCGGCGGTTCTTAGAGTTATCAAACTTTAAAGAATGGACGGGTAGAACAAAAGGATTACTATCTTTTATTAATAAATTTCATTAATTACCTTAAGGTCTTATGTTTCCGATTAATTATATTCTTAACATTTTGGACAAAATTAACATGCTTGTTTCTCAAAGGAGACCTTGTTGATTAAATTCAAACTTGTTAAAAGATGAATGTAAATGTTGATATGTGATAACATGCTTGTTTTCCAAATGAGACCTTGTTATTGACTAAGTATTTGCATTTATGGGGTAATAATTGAATAAAAACTTTTGATTATTTTAAATACTTTGTACCATCCCAAAGGAAGGCGGGTGTTTAAAATGAATTGTTTGTGTTCTTTATTGCCGGGTAACAAGTACCTTAAATTTTAGGACATTTTTTATGCTTGAATCGGCCCAAAGGAAGGCAAATGTTTAAAATGTATTGTTTAGATTATTTTTTCACCCTAAGATAAATCAAATTGTGAGTCAATTCGCAATTCAAAGATTAGTCTTGATGTCATGTTGATTATCTTTTATTTTGATAGAATTCATTTGATATAATTAATCATTGTGTAGATTCTTATATATGTTTTTGTGTTTCATCTTGTTCTTCTCCCTCAGATTTGATTAATGCTTCATCTGTAACTACTGCCATTAATAACATACCTTTGCTTACTGGGACCAATTTTAAAACTTGGAAAAAGAAAATAACTATGATCTTAGGCTGCATGGACCTTGATCTCGCATTAAGAGAACCAAGTCCCGCCCCTCTTACTGACAAAAGCACTACGGAAGAACGCTTAAGTCTAGAGAGGTGGAACCGTTCTAATCGCGTGTAGAACAAAAGGATTACTATCTTTTATTAATAAATTTCATTAATTACCTTAAGGTCTTATGTTTCCGATTAATTATATTCTTAACATTTTGGACAAAATTAACATGCTTGTTTCTCAAAGGAGACCTTGTTGATTAAATTCAAACTTGTTAAAAGATGAATGTAAATGTTGATATGTGATAACATGCTTGTTTTCCAAATGAGACCTTGTTATTGACTAAGTATTTGCATTCATGGGGTAATAATTGAATAAAAACTTTTGATTATTTTAAATACTTTGTACCATCCCAAAGGAAGGCGGGTGTTTAAAATGAATTGTTTGTGTTCTTTATTGCCGGGTAACAAGTACCTTAAACTTTAGGACATTTTTTATGCTTGAATCGGCCTAAAGGAAGGCAAGTGTTTAAAATGTATTGTTTAGATTATTTTTTCACCCTAAGATAAATCAAATTGTGAGTCAATTCGCAATTCAAAGATTAGTCTTGATGTCATGTTGATTATCTTTTATTTTGATAGAATTCATTTGATATAATTAATCATTGTGTAGATTCTTATATATGTTTTTGTGTTTCATCTTGTTCTTCTCCCTCAGATTTGATTAATGCTTCATCTGTAACTACTGCCATTAATAACATACCTTTGCTTACTGGGACCAATTTTAAAACTTGGAAAAAGAAAATAACTATGATCTTAGGCTGCATGGACCTTGATCTCGCATTAAGAGAACCAAGTCCCGCCCCTCTTACTGACAAAAGCACTACGGAAGAACTCTTAAGTCTAGAGAGGTGGAACCGTTCTAATCGCGTGAGCCTAAGTATCATGCAAAATGTAGTCCTGGAGACTTTTCTGAATAGTGTCTCCGAGGATGTTGGAGCTAAAGGTTTCTTGGATGCCCTAGAGGAACGCTTTGCAAAAACCGATAAATCGGAAACAAGTGCTACCTTAAAGAAGCTTGTTTTCATGAGGTACAAGGGCACCAGAAGCTTAAGGGAATATATAATGGAAATGTTTCATCTACTAAATTAAAGGCACTCAAGTTGGAACTTTCGGAAGACTTGCTTGTGCATTTGGCTTTAATTTCTCTTCCTCATCAATTTGATCATTTTGAAACGACCTATAACTGTCAAAAGGACAAGTGGAACATCAATGAGTTGATTTCACATGTGACAGAGGAAGAGGATAGATTGAAACAAAATAAACCCGAAAGTGCTCATTATGCATCTATCTCTTCTCGTGGGACAAAGAGAAAAGGTAAGGAGATTGCGGTTGCAACAAAGAAGCCTAAGGGATCATCAAATGATCAAAAGGTGAAGAAATGCTTCTTTTGCAAGGATCTTACTCACATGAAGTATGACTGCCCTAAATATCGCCAATGGCGAATTAAGAAAGGTATGTCAGTTAGCTTTGTTTGTACCGAGGCAAATTTAGTTTCAATTCCTTCGCATACATGGTAGTTAGATTCTGGAGCAACTACTCACATAAGCTCATGTATGCAGGGTTGCCTGAACTATCGAACGCTCAATGAAGATGAAAGATATATCTACATGAGAGCTGGAAAGCCGATAGAGGTGGAGGGCATAGGGAATTTTAGATTATCTCTTAGTACCGGATGTTTTTTGGTTTTGAATAATGTATTTATTATACCATCTTTTAGACAGAATTTGATTTCCGTCACTACATTAGATAGGGAAGGTTATTCCTGTATCTTTGGTAATAATAAATGCAATTTATTTTTCAATTCAAAGCTCTTTGGTACTAGTTCTTTATCTTATATTGATAATCTATATTTACTTGACACAGTCAATTCATTAAATGAGTCCCATAATAATGAAACTAACTCTAGAGGCGTAAAACGAAAGTTTTCAAGTAAAAATTCTTATACCATATGGCATAGGCGTTTGGGTCATATCTCTAAAAGGAGAATTGATAAGCTTGTGTCCGAGGAAATATTACAAAAGCTTGATAATCCGAAAAATAACTTTTGTATTGAATGCCTTAATGAAAAATTTACAAACAACAACAAAAATAAAGAATCCTTGAGAGATACAAAAGTCTTAGAACTGATTCATACGGATATATGTGGTCCGTTCTCTACCCCTTCATGAAACGGACAAACATATTTCATTACGTTTATAGATGACTTCTCACGTTATGGATACATTTATTTGCTTCATGAAAAGTCTCAATCATTGGAGGTTTTCAAGTCTTTTAAAGCCGAAGTTGAAAATCAGCTTGAAAAGACTATTAAGAACGTTAGATCCGATCGTGGTGGTGAATACTACGGTCGGAATGACGGTTCAAGAGAACAACGTCCAGGTCCTTTTGCTCGCTATTTGGAGGAGTGTGGGATTGTCCCTCACTACACCATGCCGGGGACACCTAGCATGAATGGTGTAGCCGAGAGACGTAATAGAACCCTTAAGGATATGGTAAGAAGTATGATTTCTTGTACTTCTTTGCCTCACTCATTATGGGGTGATGCCTTGAAAATCGCAACCTACCTACTTAATCGAGCTCCTTCAAAAGATACTAACAAAACCCCTTATGAATTATGGACAGGCAAGAAACCGCCCCTAAATCATCTTCATGTTTGGGGTTGTCCAGCCGAAGCTAGGCCTTATAAACCTAACGAAGGAAAGTTGGAATCTAAGACCGTTAGTAGTTATTTTGTAGAATATTCTCAAAGATCTAGGGGATATAAATTCTATGACCCAAAAACTAGAACCTTTTTCGAGACGAGAAATGCTAGGTTCTTTGAGGATGTTAAATTTAGAGGGAAAAATTTAAATAGTAATTTTGAATTTGAAGAGTTAGAAGAGGAATTTGTTTCTATACCTCTTCCTATAGTTCTTATCGAAAATCAAGCACTTGTGCCTGAAATACGACAAGAATATAATATTCAAAATGACGTTAATTCTCCTATTAATGAACAACATGAAAATGTTGATGAGAAAATTCAACACCCTCAACATCAAGAAGAACTGATGCCTTTAAGAAGGTCTAATAGAGCAAGAAGGAATGCAATTTCGGATTATTATGATGTTTATCTTGCCGAGAATAAGGAACCGTTAGGTTTAGTGAGAGATGAACCTATCACCTTCCATGAAGCCATTAGTGATCCAAATTCTCATAAGTGGATTAATGCCATAAATGAAGAGTTAAAATTCATGACAAATAATGACGTTTGGGATCTTGTCCCATTACCTAAGAATGTGAAACCCATTGGGTGTAAATGGGTCTTTAAGATCAAAAGGGATTCACAAGGTAATGTGGAAAGACATAAGGCTCATCTTGTCGCTAAAGAATTTACTCAAAAAAGAAGGCATTGATTACAAAAAAACATTTTCACCGGTATTCTCTAAAAATGCCTTTAGGATCATTATGGCATTAGTAGCACATTTTGATCTCTAACTTCATCAAATGGATGTAAAGACAACTTTTCTCAATGGCGACATTGAGGAAACTATCTTTATGAAGAAACCAGAAATGGTGACTGATTCGGATCAAGCTAGTCAACTAGTTTGTAAACTTAAGAAATCCATTTATGGGCTTAAGCAAGCATCTCGTCAATGGTACTTAAAATTTAATCAAGTAATTCTTTCATTTGGTTTTGAAATAAATCTTGGTGAAGATTGTGTGTACCATAAGTTCAGTGGGAGTAGATTTATAATTTTGGTCTTATATGTGGATGACATTTTACTTGCTAGTAATGATAAGGACCTTCTTAAGGAAACTAAGAAATTTCTCTCAAACAAATTTGAGATGAAAGATCTTGGTGAAGCTTCTTTTGTATTAGGAATTCATATACATCGTGATCGTTCACGAGGTATTTTAGGATTATCACAAAAGAGCTATATAGAGAAGGTATTACAAAAGTTTAGCATGCAAAATTGTAAACCACATGACACTCCTGTCTCTAAGGGAGATAAATTCAGTCTAAAGCAATGTCCTAAAAATAATATTGAATCCAAGTTTATGAAAGAAATCCCATATGCATCGGCAGTAGGAAGCTTAATGTATGCACAAGTCTATACTCGTCCGGATCTTGCTTTTATTGTTGACATGCTTGGTCGATACCAAAGCAATCCTGAAAAAGAACACTGGGTTGCAGTCAAAAGGGTGATGAGATACTTACAAAACACAAAGAACTACATGCTTACATATACAAAGTCGGATCACCTTAAGATCGTTGGTTATTCCGATTTCGACTTTGCTGGATGCCAAGATAGTCGAAAATCGACATCGGGTTATGTCTTCACTTTGGCCGGTGGAGCAATTTCTTGGAGAAGTGCCAAACAAACATTAATAACTACTTCCACCATGGAAGCCGAATTTGTTGCTTGCTACGAGGCATCCAATCAAGCTATATGGCTGCGTAAATTCATTGAAGGACTGCGAATTGTCAAAGGTGTTGAAAGACCGCTTAAGTTATATTGTGACAATCGGGCCGCGGTATTGTACTCCAACAACAACAAGAGTTCATCTAAATCTAAACATATAGATATTAAGTTTCTTGTTGTAGGAGAAAGAGTACAAAATGAACAAATAGATATACAACTTATAGGGACAAATTTCATGTTAGCGAATCCATTTACTAAGGCATTATCTCCTTTAGTATTTCACGAGCATGTTGCTCATATGGGTGTAACGACTTTTGATAATGCTTAATTCAGTGGGAGTTTGTGTTGTTTTCATTTATTTGTGTTTATTTTGATCTCATTTGATTAAGTAGGACTAGTTGGAGAATATATATATATGCGTTCTTCATATATATTCATTAATATTTCATGCTACATATCTATACTTAATCTATGTCATTTAGTTGGATATATATATGTGATTAATGTGGGTTTAGTTGCGAATCAATTACAACGACTGCCCCTTTAGTCCCTATACTTATAAGACTAATGGACGGGATTGTGTTGGATGACAATAAACGTGCACATAAGAGTTGTCATTCATGTTATAAATGATTAATGAATTCAGTTAGTAAAAGATACATATTAATGTTAATCCAAGTGGGAGATTGTTAGAACATGGATTAAATAATATGTGTTATTGAATTTCATATGTTATAATCATTTAATAATGTTAAAGTATAGACAAAATATGTAGAATTTCATTAGGTGAAAGTATTATTAAATGATGGGCATAATGGTAACTTCTCATCTCCAACTTCACGAACGGGTGTAGTCCCTAAATGAAGTGCCCCTTCTCAATCTATATATAGGCTATCCATCAGCCCATTTGAGACACTTAGATTTCATTACAATTCAGTCATAAATCACTCTTCATTTGTCAAAGAAGAACTAGTGTGGGCACAATCATTTAGAAGTACTATCTCCCTACTTTCTCATTTATTTAAGAACAAGATCAAGAACACAATCATGGATTTTTCAGGTATACGCTTTCGTCTTCATCTTTTTCTCTTCTTAATCAAGTTATGAGATGGTTCATGGTTTGATGGATCATTTATGTTCCAACAATTGATATCAGAGCCTACTCATATTCTAGATCAAGTTTGAGTATTATGAAAAACCATTATGTTTTATTATGCTTTTGATTCTTCAGATTCCATGATTATCATGTGTTCTTGAATTATTATCATACTCTAATTCAGATTCTAGAGTATTGTATTAAAATCTAAATTCTAAATTTTGGTTTTACTCAAAAGGCTTTCAATTCTTAATGTAAGATTATCCCATTTTGGACATAACCACCATCATTGGATGCGTTGTGAGTTTGTTCAAATGCATAGCCACACATTTAAAAATGTGATGTAAGTATGCGGATCTACTTGCTTTGGTTGAATATTGATTCACCATTAAGTTAAGAATTGATAGTCTAAATCTGGAAAATTTGAAGTTCAGAGGCTGCTCGGCCGAGCACATTCCTTGACTCCGCCGAGCACCCCATTTGTATAAGCACAACGTTTGAAATTTTTTTGAAAATGCGCCATCCAACGGTCATGATACTCGGCCGAGTCAAGGATAGTGCTCGGTCGAGCACCCATAAGGACTCGACCGAGCAACCCTAAGGACTCGGCCGAGCGTGAGGGATCAGAAAGGGGTGTTCTCTGGAGTGTTTTGCTCGTCCGAGCACTTTCCTTGACTTGGTCGAGCACCACTTGATTTTGACCAGATTTTCAAAATTTTCAATCTTTTGCTATTTTGATCAATTTTCATTCATTTTTTTAGTAAAGTTCACATTAATTTGTGCCAAGAATTTTGTGATAATTTGTTAGTAAATTATAGTATCTGGACACCAGTCGCGCTTCGGCGGTTCTTATAGTTATCAAACTTTAAAGAATGGACGGGTAGAACAAAAGGATTACTATCTTTTATTAATAAATTTCATTAATTACCTTAAGGCCTTATGTTTTCGATTAATTATATCCTTAACATTTTGGACAAAATTAACATGCTTGTTTCCCAAATGAGACCTTGTTATTGACTAAGTATTTACATTCATGGGGTAATAATTGAATAAAAACTTTTGATTATTTTAAATACTTTGTACCATCTCAAAGGAAGGCGGGTGTTTAAAATGAATTGTTTGTGTTCTTTATTGCCGGGTAACAAGTACCTTAAACTTTAGGACATTTTTTATACTTGAACCGGCCCAAAGGAAGGCAAGTGTTTAAAATGTATTGTTTAGATTATTTTTTCATCCTAAGATAAATCAAATTGTGAGTCAATTCGCAATTCAAAGATTAGTCTTGATGTCATGTTGATTATATTTTATTTTGATGGAATTCATTTGATATAATTAATCATTGTGTAGATTCTTATATATGTTTTTGTGTTTCATCTTGTTCTTCTCCCTCAGATTTGATTAATGCTTCATCTGTAACTACTGCCATTAATAACATACCTTTGCTTACTGGGACCAATTTTAAAACTTGGAAAAAGAAAATAACTATGATCTTAGGCTGCATGGACCTTGATCTCGCATTAAGAGAACCAAGTCCCGCTCCTCTTATTGACAAAAGCACTACGGAAGAACGCTTAAGTCTAGAGAGGTGGAACCGTTCTAATCGCGTGAGCCTAAGTATCATGCAAAATGCAGTCCTGGAGACTTTTCTGAATAGTGTCTCCGAGGATGTTGGAGCTAAAGGTTTCTTAGATGCCCTAGAGGAAAGCTTTGCAAAAAGTGATAAATCGAAAACAAGTGCTACCTTAAAGAAGCTTGTTTTCATGAGGTACAAGGGCACCAGAAGCTTAAGGGAATATATAATGGAAATGTTTCATCTATCTTCTAAATTAAAGGCACTCAAGTTGGACCTTTCGGAAGACTTGCTTGTGCATTTGGCTTTAATTTCTCTTGCTCATCAATTTGATCATTTTGAAATGACCTATAACTGTCAAAAGGACAAGTGGAACATCAATGAGTTAATTTCACATGTGATAGAGGAAGAGGATAGATTGAAACAAAATAAACTCGAAAGTGCTCATTATGCATCTACCTCTTCTCGTGGGACAAAGAGAAAAGGTAAGGAGATTGCGGTTGCAACAAAAAAGCCTAAGGGATCATCAAATGATCAAAAGGTGAAGAAATGCTTCTTTTGCAAGGACCTTACTCACATGAAGTACGACTGCCCTAAATATCGCCAATGGCGAATTAAGAAAGGTATGTCATTTTACCGAGGCAAATTTAGTTTCAATTCCTTCGCATACATGGTGGTTAGATTCTGGAGAAACTACTCACATAAGCTCATGTATGCAGGGTTGCCTGAACTACCGAACGCCCAATGAAAATGAAAGATATATCTACATGAGAGCTGGAAAGCCGATAGAGGTGGAGGGCATAGGGACTTTTAGATTATCTCTTAGTACCGGATGTTTTTTGGTTTTGAATAATGTATTTATTATACCATCTTTTAGACAGAATTTGATTTCCGTCACTACATTAGATAGGGAAGGTTATTCCTGTATCTTTGGTAATAATAAATGCAATTTGTTTTTCAATTCAAAGCTCTTTGGTACTAGTTCTTTATCTTATATTGATAATCTATATTTACTTGACACAGTCAATTCATTAAATGAGTCCCATAATAATGAAACTAACTCTAGAGGCGTAAAACGAAGTTTTCAAGTAAAAATTCTTATACCTTATGACATAGGCGTTTGGGTCATATCTCTAAAAGGAGAATTGATAAGCTTGTGTCCGAGGGAATATTACAAAATCTTGATAATCCGAAAAATAACTTTTGTATTGAATGCCTTAATGGAAAATTTACAAACAACAACAAAAATAAAGAATCCTTGAGAGATACAAAAGTCTTAGAACTGATTCATACGGATATATGTGGTCCGTTCTCTATCCCTTCATGGAACGGACAAACATATTTCATTACGTTTATAGATGACTTCTCACGTTATGGATACATTTATTTGCTTCATGAAAAGTCTCAATCATTGGAGGTTTTCAAGTCTTTTAAAGCCGAAGTTGAAAATCAGCTTGAAAAGACTATTAAGAACATTAGATTCGATCGTGGTGGTGAATACTACGGTCGGAATGACGGTTCAAGAGAACAACGTCCAGGTCCTTTTGCTCGCTATTTGGAGGAGTGTGGGATTGTCCCTCACTACACCATGTCGGGGACACCTAGCATAAATGGTGTAGCCGAGAGACGTAATAGAACCCTTAAGGATATGGTAAGAAGTATGGTTTCTTGTACTTCTTTGCCTCACTCATTATGGGGTGATGCCTTGAAAACCGCAACCTACCTATTTAATCGAGCTCCTTCAAAAGCTACTAACAAAACCCCTTATGAATTATGGACAGGCAAGAAACCGTCCCTAAATCATCTTCATGTTTGGGGTTGTCCAGCCGAAGCTAGGCCTTATAAACCTAACGAAGGAAAGTTGAAATCTAAGACCGTTAGTAGTTATTTTGTAGAATATTCTCAAAGATCTAGGAGATATAAATTCTATGACCCAAAAACTAGAACCTTTTTCGAGACGAGAAATGCTAGGTTCTTTGAGGATGTTAAATTTAGAGGGGAAAATTTAAATAGTAATTTTGAATTTGAAGAGTTAGAAGAGGAATTTGTTTCTATACCTCTTCCTATAGTTCTTATTGAAAATCAGGCACTTGTGCCTGAAATACGACAAGAACATAATATTCAAAATGACGTTAATTCTCCTATTAATGAACAACATGAAAATGTTGATGAGGAAATTCAACACCCTCAACATCAAGAAGAACCGATGTCTTTAAGAAGATCTAATAGAGCAAGAAGGAATGCAATTCCGAATTATTATAATGTTTATCTTGTCGAGAATAAGGAACCGTTAGGTTTAGTGGGAGATGAACCTATCACCTTCCATGAAGCCATTAGTGGTCCAAATTCTCATAAGTGAATTAATGCCATAAATGAAGAGTTAAAATTCATGACAGATAATGACGTTTGGGATCTTGTCCCATTACCTAAGAATGTGAAACCTATTGGGTGTAAATGGGTCTTTAAGACCAAAAGGGATTCACAAGGTAATGTGGAAAGACATAAGGCTCGTCTTGTCGCTAAAAAATTTACTCAAAAAGAAGGCATTGATTACAAAGAAACATTTTCACCGGTATCCTCTAAAAATGCCTTTAGGATCATTATGGCATTAGTAGCACATTTTGATCTTGAGCTTCATCAAATGGATGTAAAGACAACTTTTCTCAATGGCGACATTGAGGAAACTATCTATATGAAGAAACCAGAAATGGTGACTGATTCGGATCAAGCTAGTCAACTAGTTAGTAAACTTAAGAAATTTATTTATGGGCTTAAGCAAGCATCTCGTCAATGGTACTTAAAATTTAACCAAGTAATTCTTTCATTTGGTTTTGAAATGAATCTTGGTGAAGATTGTGTGTACCATAAGTTTAGTGGGAGTAGATTTATAATTTTGGTCTTATATGTGGATGACATTTTACTTGCTAGTAATGATAAGGACCTTCTTAAGGAAACTAAGAAATTTCTCTCAAACAAATTTGAGATGAAAGATCTTGGTGAAGCTTTTTTGTATTAGGAATTCAAATACATCGTGATCGTTCACGAGGTATTTTAGGATTATCACAAAAGAGCTATATAGAGAAGGTATTACAAAGGTTTAGCATGCAAAATTATAAACCACATGACACCCTTGTCTCTAAGGGAGATAAATTCAGTCTAAAGCAATGTCCTAAAAATAATATTGAATCCAAGTTTATGAAAGAAATCCCATATGCATCGGCAGTAGGAAGCTTAATGTATGCACAAGTCTGTACTCGTCCGGATCTTGCTTTTATTGTTGGCATGCTTGGTCGATACCAAAGCAATCCTGGAAAAGAACATTGGGTTGCAGTCAAAAGGGTGATGAGATACTTACAAAACACAAAGAACTACATGTTTACATATACAAAGTCGGATCACCTTGAGATCGTTGGTTATTCCGATTCTGACTTTGCTGGATGCCAAGATAGTCGAAAATCGACATCGGGTTATGTCTTCACTTTGGCCGGTGGAGCAATTTCTTGGAAAAGTGCTAAGCAAACATTAATAACTACTTCCACCATGAAAGCCGAATTTGTTGCTTGCTACGAGGCATCCAATCAAGCTATATGGCTGCGTAAATTCATTGAAGGACTGCGAATTGTCAAAGGTGTTGAAAGACCGCTTAAGTTATATTGTGACAATCGGGCCGCGGTATTGTACTCCAACAACAAAAAGAGTTCATCTAAATCTAAACATATAGATATTAAGTTTCTTGTTGAAAGTACTATTAAATGATGGGCATAATGGTAACTTCTCATCGCCAACTTTACGAACGGGTGTAGTCCCTAAATGAAGTGCACCTTCTCAATCTATATATAGGCTATCCATCAGCCCATTTGAGACACTTAGATTTCATTACAATCCAGTCATAAATCACTCTTCATTTGTCAAAGAAGAACTAGTGTGGGCACAATCATTTAGAAGTACTATCTCCCTACTTTCTCATTTATTTAAGAACAAGATCAAGAACACAATCATGAATTCTTCAGGTATACGCTTTCGTCTTCATCTTTTTCTCTTCTTAATCTAGTTATGAGATGGTTCATGATTTGATGGATCATTTATGTTCCAACAATTAATCCTTAATATAAAACTTAAAATAACGTTTTATTTCAAATACCGAATATAATTGAACATGTAACAACAATTTTACTTTCGATAGTTAATACTATCTCCGTCCCTAAATGTTTGTCCCATTTGACTTTTCAAACATTTTAATTTAGTGATTTTGAAGCTTTAATTTTGGTTATTTTTACGAACGCTTTGAAAATTATTGATAATATACACCGCCGTTATGTAATACTTCGTCCCTAAATGTTATAAGTTTTGAAAATTTAGTAATTTTGAAGCTTTAATTTTGAAAATGAGACTAATTTTTTGAAACAAAGAAAAAAAGAAAATGAGATAAACATTTAGGAACTAAGGAAGGGAGTATAACATTTGTCCCCAATTCTTATTTTAGTGCTTTATTATTTCATCACCACCATACCATCACATATGGTCCAACACCCACATGGAGAACACCTATTTTTTATGCCCCTAGTATAGTCTAATCTAACTTTTCATCTCAAGGTATTAAACATGTCTACTGTTGATTGGTTAATTTCATTTTAGGAAAGTTTGATAAAATTACGTTTGTTCAAGTTTCCTAATCTGGAAACCCGTACGTATCTAATCATTGGTGGAAATTTTGCCACATTATTATGTCCTTAACCACATTTTCCAACGCCCTCTTTAATAGAAAGTGCTCTTCACATTAGCCACTTTCGCTCAAAATACACGCCTTTAAAAAAGTTAATTTAAAAATATTTGACACTTAATTATTATCAATTAATTATTATCAATGAATTCTTGCTTTTATATACTTATATTTATAATTATGATTCTTTTGAACTAAAATATTCCCTCTGTTCCAATAAAAGCTTCACTAATTATCCAAAAGGGCGTCCCGTTAGAAGCTCCATCTTTTTTTTTTTGGCAAAAAATCTTTACTATTTCCTCCACTCATTCTCTCTCCTATATTATTTTAATACTCACAACACCATTATAATTTACTATTCCCTCCACTAATTCTCTCTCCTATTTTCAAATTACACTCACAACATTTTTTTTCTCTCTCATTTCCATAATTTGTGTGCCCACCCAAAAGGGTGAAACACTTATTGGGACGGAGGGAGTATATCTCTTGAATGTCAAAATCTAATAAAAAATGCATTTTTTAAGCTAAAAAAAATGTGTTTTATTTTTTTCGCTAGTGCCAGTGTTAGTGTAAAAAAATGACAGTGTAAAGTGTAAAGAGTGTCATTGCAAATATTATTAATTGCAAGTGTTAGTGTAACAAAATACCAGTGTAAAGAGAATCAGTACATGAATTATTAAGTACCAGTGTAAAAAGTGTCAATGTTACTGTAAAAAAGTACCAGTGTTAGTGTAAAAAAATGCCGGTCTAAAGATTGTCAGTGCAGTATAGTGGTGTTACCACTAGTGCTGCCAACACCCTCTAAGTGTTATCAGACGAATGTGTTATCACAAGTGTTGACAACACTTTTTAAGTGTTCTCAGAAAACGTCTGATATATTTAGTTGGACATTTCTTATATATGTTATATTGTATTAATATATAACTATACCTGCACAATATATGTTTGTAGTTAGTCTAAATTAGAGATAATAATCATGAGGAGATAAGCTACAAGGATGGAAGAACGAGTCAATGGAAAAGTTACGCATAAATGAGAAGTTATGCATAACTCACTAAACTGGAAGAACCACGTGGGAAGACATATTCAAAGCTGATGTTGCTGAATAAAAGAAGAGTACAAACATAAGAGAGCACGTGGGTACAAGAGATTGAAGCTAAGACTTGGACTCAAAGAAACGTGGTTGCTATTTTTAAGGAATTGACCATTTCTTTAGCTCCACTTGATCAACAACTCATCCTCCTTATCCGAATCAGTTTCAAGTTGTTACTAAGAGTAGCCTACAAGTATTTGAAGGCTATAAATAGGTAAGTGTGTAGACAAGAGCAATATGTCGAGCAACAGACACGGCATAGATTAAAAACAGTTTTGCAGCGAAAATATACACAAGAAATATTTTTTTTTCTCAAGTTATATAATTATATAACTTGAGGGTGCCGCTTAGGCAAGATCTTCTATTCACAATAATATGATTACAAGATCGAAATGTTCCCTATCTATATAACCATGAAGAACTAGGAACTAAGATCAAATACGAAATTTTATCCTTGCCACGACACAATCAAGTCCAAAGACGTTGAAGGTGAAAAATAATTTGTGGGAGGAAGAATCTAAAAGAGCCGATAAATAGATGATCTTTTCTTGTGCAAGTTGTGTGTGTGTTGCTCGACAAATTGTTCTTGTCTACACACTTGCTTATTTATAGCCTTCAAATACTTGTAGGCTACTCTTAGTAACAGCTTGAAACTGATTTTGATAAGAAGGATGAGTTGTTGATCAAGTGAAGCTAAAGAAATGGTCAATTCCTTAAAAATAGCAACCGCATTTCTTTTAACCCAAGTCCTAGATTCAATCTCTTGTACCCACGTGTTCCTCTATATTTGTACTCTTCTTTTGTTCAGCAACATCATTTCGGTCTTGTGATCATATTATTGTGAATAAAAGATCTTGCCTAAGCGGCACCCTCAAGTTATATAATTATATAACTTGAGAAAAAATTATTTCTTGTGTTTATTTCCGCTGCAAAACTGTTTTTCATAAACCGTTTTTAATCTCTGTCGTGTGTGTTACCGTAAGTATTATCAGTTGTGTGTACAACCTTTTTTATAACACTTGCAAACAGGCAATTGACAATTTCAGCATGAATTATTATGTGTCAGTGTAAAAAAATATCAGTGTTAGTGTAAAAAAGTATCAGTGTTAGTGTAAAAAAGTGCCAGTGAAAAAGAGTGCTAATGCATATATTATTAAGTGAAAAAGAGTGCTAATGCATATATTATTAAGTGACAGTGTAAAAATGATTTTTTTTTAAACTTAGAAAAAAACTAGTTTTTTATAAAAACAACTCCTCTTGAATAAACATTTAATTATTTATGTAATTGAATTAGTTTTTGGGGTATGTTAGTCTTTTTTATATGTATGATAGTCTTTTTTAATATGCATGAAAAAATTTAAAACATAATTTATTTTCAAATGGAGGGAAGTAAATTATTTCCTTGCGTGGAAGATAAAGAAAATATGGGACGAACGGAGAGAGTATTATTTCGAGTTTTCACTTAGCATTTCATTTAAATAAATACTAGTACTTTTACATGTATCAATGACACGATAACAGTATGAATTTGATCGATCCTATAAAAGTGTATAACATTGTTGGGAATGGAATTTTCACTATATGTATATGATTGACATCTTGAGTAGGTCAACATAGCATCTTGAAGCTGGAACAACTTGGGAGCAGTTTTGCGGTTCCTATTTTTTAGGAGATACTTGTGCACTCAGAGAAGACCAATTCAACCATGATTCTTCACCAACCACCATCAACAGTCATGCCCGAAATCTTCTCCTCAGCAACTCCATCATGCCGAGTTTTTAGGGATTTAATTATTATCTTTTTATTTTACCTTTATTATAAATAGGGGTATGGAGATTATGAAAAACATATGTATTCTCACACACTGACGCTCTTGTAATCTCTCTCCATATTTCCAAGCTTGTAACTCACTGATCATAGTAAAACTTTGGTCAAGGTAGGTCCCAAATCCTCCCGAGGTTTTATGCCGGCGAACAAATCGTTCAAGGGCTTTCCTCGTCAAAATTTCTTTGTTCGTTGATTATCACATACACAAATCTATATTCCATTGCACCCAATTCTTTTCTTGAAATATTTGGTTATTTACAATCATTTTTCAAAATTTGACCAAAATAATTTGGCGCCGTCTGTGGAAAATTTGGTTTTTTAGATTTGTTTAGAACATCAAAATGGTCAATCCAACTTCCGGTCAGGTAACCTCAGTAACCTCCGCGACTGGGGGCATGGCGACTGGGGGGCAGCAAGATGCACCTCGAGAGATGACCGCGTCTGAAATCAATCTTGGTTTCGTGACTAATATGGCAACCATGTTGAATGAACTGAATAAGCGAATGGATGCTCAGCAAGATACCAATACTATGATTTTCAATGCAATTGAGAATCTGCGAAAAGGAAATCAAGTTGAGCCTCAAGTTGTAACTCCATTATCGCCTTTATTTCCTAGAACTCTTTTTGGTGCAGGTACTGGGGGCAATCTTGGAGACATCCCCATGGCGAGTGCAGTACAGACTGATAGTACAACTGTGACAACTGGTCAAGTTGCTCAACATGGTCACACCTTCCCATTCAGCCAACCTGTGCCAACATCTTGCTATACTTATGCCACTCCATCTTCAGGACAAACAGGGAGTTTTTATAATGCATTTGATCATTCTGCTTCTCAATTTTATGCTAACACTTTTGCAGAAAGTCAAGTTGCTAGAGAGTTGCAGCAGATCAAAGAGATGATTAGGAATGTGCCTGGAGTTACCTTGCCTTACCATCAAGCTTCTCCAACTTTTTATAATGAGTCTCGCTTTGTTCCAGCAATAGCCAACATGGAGATCCCGAAGAGATTTGCAGTGCCCCACATGAAGAAGTACGATGGGAGCACAGATCCAGTAGAGCATGTGTTGCTATACCAAGAATTAATGAACATTATCAGCATTCCTTCAATCTTCAAAGAAGCCTGTCTTTGTAGGGGCTTTGGTTCCACCTTGTCTGGACCAGCTTTGAAATGGCTAACCGGCCTATCTCTAAACTCTATATCATCTTATTCTCAATTAGTCAATATGTTTGTGAATCAATTTTCATGTAATAGAGCTTTTGAGAAACTAACTAGTAACCTCTACAGGGTGGTGCAACAACCTGACGAAAGCTTGAAAGACTATTTGAACAGGTTCAACAAAGAGGCAGTGACTATCCCCAACTTGAACATGTCCACAGCCACCGAGGAATTCAGATTGGGCTTGAAGAAGGGTTCACCTTATTATGACGAATTGGTCATGACTCCATGCAAGAGACTTGAAGATGTCCGGACGAGAGCTGTTAAATTCATCAGACTGGAAGAAGATAAGCTTATAGTCCTAAAATAATCACAATGAGGCTGACAAAATAAGAAAAGATGACCGCCTATCTTCAAAATGTCAAAATGTTGGCAGAAAAAAAAAGTACTTCAAGTTGTATTTCATGTAAGTTGTCATTTTTTCATAAAAGCAAACTCCAAAAACAGGTATGATTTAAATTTTGTCAGGTCATTTATTTATGTTTGTCAATTCTTATGTTATGCTAAAAACTCTTACTGACTTAAGCATCGGAGGGGTGTTAGCTAAGCTAACACCAAATCCTAACATGAATTTGTTTTGCGAGGTATACAACTTGAACAAGCGGAGTAGGCTCAACATGTTAACACGCCAGTACGGCTCCGACTTGTTGAGACCTAAGATGGATCAGGTTGAACATATTAACACGCCAGTACGACTCCGACATGTTTGACCTGAGATAAAGAAGTTCAACATGTTAACACGCCAGTACGGCTCCAACATGTTGAAACTTTAGCTGGAGAGGGATGGAACATGTTGACACGCCAGGACGGATGATACTTTTTCTATTCCTTCAAACGACTTACCTTGATCAAAGGTACATTTTACTTATGGTTAAAATATTATACATCTTTTCAAACGAATTAAGGTTTCTACACCTTCGCCCGTGCGCACGATTTCACACTTATTCAAGTTGTGACCATTGGTTGTAACATTAACATGTTACCAATATGAACACCCGAAAAAGATGAAATCATCTTCCAATCAACTAAGGAATGAAGATTATCATCTTCACCGAAAATCAAGTTCAACACACAAAAGTAAGTCATGTCAACACAAACATGACTCACACGATACAAAGTAAACATGTCAAACAAAGACATGCCAAATCGTACAAATCAAATATAAAAATTTTTGAGGATCAACCCTCATCTAACATACCAAATTTCAAACATCTAAACTAATGTTTCTTAAAGCTTTATCTTGGTATGTTGCCAAGTTGTTACCATCCTGGTTTCCATCAAGGACTTAGAAGCATCATTCAAGGCGTTCGACAACTCTTTGGCGCAATCAACCGCTTCCTTAATATCGGTGCGGGGAGTAGCAGTTTTCAAAAAAAATTCTTGACTCTCCAAGTTCTCTCCGATTCAAAAATTTTTGGGGACAATTGTTGGGGATGGAATTTTCACTATATGTATATGATTGACATCTTGAGTAGGTCAACATAGCATCTTGAAGCTGGAACAACTTGGGAGCAGTTTTGCGGTTCCTATTTTTTAGGAGATACTTGTGCACTCAGAGAAGACCAATTCAACCATGATTCTTCACCAACCACCATCAACAGTCATGCCCGAAATCTTCTCCTCAGCAACTCCATCATGCCGATTTTTTAGGGATTTGATTATTATCTTTTTATTTTACCTTTATTATAAATAGGGGTATGGAGATTATGAAAAATACATGTATTCTCACACACTGACGCTCTTGTAATCTCTCTCCATATTTCCAAGCTTGTAACTCACTGATCATAGTAAAACTTTGGTCAAGGTAGGTCCCAAATCCTCCCGAGGTTTTATGCCGGCGAACAAATCGTTCAAGGGTTTTCCTCGTCAAAATTCCTTTGTTCGTTGATTATCACATACACAAATCTATATTCCATTGCACCCAATTCTTTTCTTGAAATATTTGGTTATTTACAATCATTTGTCGAAATTTGACCAAAACAAACATATTATGCGATAGGGGAATGGAGAAGTCGATTGCCTTAATAAATGGTTAAAGTTTTATATCATAGCGCCCGAACATCAGTAGCATCATTGAGATAATATTTAGCCTTACTTGATTTGAACTTAATAGATAAATTGATTAACACGATGAAAGAATGTAATTTTTTTTTTTGATAAACTACAATCTTAATATTTGATTCAAGCTATGAAACATTCCAATTCAATTTGTTTCTTCTTCTAAAATTTCATTAAAGCGACTAATTATAATTATAATTTAAAATATTTTATATGTACATAAAAATCTTAGAACTTTGATTGACGCACAGTTAAAATACAATTAATAATTTTTTAATTTTTTAATCATGCATATTTAATGTGGCTATATTTCGTTAAATTTTAAGCGAATTTGTTAACAGGGTGAGAACATTTTGAAAAATGTAAAAGTTCAGTGAGAACATTTTAAAAAAAAAATTGTTCAGTGAGAACATTTTAAAAAATGTTATAGTTCAGTGATGAAAATATGATTTTTGCCAAAATTTTTATAAAAAATGAATAAAGGAAACTTCTCATTGTCGGCCCTTAGATTAGAATTACTAAAAAAAAATTCAACGATTGAAATTAAAAAGAAATAAAATCGTTTAATAATAGCCATTAGATGAGGACGGTTAAGGATTAATCTGAACTCTTCTTTAAAAAGTGAATAGGAAGTTATTCCTGGAGATAATCACAGCCGCTCTTTATGGTGGTTGATGATAGATCCTGACCGATCTTTGTCTTGCGATTATTCTTGAGCATTATTATAATATAGATTTATAATAAGTCTCCGTTTATAATTTTTCTTTTTAAAAAAAAAAAAACAGTCGTCATTTAAATTAAACAACACAAGTTGATTTGGCCCAACTAAAATGACGACGTGTTTCTATTTCTCAACATGAGTTTTAGACCAACAACCATATCTTTGTCAGGTTTATTTTATAAAAAAAAAATAAAAATCATTTATTTATGGATTTTTTTTTTGGTACTAAAATTGAAATTTGTTGAGCCATTAAAAGCATAGAATCTATTTAGATGAAGCATAAAATTAGGCATGCACTATAAACGCAATGAACATTACTTATTAGAGGGTATCTTAATTATTTATTTATATTTCCTACCCTAAAAAATAGGGGGATTTCTTATTTTAATTTGTACTAGAAGTTGCAGCTAAAATCAAAAGTTGTAATCTTTGGTGAAATTTCATAATCAAATCAAGAGTGTTAATGTGGGTGGGGACTTATCCTACTCTTTTCTTCTTTTTGGTTCCCTTTTTACTTTTTTATTATACTTTTTATTATGAGAAGAAAATACATAAATCACTACTCCCTTCGTCCCAATAAAAGCTTCACCAATTACCTAAAAGGGCGTTCCGTTAAAAGCTTCACATTTTCTTTTTTGACAAAGAATCTTTACTATTCAACTCACTCATTCTCTCTCCTATTTCACTATTACACTCACAACATTTTTCAAATTTACTATTTCATCCACCCATTCTCTCTCCTATTTTACTATTACACTCACAACATTTTTAAAACCCTTAATTTCCGTGCCGAAAAAAAATGGTGAAGCAATTACCGGGACGGAGGGAGTATATTGTACTCCCTCTGTCCCACTTCAAGAGTCTTACTTTCTCTTTTGTTTCGTCCCATTTCAAGAGTCTTTTTCATAAATGACAAGTTTTGAATAGTATTTCGGACATTTATACCCTTATAATCTAAATATATTTACAAAAAATCATTCATTATATCCTTATAATGTTAATATATTTACAAAAAAATCAATCATTAACTACTATTTTCTATCCCACATTTAACTTTTATATTCTCTTTCCTCTAATCTTCTACACACTTACAATTCTTTATTCATTTTTTTAAAATTTTCTTAAGAAGCGTGAAATACAACCTCATGACCCATGGTCGGGACGAAGCGAGTATAACGTTATTAGTGATCTAACGATTATGAATTATTAATCTTGACGTTATGAGTGTGTCATTAATAATGCATAACTGTTAGATCACTATTAATACACAATATAATACGTATTGGTGATACAGATGATCTCGTCTTTCACTTTCATACTTTTATCTTATACCTTTTCTTTTTCTTGATAGCTTTACTTAGGGTGTTTATATTTTAAGAAATATACCACTACCTTAACCTTATCAAAACTTATCTTTGTATTTGCCTCTTGATTTATATTTTAAGAAATATACCATTACCTTACTTAACCTTATCAAAACTTATCTTTGTATTTGCCTCTTGATTTACAGCAAGGTTCTGTTTGTTTGGGGAAAAATATTTTTCAAAAAATGAATTGTGAAAAATGAAAATGTTTTTCAAAAAAATGATATTCGGTTGTTTGGTGAATCTAAGGAAAATATTTTTTAGAAAACATTTTCACGTGTTTGATAAATTTAATAATAACATTTTCTGATAAAAACACAAAATAAGGTAGATATGGTAGGTGGTGATAAGATACAAAAAGATTCATAGTTATTTTAGTATATATATTCTGATTTAGTTTCCTATTATATGTAGATATCTCTGATTTAGTTTCCTATTATTTATAGATATCTTCCAATATTTGTTGTAATCTTCTCTCTAGAATTCTTAGTCAAGTAACTTAGGTCAAGAGTTGTATATATACATCAAGAGTATCAATAATATATGCTATGCTTTTCTCTATATGGTATCATAGCTTTCGATCCACCCCTCGTATGCTTCTTTTTTCGGCAGCCCCCACCCTTCTTCAGCTTTCGGCAACCTCCCTTTCTCCTCTCTCTTCGGCTACACACCCTAATTCCTTGCCATGGCCTCTCCTGCCTCGACCATAGCCAATTCGGCTGACCCCTTCTCACCTCTTATTCTTGTTAATCTCTCCCATTGCATCAAACTTACCACTCTCACTTACCTTTCATGGGCTTCTCAACTTCAATCTCTACTCTTTGGCTTAGATCTACTCAAGTTTGTTGATGGATCGCACCCCCAACCACCGGCCAAAATCACTACAAATAATCAGGAATCTAACAATCCTGCTCACAACACTTGGAATAGACAAGACTGACTTCTCTTAGGCTATCTCCTTGGCACTCTTGACACCACCATAGCCCCTCTTGTTCTCCAAGCAAAAACATCCAAAGAGGCTTGGGACATTCTCCAAACTACTTATGCAAACCCATCCCGTGGGTATATCCTTCAAGTCAAGGATAACCTCGATTCTCTCACCAAATCCAATCTCACCATTGGTGATTACATGTACGCCATCAAAGCTTGCACCGAAAAATTGGTCATCCTAGGAAAACCAATGGATCCTGAAGATATTATTGCCAAAACTCTTAAAGGTCTTGATTATGAGACCTACAAGCCATTTATTGATTCAGTTATGGCTCATGACATACCTACCTCCTTCGAGGAACTCCATGAAAAACTTATTCATCATGAACTTACCATAAAACACAATACCACACCCACCTCCTTTCCTGCTTCCTCCCACATAGCACAAAATCGCAGCCCCTCCTACAAACCAAACACTCGCCCAAATCCTTCTCCTCTCCTTCCCACGCCCACACCCTCTTCTTCTTACAATTCGAACCCTTTTAAGGGCAAATGACAATATTGTAGCTACACAGGCCATGTCATATCCCAATGTCGTCATTTCAAATGAGACTATCCAAGTGTTGCCTTCCCCAACCCTCCAACAGCCCCTCGCCCTCCCCGCACCTCCTCTCCGCATCCACAGGCCCACACAGCCACAGCCCCTCAACCATCCCCTTCCCCATCCCGACTCCTTGACGCGGGTGCAACCCATCACCTCACAAACGACCTATCTAACCTCTCCCTCCATAATCCTTACAATGGAAGCGATGATGTGATAATTGGTGACGGGTCATCTCTCCCAATCTCTGAAATAGGTTCTTTTACTTTTTCTTCTTCCTTCAGATCTTTACAATTCAATAATGTTCTTTTTCTGCCTCTTATATCTCGCAATATTATTTCTGTCTCACAAATTGTCAAGATAACAATACCTATTTTGCATTCTCACCTTCCTTTTTCTTTGTCAAGGATCTCACAACTCATCAAATTCTACTTCATGGCACAAGTGATCATGGAGTCTACCTATGACATCCTCCCTCTCCTCAAGCACTTCTAGGAATCTCCGAGTCTCTTCACTCTTGGCATCATCGTCTTGGCCATCCCGCAGTTCCAATTATTTCTCTTTTGAAGAAACAATTTTCTTTATCTATTTCGTCTAGTCATTTTTCAAATTGTAATGCATGCGACATTAATAAAAGTCATAAATTACCTTTTTCCGACTCTACTCTCTCTACTAATGCTCCTTTAGAACTTGTTTTCTCGGATGTTTGGACTTCCCCCATATATTCCATTGACAAATTTAAATAATATATTATTTTTGTCGATCACCACACCAAATTGTTGGGTTTTGGGGTTACAAATGCAGCGGAAAAACTTTGAAAAACAACAAAACCCTAGCCCTTGAATCTGTCTAGCATAAAGAGATGAAGAACATGAAATAGATTTACATACCTTGAATGTGATTAAGTTTGTTCGAAAACGGATCTTCAAAGCAAATCTCAAAACGAATCTCAAAAAACCGTTGATGAAGTTTTTGATCTTCTCCTTGTTCTAAACCTTGTGATGAATCAATGATTGAAAGTCTTCAAGTTTTTGGTGATAAAGTAATCACCCTCTATTGGTAATCCACACGCGAACGGACCAAGAACACTTCTTGTTGGATTGCTAGATGATCCTCGATTGTTGAATCAATATTCAACAATCAATGGTTGTTTGGTAGAATGAATCTATGGAATTTGATCTTTGATTTCTTGCAAAAACGGGTTTCCAGCGCCGCCAGGACGAGTCGTCCCCAGGGCACGACTCGTGAGCACGAGTCGTCCCCTAATTCCTGCACTCTGATTCATTCGTCCCTGCCTTGGGGAATAGTTGGGCCGATTCGGGATGAGTCGTCCCCTCAGGGCACGAGTCGCCCCCTCAGGGCACGAGTCATCCCTTGACCCCATAATTCACCCTTTTAGCCATTTTCAATCCGTTCTTTTGTGTGTGACCCTTTAGGAATTATATTTTATATTGGTAGTGAGTTGAGACATCATCCTCACAAGACATAAGTGACTTCTAGCAAGTCATTATGTCCACCCAATTAAATATAACATCAAAGCTTGATTCCATGTAGATCAAATGTCACAATCCCTTTGTCCATGAAGTCAAATTGAACATGAGTCATTGTCCATGTCAACTCACATGTTCAATGCTTTCTCGATTTCGAATATGTTGATAATCCAAGTGCATTTGATCTCTATCAAATCTCTTGAGTGTGGCCACACATTCCATCAACATCATTCATCGAGGGGCCCAAGCAAACATCTCTCTCATACAGAGAGGGACAAATCCCATCTTGACTTATCATTATTCCCTACAAGAATCCAATCGTGCCAACATAGCCCTTATTGCTATCCGATTAAAGATATTGTTAGACTATATCAAACATGATGTTCATCATGTGGAAGACGATGATAATCTCAGGTTCAAAGGATTCAATGACATGACTATCATGAGATTTAATCATGACACATATGACTATTGACCATGTAATAAATCTCATCGGTAGGTCATATCCAATACTTGTTCTCTAACAAGTATCCATAAGTGTAATGTGCATCATATGCATATAATCATCTCCATGATTATCCATTACCAACTTATAATTGTTATTCATAATAACTAGGGACGCAGTTCAATATAATAAACATGTAAACATATAATGAACCAAATAAACTTTCTCTATAATAAATGATAAAGACGATTACATAGTGGTTTAAGTTATAAGTCAAACATAACTAAATGCCTAGGGCATTACACCAAAACAAATACACTTGGTTCTAGCCCCTGGAACAAAAATCTGACACTTTTGCCACTTTTTCTCGTTTTAAAGCTCTTGTTGAAAAGTATTTAAATAGACCTATCATTCAATTATTTTCTGATAATGGTGGCGAATGTCATAAGCTCACTCCCTCTCTTTTACAAGATGGCATCTCTCATCTCACTACACCTCCCCACACTCCCGAACATAACGGATACGAAAGACGTCAACGTCATATCGTCGAAACTGGACTTGCACTTCTTTCTCATGCCAATCTTCCCCTCACCATGTGGACCTTTGCTTTCACTACCGCCACATATCTTATAAATCGTCTTCCTACTGCCACACTCAACAATGACTCTCCTTAATTTCACCTTTTTCAAAATCTCCCAACTAGAATAAACTGCGTAGTTTTGGGTGCCTATGCTACCCATGGCTACGTCCATATACACCTCACAAACTAGCTCCCTGCTCCATTCCATGCATTTTTGTTGGCTATTCTCCTACACAAAGTGCATATCATTGTCTTGACCCTTCCACCAATTGAATTTATACTTCTAGACATGTCAAATTTGTAGAAGACACTTTTCTCTTCCCTTCTCTCACCTCCCAGTCTATGACACTTTTCAAAAATTTATTCCATATCAATGGTGTAAACTCTCCTTACTTATTCTGCTACCACCTCCACCATCTAAACCCACCCCATCCCCACCTACATCTCCATCATGGCATCAATCAGTCGCTCTATCACCATCCCCCAGCCCTTCCTCCTCCTCAGTCGAGACCCCAGCCCCTATCCCACCTTTACCGTCTGCCCCTATTCTTACTACCGAACCCACCCTATCTTCTGCCAACACTCCCTCAACCACCCAAGTTCTCTCTCCTCCTCCACCTCCTCCTATTTGAACCATTATCACTCATCTTTCCAACAACATCATCAAACCTAATCCCAAGTATGCTCATCTTGCTTCCCTTTCTTCTCCCACTGATCTTCCCAAAACTGTTAAACAGGCTCTTTCCACCCCTCATTGGAGGGCTGCCATAGAAGAGGAATATGCGGCTCTAACCCGCAATAATACTTGGTCTTTTGTCCCTTCTCATACTGCTCCTAATATTGTCGATTGCAATTGGATTTTTCGGATCAAATATAACCCTGGCAATTCCATCCAAAAATATAAAGCTCGCCTTGTTGCAAAGGGGTTTCACCAACGTCCAGGTATCAATTATTCTGACACTTTTAGTCCTGTTATGAAACCTATCACTGTCCGTCTTCTTCTTTCTTTAGCTCTCAGTCACAACTGGTCACTTCGACAACTTGATATTAATAATGCCTTCTTACAAGGTCATCTTCATGAAACAGTGTTTGTAGGGTTTCGAGGGTCCATGCGCAGCGGAATAAGCAATAACTCGAAAAAAACCCCAAGCCCTAGAATCCGTTCTAGATGAATAATTAAGAGAGATGAAATAGAATTACCAACCTTGAATGCTTTTGCCTTTGATAAACTTGACCCAACTCCAGATTGAATGATCTTGTTAATCCTTGATGAACGAACGGGAATCACGAACCAAAGATCTTGATGAACGAAGATCCTCTATGTTTATCCACGCGCGGAACGAACCCTAGAACTCTTCTAGGAGGATTGCTAGATCCAATTGATTGAAACACCTTTCAATCAATGAAGAACAATGGATTTGGTGGTGTTTGATTCTCAATTCACAATTGAAATCTCCCACTCTAAGTGTTTCTCTCAAGCCAAAACGTTCTAAAAAATGGCTAGGGCAACCAGGGGTAAGTATTTATACGTTATAAAACTTTTCCCCTCGCGAAAACCCTAGTTTTAAGTCAATTCCGCGTCAGTCCAGTGCCCAGGGGACGAGTCGTCCCCCAGGGGACGAGTCGTCCCCTGGCACCCAGCCTTCGAATCCGCGTCCCCCTTAAGGGGAATAGTTGGTTCTGGCCTGGGGACGAGTCGTCCCCTGAGAACAAAAACTCCATATTCTTCATTTTTGACAATTCGTTCGATGCGTGTGACCCCATAGGACTATATTATGTTGTCAATGAGTTCGATCACATCGATCCTCATAAGACATGAGCGGACTCTAGCAAGCCATCATGCCTACCCAAATAATATAATATCAAGTTCGATTTCCTATATAGAACATATCACAATCCCATTGTCACACGATGTTATATTGAACATGAGTCATGGTCCACGTCAACTCATATTGTTCAATGCTTTCTCGTTATCAAGTAAATTGATTTAATCGAATGACATTAATCACATTAATTCATTCGGGCATGGCCATGCACTACATCAATCTTACTTACGAGTGGCCTAGCAAACATCTCTCTTTACGAGGGACAATTTCCATCTTGACTTATCATTCTTCCCAACAAGAATCATACCATGCCAATGATAGCCCTTATTGTCATCCGGTTAAAGACAACGTTAAACTATATCAAACATGATATTCATCGTGCGGAAGACGATGATAATCTCAGGTCAAAGGATATCAATGATATGACTATATGAGATCTAATTATGACATTTGACCATGACATAGATCTCATAATGGGTCAAGTCCAGTACCTTGTTCTCTAACAAGTACCCATGAATCTAATGTGCATCTCCATGCATATAATCATCACATGATTATCCATTAGACTTTATACTAGTGCTTCATAAGTACTAGGAACATGATTATTATAATAAAACATGCAAACATATTTAACAATCTCATATATAAATGAACAATGACATTACATAAAGGTCTATCTCTATAGGCCTAGGGCACTAACACCTACAGTCTCCCACTTGCACTAGGCCCAATCATTCATGTATCTTATACCCATGGACCTAACATGACCGTCATGTTTAGCTTGTGGCAAAGGCTTGGTGAGAGGGTCCGAAATGTTGTCATCCGTTGGTACCTTTTGCATATCTTAACGTCTTCCCTTTCACAGATTTCTCGAATGAGGTGGAAACGTCTCAAAATGTGTTTGGATCGTTGATGTGACCTTGGTTCTTTTGCTTGCACAAATGACACCACAATTGTCACAACAAAGTTCCACCGGATTAGTGATACTTGGAACAATTCCAAAACACTAATGAACTTTTGATCCAAACTGCCTTTTCTAGCTACATCATATGTTGCTAAAATTAAGCCTTAGAAGTAGAATCGGCTACGATTTTTTTTTGCTTGGAACTCTTCCAATAAAATCGCACCTCCAATAAGCATAAACACAAATCCTAATTGCGATTTTAATTAACTTTGTCAGTTTGGAAGTTAGCATCCGTGTAACCTTTACAACAATATTAACTTCCAATCTTTCAAATACCAAGAACGTATCCTTAGTTCTTCTTAAGTACTTTAAGGATCGTCTTGACTGCCATCCAATGGTTCTCACTAGGATCAGATTGGTATCGACTCGTCATACTCAAAGCATACGAGACGTCGGGTCAAGTACAAATCATGGCATACATGACAAATCCAAATGCCGGAGCATATGGAACTTCATTCATTCTCTTTTGCTCATCAGTTGTCATGGGACACTGAGTCTCGCTAAGAGTAATACCATGACCCATTGACAGGTTACCTTTCTTAGAATCATCTAAGAACCTTATCAATACGAGTATTTTGACTCAAACCAACTTATCCTTTTAGATCTATCTCTATAGATCTTGATACCAAGGATGTAAGCGGCTTCACCCATATCTTTCATTGAGAAACCTTTCCTTGACCAAGACTTGACAGTCTTAAGTGTCGGAACTTTGTTTTCAATGAGTAAGATATCATTGTCATATAACAATAGAAATAATACTACGCTCCCACTGAATTTCATGTATACACAAAGTTCATCTTCGTACTTGATGATGTCAAACTCTTTGACCGATTCATCAAAATGAAGATTCCAACCCCTCGAAGCTTGCTTCAACCCATCTTATGGATCTTAACAACATGCATACTTTATTAGAATTTCTTGGATCGACAAACCCTTCAGGCTGTATCTGTATACATCCTCAAGTAGGTTTCCGTTAAGAAACGCTGTTTTGACATCCATTTGCCATATCTCATATTCACAATATGCGATAATGGCAATTGAAACTCTAATAGACTTCGGCATTGTAATGGGCAAAAAGGTTTCAACATAGTCAACACTATGAATTTTCCTAAATCCCTTTGCTACAATCCTTAGTCATGAAAGTATACACCTTCCATCCATGTCGGTTTTCTTCTTGAAAACCCATTTACACCCTTATGGTTTTTACACCTTCAGGGGGACCAATCAAGTTCAAAACTTGATCATCAAACATGGATTACAATTCGGATTCCATGGTTCATAACCATTTATCCGAATTAGGAGTGGACATCGTCTCTAGATAGGAAATAGGTCCGTCATTCTCAATGACTCCCACTTGATTACTTTCCGATATGAGAAATCCATATCTCTCGTGTTCGCATCGTATCCTATCGGATCTGCGAAGAACTTGTGTATCTTGAACCGGTTCCACAACTCCTTGTGAACTTGGTTCCGTCTCTACTCTTGGTTCCACGTTATTTTCGTGTTCTTGAACTCTTCAAGATCAATTTTACTCCCACTAGATCCTTTATTGAGAAACTGTTTCTCAAGAAACGAATCATATAGAGCAACAAACAATTTCTTCTCATTGCGGTTGTAAAACTAATATTCGAAATTAACCCTGTCGATTTGGTGCTAACTTATGAGAGACAAGTCTCTTTACATAAGATTCGCAACCCCAAATCTTTATGAAAGACATTCTTTCATGCCACATCTCATGTGGGGACTTAGGAATCGATTTAGTAGGGACACAATTCAGATAACCGCATTATTTCTAATGCATATCCTCAAAAGAAAATAGGAAAGTCAACTTGACACATCATCGAACGAACCATGTCATACAAGGTTCAATTCCTCCTCTCAAACACACCATACAATGTGGTGTTAGGGTGGAGTCAACTCTGAAACGATTTCACAGTTTTGAGATGATTGTCAACCTCTTGGCTCAAATATTCATTACCTCGATCTAATCGAAGTACTTTAATAGTTTTGCCATGATTGGTTTTTGTACTTCATCTTGAAATATTCGAAATATCTCAAACGATTCACCTTTGGACTTCATCGGCATAGACATAGTCATATCTAGATAAATGTAACCGGTGAATGTGATGAAATACCGAATTCCTCCCCTAGCAATGCTACTTAATAGTCCATATACATCTCATGTATAAGGGCCAATAAGCCACTACCCTCCCACTACTCTTAGTGTAGGGTGGTTTGGTCATTTTACCAAATAAACGAGATTCTCATACCTCAAATGATTCATAATCATATGAGTCTAAATGTCCATGTTAATGGAGTTTAGATTATACGTTTCTCATTTATATGACCAAGCCGACAATGCCATGTGAACGTGTTGTTCACATCATTCGGTTTAGATTTCACGCTTATATTATAGATATCTTCAATATTATTTTGTATCTTAACATCAAGGATATGAAGACCATTCAATGATATATGCATTACAATAATACATATCATTAAATAAATATAAAGCTTCTTATTCTCAATAAGAAAATTTATATCCTTCATCATCCTCATAAGAAACAAAATGATACTCCTACTCAAATTAGGAACGTAGTCACACTTGTTCAAAACAAGTACTAGTCCACAAGGTAAAGTGACTTCATAAGTCCCTACGGCTAATGCAGCAACTCTTGCTTCATTACTACGCATAGGTTTAATTCACCTTCTTTGAGTAGCTTTCTATTCTTTATTTCTTGCACATTTAAACAAATGTGGGATCTATATCCGGTATCATATACCCAAGAACAAGAAGTCGAAAGGAAAATATCTATCATATAAATATTTGAAGTAGTAGCAATCAAATTGCCCTTCTTCACCTTTTAGGCCTTCCTTATTAGCCTTGCAACTTTGCTTCTAATGACAATCTCATTGCAGCGGTAGCAAACTGCATCCTTTTGAGACACTTTGGGTTTAGCCTCTTCGGCTTTGGCAACTTTTGCCCTAGGTTTAGCAACCTTTGCTTTACCTTCTTGCCTTCCCTTTTGAACCCCTTTCTTGTGTTAACCTTTAACACACTTGCGGATTGCTCCTTTTGCATCTCATGCATTAAAAGCCTTCACCACAACATATATCTTTTGTCTAGCTTGCACTTGGAACATTTCCTTTTGTGCGTTGTGCTAGAACAAAAGCAATTTCCACGTGTTCAAGGTTCTTCTTAAGAGCCTTTAAACATGGTGGCAAGTATAGGGCAAACAACATCATAGGAATCATCTAAATGTTTCTTATGTTGCTCCTTACCCGTCCTTTGCAACGCTTGCAGTGGGTTCAAGAGAATAGATTCGTCCAAGAACGTACAATTTTGCTTAAGAACTCTTCTTGAGCATCCGATCAAATCGTAATAACTTGTACCGTTCTTTTCGAACTTGTCCTTCATAAGGACGAATCGCAATAATAAGGATTAATTATAGTTTAATGCTATTTCTACAACAAAATATGCAACACATATGAACACATATAAGTACCGATTTCATTTAAGAGATTAAATAACGTATTTCATAAATACTCCCACTAAATTATATAACCTTCTTATGCAAATATGCATAATATAATTTAATAGGCTAAGACCCAACTTTAATTTAATTTCAAGTCGGCTATGGCACGACTGCTCAAAATTAAACTAAAAAGGTAGATAACATTTATCAATCGTATCTATATATGACTCTTAGATCATTATGAGATTATAGACATCATATGTCACATGTTTCAATCTCATCTTATGCCTTAGGCCCAAAACCGTTTTGATAGCCTAATTGAGTTCAACCATGTTAAACGTATAGCAACCACTATTTGCTCATCTTGATCATACAAAGATAGAATTAATGCACCTCGCTATGGCGAGCCCACATAAAACTATCCGTGTACTCACAAGTGTTTAAACATGGGTGGCATAAAACAAACTCAAATTACAAAGAAGGTTCAATTTTTCATGCTTATCAATTACATCCCAAGGTTGATTCATGAAAACTATATGAACATAATTATGAACATGGAATGATGCAACACATATTACATTTGATCAGTAATTACTAGTACGCGGCCACGTGCTCCAAGATTATCCCACACTTCCATCGAAGTGCCTGTGGGGAAGGTTTTGGTGTCCAGCCAATATACCAAGTAATACATCACAAATATCCTAGATTAATCACATTAATCATATCAATGAAATTGACATCCCATAATCTAGATTAATCATATTAATCATATATATTACAATTTCATAATCATGGTATATCTATATATACTATTACTTCTCAAGTAAAACTCATACAATTTCATATTCTAGATCATGCACATCATGAAAATTCATATAATCATATTACATAATTATCATGATTATCTAACTAAGCATCATGAACGGGGCTCTGATACCACTGTAGGGTTTCGAGGGTCCATGCGCAGCGGAATAAGCAATAACTCGAAAAAAACCCCAAGCCCTAGAATCCGTTCTAGATGAATAATTAAGAGAGATGAAATAGAATTACCAACCTTGAATGCTTTTGCCTTTGATAAACTTGACCCAACTCCAGATTGAATGATCTTGTTAATCCTTGATGAACGAACGGGAATCACGAACCAAAGATCTTGATGAACGAAGATCCTCTATGTTTATCCACGCGCGGAACGAACCCTAGAACTCTTCTAGGAGGATTGCTAGATCCAATTGATTGAAACACCTTTCAATCAATGAAGAACAATGGATTTGGTGGTGTTTGATTCTCAATTCACAATTGAAATCTCCCACTCTAAGTGTTTCTCTCAAGCCAAAACGTTCTAAAAAACGGCTAGGGCAACCAGGGGTAAGTATTTATACGGTATAAAACTTTTCCTCGCGAAAACCCTAGTTTTAAGTCAATTCCGCGTCGGCCCAGCCGCCTGTGGGACGAGTCGTCCCCCGGCACCCGGCTTCGACCGGCGTCCCCTTAAGGGGAATAGTTGGTTTCGGCACCGGGACGAGTCGTCCCCTGAGAACAAAAACTCCATATTCTTCATTTTTGACAATTCGTTCGATGCGTGTGACCCCATAGGACTATATTATGTTGGCAATGAGTTCGATCACATCGATCCTCATAAGACATGAGCGGACTCTAGCAAGCCATCATGCCTACCCAAATAATATAATATCAAGTTCGATTTCCTATATAGAACATATCACAATCCCATTGTCACACGATGTTATATTGAACATGAGTCATGGTCCACGTCAACTCATATTGTTCAATGCTTTCTCGTTATCAAGTAAATTGATTTAATCGAATGACATTAATCACATTAATTCATTCGGGCATGGCCATGCACTACATCAATCTTACTTACGAGTGGCCTAGCAAACATCTCTCTTTACGAGGGACAATTTCCACCTTGACTTATCATTCTTCCCAACAAGAATCATACCATGCCAATGATAGCCCTTATTGTCATCCGGTTAAAGACAACGTTAAACTATATCAAACATGATATTCATCGTGCGGAAGACGATGATAATCTCAGGTCAAAGGATATCAATGATATGACTATATGAGATCTAATTATGACATTTGACCATGACATAGATCTCATAATGGGTCAAGTCCAGTACCTTGTTCTCTAACAAGTACCCATGAATCTAATGTGCATCTCCATGCATATAATCATCACATGATTATCCATTAGACTTCATACTAGTGCTTCATAAGTACTAGGGACATGATTATTATAATAAAACATGCAAACATATTTAACAATCAAAGAAACAATCTCATATATAAATGAACAATGACATTACATAAAGGTCTATCTCTATAGGCCTAGGGCACTAACACCTACAGTGTTCATGTCTCAACCACCTGGTTTCATTGACTCCCCACATCCTTCTCATGTCTGTCAACTTCATCAAGCCATTTATGGTCTAAAACAGGCTCCTCATGCCTGGTACACAGAACTCAAAAACTATCTTATTTCTTTTGGTTTTCAACCATCTCTTGCTGATCCTTCTCTTTTTATTTTCACAAAATCTTCTTCCCCACTTTATCTCTTGGTGTATGACGATGACATTATTGTTACTGGTCCGTCTCCTTCTTTCTTGTCAAAATTCATCACAACTCTTTCTTCTCGATTATCCTTAAAAGATCTCGGTCCCTTTTCTTACTTCCTTGGAGTCGAAGTCACACCCAACAAAAATGGTCTTCTTCTAACTCAATCTAAATATGCCCATGATTTACTAGCTCGTCATAATATGCTAAATTCTAAACCTTCACCCACTCCTATGCCTACTTCTCCAAATCTTACTCATAATAATCCGCCTACCTCTATTTGTAATCCAACAGAATACCGTTCTATTGTTGGTGGCCTTCAATATCTTTCCTTCACTAGGCCGGACATTTCTTTCTCTGTTAATAAGTTATCACAGTATTTGCAACACCCTCATGATAGTCACCGGGTCTCTCTCAAGCGCCTTCTGCGCTATCTCCATGGTACCCTACATTTGGGCATCCAACTTTACCGCGACACTCCTTTATCTCTTCATGCTTTTTGTGATGCCGACTGGGCCGGTGACAAAGACGATTATATCTCCACAACTTGGTTTCTTGTTTATCTTGGTTGTAATCCCGTTGCTTGGTCATCTAAAAAGCAACGATCTCTTGCACGTTCATCTACCGAAGCAGAATTTTATGCTATAGCTGATACTACTGCTGAGGTGATATGCGTGAGCAATTTACTTTCTGAACTTGGTTTTAGGCAAACTCAATCTCCAGCAATTTATTGTGATAATCTTGGTGCAACTCATTATTCTGCCAATCCGGTTTTTCACTCACGTATGAAGCATGTAGCCCTTGCCTTTCACTTCGTTCGTGAGATGGTTCAACAAAAATGGCTTCGGGTTCAACACATTTCAGGTGGTGATAAACTTGCGAACCTTCTCACCAAACCTCTTCCTTGAGTTCGGTTCGAACATTTGCTATCCAAGATTGGCCTTTTCCATGGAATGTCCATCTTGCGGGGGCCTGATAAGATACAAAAAGATTCATAGTTATTTTTGTATATATATTCTGATTTAGTTTCCTATTATTTGTAGATATCTCTGATTTAGTTTCCTATTATTTGTAGATATCTTCCAATATTTGTTGTAATCTTCTCTCTAGAATTCTTAGTCAAGTAACCTAGGTCAAGAGTTGTATATATACATCAAGAGTATCAATAATATATGTTATGCTTTTCTCTCACAAATATTGTTCCTTCTATAGGTGGATGGGGGAAAAAGGGTAGGGTAGGTGGTGGGGAGAGGGTGAGGTAGGGGTTAGGAATATGATAGGGTAGAGTAGTGGAAATGGGATGGGTAGGTAGAGTGAAGGCAGGGAGTTGGGGTGGGTTGGTGAGTGATTGAGGAGTATGATAGGGTGTGATGGTTGGGGGTATTGTTAGAAAATAATTTTAATATGAGTAAAATAAAATTGACGGGAAGGTGAGGGACGTAGGATGTGCGTTAAGGGGAATTGTTAAAAAATAATTTTAATATGAATTAAAAAAAAATTGATGAGGGGTGGGTGGGGTGGGGGAGGTTTAGGGTGGAGAGACATTTTTCGGAAAATGTTTTGAATATTAGAAGAATCCTTTTTCCTTGCAAAAACGGGTTTCCAGCGCCGCCAGGACGAGTCGTCCCCCAGGGCACGTCTCGTGAGCACGAGTCGTCCCATATGGCACGAGTCGTCCCCTAATTCCTGCACTCTGATTCGTTCGTCCCTGCCTTGGGGAATAGTTGGGCCAATTGGGGACGAGTCGTCCCCTTAGGGCACGAGTCGTCCCTTGACCCCATAATTCACCCCTTTAGCCATTTTCAATCCGTTCTTTTGTGTGTGACCCTTTAGAAATTATATTTTATGTTGGTAGTGAGTTGAGACATCATCCTTACAAGACATATGTGACTTCTAGCAAGTCATTATGTCCACTCAATTAAATATAACATCAAAGCTTGATTCCTTGATAGATCAAATGTCACAATCCCTTTGTCCATGATGTCAAATTGAACCTGAGTCATGGTCCATGTCAACTCTCATGTTCAATGCTTTCTCGATTCCGAATATGTTGATAATCCAAGTGCATTTGATCTCTATCAAATCTGTTGAGTGTGGCCACACATTTCGTCAACATCATTCATCGAGGGGACCAAGCAAACATCTCTCTCATACAGATAGGGACAAATCCCATCTTGACTTATCATTCTTCTCTAAAAGAATCCAATCGTGCCAACATAGCCCTTATTGTTATCCGATTAAAGATAGTGTTAGACTATATCAAACACGATGTTCATCATGTGGAAGACGATGATAATATCAGGTTTAAAGGATTCAGTGACATGACTATCATGAGATTTAATCATGACACATATGACTATTGACCATGTCATAAATCTCATCGGTAGATCATGTCCAATACTTAATCTCTAGCAAGTATCCATAAGTGTAATGTGCATCATATGCATATAATCATCTCCATGATTATCCATTACCAACTTATACTAGTTATTCTTAATAACTAGGGACGCAGTTCAATATAATAAACATGTAAACATATAATGATCCAAATAAAATTTCTCTATAATAAATGATAAAGACGATTACATAGCAGTTTAAGTTATAAGTCAAACATAACTAAATGCCTAGGGCATAACACCAACAATCTCCCACTTGGACTAGACTCCATCTATGCATCGTATACCCATGGACCTCACATGACCATCATGCTTTGCTTGTGCGAGGGGCTTTGTAAGCGGATCCCCAATGTTATCATCGGTTGATACTCTGCATATCTTAACGTCTCCTCATTCTATGAACTCTCGAATGAGGTGGAAATGTCTAAGTATGTGTTTGGATCACTGATGTGACCTTGGTTCCTTTGCTTGCTCAATGGCATCATTATTGTCACAATAAAGTTCCATCAGATTAGTGATACTTGGAACAACTTCCAAGTCACTAATGAACTTCTTGATCCAAACTGCCTCCTTAGCTGCATCGGATGTCGCTATATATTCGGCCTCGGTTGTAGAATCGGCTATGGTACTCTGCTTGGAACTCTTCCAATAAATTGCTCAATGGCATCATTATTTTCCTAACCAAGACTTGACAGTCTGAAGTGCATGAATGTCGTTTCCAATGAGTAAGATATCATCGACATACAATAAGAGAAATAATACTGTGCTCCCACTGAATTTCATGTATACACAAGGTTCATCTTCGTTCTTGACAAAACCAAACTCTTTGATTTTTTCATCAAAACGAAGATTCCAACTCCTAGAAGCTTGCTTCAATCCATATATGGATCTTTGCAACTTGCACACTTTGTTAGAATTTCTTGGATCGACAAAACCTTCGGGTTGTGTCATATACACATCATCGAGTAACTTCCCATTTAGGAAATCCGTTTTGAAATCCATTTGCCATATCTTGTAGTCATAATACGCGGCTATGGCAATTAAAATTCTAACAGACTTAAGCATTGCTACAGGCGAAAAGGTTTCATCATAGTCTACACCATGAATCTGCCTATATCCCTTAGCTACAAGCCTAGCCTTATAAGTATGCACCTTCCCATCCATTTCAGTCTTCTTATTAAAGACCCACTTGCACCCTATGGTTTTAACACCTTCGATTGGCTCAATCAAGATCCAAACTTGATTATCCGACATGGATTGCAATTCGGATTTCATGGCTTCTAACCATTTATCTGAATCGGGAGTGGACATTGTCTCTTGATAGGAAGTAGGTTCGTCATTCTCTATGACTTCCACTTCATTACTTTCCGACACGAGAAATCCATATCTCTCGGGTGCGGATCGTAACCTATCCGATCTATGATGGACTTGTGGATCTTGAACCGGTTCCACAACTCCTTATGGATTTGGTTCAGTCTCTACTATCGGTTCCATGTTATTTTCGGGTTCTTGAATTTCTTCAAGATCAACTTTACTCCCACTAGTTCCTTTATTGAGAAAATGTTTCTCAAGAAAAGTACCATATTGATCAACAAACACTTTGTTCTCATTGCAGTTGTAAAAGTAATACCCTTTGGTTTCCTTAGGGTAACCAACGAAAATAACCTTGTCAGATTTAGGTGCTAACTTATCAAAGACAAGTCTCTTCACATAAGTTTCGCAATCCCAAATATTCATGAAAGACAAACTAGGTTTTCTTCCATGCGACATCTCATGTGGGGTCTTAGGAGCCGATTTAGTAGGGACTCTGTTCAGTTTGAACGTAGCAGTCTCTAATGAATGTCCCTAAAAGGATTTAGGAAGGTCAACTTGACTCATCATCGAACGAACCATATTCAATAGGGTTCTATTCCTCCTCTCGGAAACACCATTCCATTGTGGTGTTCCGGGTGGAGTCAACTCTGAAATAATTTCACAGTTTTTGAGATGATTGTCAAACTCTTGGCTTAAATATTCTCCACCACGATCAGATCGAAGTGCTTTAATAGTTTTGCCAAGTTTATTTTGTACTTCATTTTGAAATATTCTAAACATCTCAAACGATTCACTTTTGGACTTCATAAGATAGACATAGCCATATCTAGATAAGTCACCGGTGAATGTAATGAAATATCGAAATCCTCCCCTAGCAATGCTGCTCATTGGTCCGCATACATCAATATGTATTAAGCCCAATAAGTCACTAGCCCTTTCACTACTATTAGTGTAAAGTGTTTTGGTCATTTTTCCCAATAAACAAGATTCACATATCTCATATGATTCATAATCATGTGAGTCTAACATACCATCCTTATGGAGTTTAGAGATGCGTTTCTCGTTTATATGACCAAGCCGACAATGCCACATGAACGAGTTGTTCACGTCATTCGGTTTAGACTTCTTGTCCACATTATAAACATTTTCAACATTATTTTTGTTTCTCATCAACATCAAGAACATAAAGGCCATTAAATGAATTTGCAATACCATAAAGCATATCATTTAAATAAATATAAAACTTCTTATTCTTAATAAGAAAATTATACCATTCATTATCCAAACAAGAAACTGAAATAATATTCCTACTCAAATCCGAAATATAGTAAAAATTGTTCAAAACAAGTACTAAGCCACTAGGTAAAGTTGCATAATATGTTCCTACGGCTAATGCAGCAACTCTTGCTCCATTCCCCACACATAGGTCAACTTCACCTTGTTTGAGTAGCTTCCTATTCCTTAGTCCTTGCACATTTAAATAAATGTGAGATCCACATCCGGTATCTAATATCCATGAACTAGAAATAGAAAGAAAAATATCTATCATATAGATACCAGAATCAGAAGCAATCGTATTGCCCTTCTTCGCCTTTAGGCTTTCCTTGTAAGCCTTATAGTTACGCTACCAATGACCAACCTCTTGGCAATGGTAGCAAACCGCATCCTTTTGAGACACTTTGGGAGCCTCTCCGACAATGACAACTTTTGCCTTAGGTTTAGCAACACTTGATTTACCTTTGCCATCTTTCTTGAACCCTTTACCTTTGTTAACCATTAACACGTTTGTCGTTCCGGGCTTCTTGATATTCTTCTCTGCGGTCTTAAGCATCGCATGCAATTCCGAGAGATTCTTATCCATGCCAGTTATGTGATAGTGCATAATAAAATGACCATAACTTTCAGACACTGAATTCAATATCAAATCCGTGGCGAGTTCCAAAATCATCGGATTTCCAAGCCTTTCGAGACGCTCAATGTGACCCTTCATCTTAAGGAAATGAGCACCAACCGACTGCCCCTCTTGCATCTTACATGCAGTTAGGGCTTTAACCACATCATACCTATCTTGTCTAGCTTGCACTTGGAACATTTCCTTTAAGCGCTCGGCTAGATCAAAAGAAGCTTCCATGTGCTCAAGGTCCTTCTGAAGAGCCTTAGACATGGTGGCAAGCAAAAGGCATGCATGCAACATCTGTAGAATCATCAATATGTTTCTTATGTGCATCCTTATCTGCCCTAGAAGCATTAGCAGCAGGTTGAGGTGGAACGGGTTCGTCAAGAACGTACATTTTCTTTTCTTGCCTTAGAACAATTCTTAGGCTTCTGATCCAATCAGAATAGTTTGTACCGTTCTCTTCGAGCTTGTCCTTCTCAAGGACGGATAGCAGTGACAGGGGCTGATTATTGTGAGTTGCCATTACTACAATAAAATATGCAAACAATGAAACACATAAGTATCAACATATTTATCATCTAAGAGCAAATAATGTATTTCATAAATACTCCCACTAAATTATACACCTTCAAATACAAACATGTATCATATAATCATATTAGGCTAAGATCCATATTTCACTTGATTTTGGTTTAACTGAGTCAATGCCCGAAATCAAGCTATTTAGGTAGATAACATCAATCATATCATACATGACTCTTAAATCTTTTATGAGATTCCTTAGACATCATATGTCAAAAACATGTTTTAAATCTCATCTATGCCTTGGGTCAAATCTCATTTGAAAGCACCAATTGGTCAAAACTTTTTTAAACGTATGAGACATGGAACGATGCACCTAACTGAGTCAAAACTACATCAACCATTATCTCATCTTGATCACGAATTAAGATATAATGATGCACCCAACTGAGTCGAAACTACATCAAAATACCCTAAAATATCACAAGTGTTCTAATCAAGGAATGACATAAAACTTAAATATTTAAGAAGGTTTTGCATGGTAACAAACATCGCATGGTTGTAACAAGAAATGTATGTGTACATAATCATGAACATAGGGCTTCAAAAATTACAAACAAACACTTTGATTCAATTTTTGAGAATTTATCAATCTACTTTTAATCATATTAAACAGACCAATAATCCTATGTAAAAGAATAATCATATTAATCAATTTATTAATCATGACCATGGCATATCACATATGATTATTTTCATAAAACAATACACATAAAATCATGGATCTATTTCATATAGCATGGATAACAATTAATCAAATTAAATCTAGCATGCCAATTTCAATCCTAATCATGGGAAGACACGACTCTGATACCACTGTTGGGTTTTGGGTTACAAACGCATCGGAAGAACTTTGAAAAACAACAAAACCCTAGCCCTTGAATCCGTCTAGCATGAAGAGATAAAGAACATGAAATAGATTTACATACCTTGAATGCGATTAAGTTTGTTCGAAAACGGATCTTTAAAGTGAATCTCAAAACGAATCTCAAAAAACTGTTGATGAAGTTTTTGATCTTCACCTTGTTCTAAACCTTGTGATGAATCAACGATTGAAAGTCTTCAAGCTTCTGGTGATAAAGTAATCACCCTCTATCGGTAATTCACACGCGAACGGACCAAGAACACTTCTTGTTGGATTTCTAGATGATCCCCGATTGTTGAATCAATATTCAACAATCAATGGTTGTTTGGTAGAATGAATCTATGGAATTTGATCTTTGATTCGTAATAAAAATCAATCAATTAGTATTTCTAAAACTCTAATTTTCGTCACTTTTTGATGGGACAAAAGGATTCTATTTATACTTGCTATAAATCCCTAACACTTAGGGAGAAGAGTCATTTTTCCTAGCAAAAACGGGTTTCCAGCGCCGCCAGGACGAGTCGTCCCCCATGGCACGACTCGTCCCCTAATTCCTGCACTCTGATTCGTTCGTCCCTGCCTTGGGAAATAGTTGGGCCAATTGGGGACGAGTCGTCCCCTCAGGGCATGAGTCGTCCCCTAGGGACGAGTCGTCCCCTAGGGACGAGTCGTCCCTTGACCCCATAATTCACTCCTTTAGCAATTTTCAATCCGTTCTTTTGTGTGTGACCCTTTAGGAATTATATTTTATATTGGTAGTGAGTTGAGACATCATCCTCACAAGACATAAGTGACTTCTAGCAAGTCATTATGTCCACCCAATTAAATATAACATCAAAGCTAGATTCCTTGTAGATCAAATGCCACAATCCCTTTGTCCATGATGTCAAATTGAACATGAGTCATTGTCCATGTCCACTCACATGTTCAATGCTTTCTCAATTCTGAATATGCTGATAATCCAAGTGCATTTGATCTCTATCAAATCTCTTGAGTGTGGCCACACATTTCATCAACATCATTCATCGAGGGGCCCAAGAAAACATCTCTCTCATACAGAGAGAGGGAAAAATCCCATCTTGAATTATCATTATTCCCTACAAGAATTCAATCATGCCAACATAGCCCTTATTGCTATCCGATTAAAGATAGTGTTAGACTATATCAAACACAATGTTCATCATGTGGAAGACGATGATAATCTCAGGTTCAAAGGATTCAATGACATGACTATCATGAGATTTAATCATGACACATATAACTATTGACCATGTCATAAATCTCATCGGTAGGTCATATCCAATACTTGTTCTCTAGCAAGTATCCATAAGTGCAATGTGTATCATATGCATATAATCATCTCCATGATTATCCATTACCAACTTATACTAGTTATTCATAATAACTAGGGACACAATTCAATATAATAAACATATAAACATATAATGAACCAAATAAACTTTCTCTATAATAAATGATAAAGACGATTACATAGCGGTTTAAGTTATAAGTCAAACATAACTAAACTCCTAGGGCATTACACCAACACAAATACACTTGGTTCTACCCCCTGAAACAAAAATCTGATACTTTTGCCACTATTTCTCATTTTAAAGCTCTTGTTGAAAAGTATTTTATTAAACCTATCATTCAATTATTTTCTGATAATGGTGGCGAATATCTTAAGCTCACTCCCTCTCTCTCACAAGATGGCATCTCTCATCTCACTACACCTCCCCACACTCCCAAACATAACGGCTATGTCAAAAGACGTCACCGTCATATCGTCGAAACTGGACTTGCTCTTCTTTCTCATGCCAATCTTCCCCTCACCATGTGGACCTTTGCTTTCACTACTGCCACATATCTTATAAATCGTCTTCCTACTGCCACACTCAACAATGACTCTCCTTACTTTCACCTTTTTCAAAAATCTCCCAACTACAATAAACTGCGTAGTTTTGGGTACCTATGCTACCCATGGCTACGTCCATATACACCTCACAAACTAGCTCCCCGCTACATTCCATGCATTTTTGTTGGCTATTCTCCTACACAAAGTGCATATCATTGTCTTGACCCTTCCACCAATCGAATTTATACTTCTAGACATGTCAAATTTGTAGAAGACACTTTTCCCTTCCCTTCTCTCACCTCTCAATCGGACACTTCTCAAAAAATTATTCCATATCAATGGTGTAAACTCTCCTTACTTATTCTGCTACCACCTCCACCATCTCAACCCACCCCGTTCCCACCTACATTTCCATCATGGCATCAATCAGTCGCACTATCTCCATCCCCCAGCCCTTCCTCCTCCTCAGTCGAGACCCCAGCCCCTATCCCACCTTTACCGTCTGCCCCTATTCTTACTGCCGAACCCACCCTATCTTCTGCCAACACTCCCTCAACCACCCAAGTTCTCTCTCCTCCTCCACCTCCTCCTGTTTGAACCATTACCACTCGTCTTTCCAAAAACATCATCAAACCTAATCCCAAGTGTTTTGGTAGAAAAAACAATAAAGTAGAATCTTAACTAGGTTTAGTGTGTGGATTGAATAATAAGGAGGGAACTATGGAATTCGATTATATGGAACAAAAGAATGAAAAAGAGATAATGACAACACGATTTGTTAACGAGGAAAACCTTGGAGGTGATAACCTCTTTGGAAAAAACCCCGGGAGTTAGGTCTCCAACCTTAAAGGTTTCACTATAATAATCACGATTACAACTTTGGAAGATAATGGAGAGGATTACAAGAGCTTGTGTGTAGAGTGTGTGCGTATGAGCATGAATACGTTTTTCCGTCTCCATTTCCCCTTAAATACAAGTAGATATGAAAGAGTCAATATGGTTCCTATAATCTCGGCATTTTGGTTTATCACTTCAACCTCCGTGAGACCAAGTCGCCCTAGCCGTTTGAAAGTCTGTTGAACGTGCTTGGAGATTGTTCCGCATTCCTCTCTTAATTACTGAAAAATAAGAATAAGAATATTAGGAAATATTGAACAAGTAAATATTAAAACAATACTTACAGTGTAATGACATCTCGATATGCAGGATCAATTGAAGATGTCGCCATGTTGAAAAATGCCCACAACAATTTGTCCCCAAAAACATTTGACTATGTTGGCAACTGAAGAGGCAAAATGTTTTTTCTTTTGAATTAATGGTCCAACTGTCCGCTCTGCTTGATGGGACGTTTTGGAAGACGTGGCGTTGAAATGGACGGTTGGGGAGAAGAGTTATTTTTGAAAAGGAACTCTTTTTCTTTTTATTAACCGCTTGAGAGGATAAATTAATCTTCTCAAAGCTTCTTTTCACCTCCGTTGGCCCACGGCGCCGTTCGTCTCCAAGGTAAAATTCCTCCGTCTCTCGCCTTCTCTCTTTGTTTATTTTTCTCTTTTTGCTTTGTCAACCATGGGTAAAACGAGGTTGTCTGCATCCAAACCCAAGAAAGCGTCATCCCCACAAGGTCCCGTAGAGATTAATCTTAACGATTTTGTTTGCGCAAATCTTCTCACTAAACCAACTGAAGAAACTTGTTTGTTCAACGATTCTCAAATAGAGTCCATAAAACAACAATGTTGCTTCCCAAGTGGTGCAATTTTTCATCCCTTTTCCATAAAACTTAGGTCTCGACCACATTTCCTCAAATGGATCTGTTTCTTCGAATATCCCTTCCTTCTAGGGTTTAGTTACCCTTTTCCTCTGTTGGTTACTGAGTTCTTTCGAAAAACTCAACTGGCTTATGCTCAACTTATGCCAATGGCCTGGCGAGTTTTTGCTTTTGTCCTCAAAGTAAACCGAGAAAACGGACTAAACCTAGGGCTTCCCGAAATTGCCTATTCCTATGATCTTCAACTTTTTGGTTCCAAAAGGTACCTTTTTAGAAAGAAATCAGGTAGAAATCCTTTGATGAGCACCACATCCTCCGGTGATAGGGGATGGAAGAATAGATTTTTCTTTGTTGATAGGACGTCGATTGGAGAAAGGGATGAGATATCGAAGCAATGGAACAAGGGAGGTACTTAAATTCTTACTCTTGTGACTTCCTGTTCTTGAGACAAACTGAATTGTAATTGTTCTTGCTTTTATGTAGATATTGATTGGGGAGAATTGTTTCCACCTGCCAAAGACACTCTAGCCAAAATCGAAGAGTTTTTCAGTCTCCCTCTCAATAAGAGGTCTCCCAAAGGTTTGTTGGAAGCTTCGTCGACTATTCCAGAGGATATAAAGGCTTCTACTTCTGTAATTATGTCCACTGGTAAGCTTGGTATCTTGTTACCTTTGATAACTGTCATCAATTTGATGTGTTATTCGTTATTGACAATATCTCTATGTCCATGCAGTCTCCAAACCGGTAGTTTCTGTGGTCTCGACTTTGACCTGGATGATATTGAAGCCCCGCTCTCTCGAACCCGTGGTCAAGATTGAAAAGAAACCTCCACCTCGCTCCTAAGAAGAGTCCCGTTCCGACGAAAGCATTGGTATTGGCTCTAGGGTGAGGAAGAGAAAAGCTAGCCAAGAGGAAGTGATTGAGGTTGGAGACTCCTTTGATGGAATGTCAGCGGGAGATTTCAAGAAGAAATTCATGAGCCTTGCTAATGGGGTAAGACACCATTAATTGGATATTGAATAGTTTCAAAGGTTGTTATAACATTTAGTAATATCAAGATGTCATTTTTCGACCGTAGGTACGTGGAGGAATTGGCAAAAGAAGTTGAAATGGTAAAGAAGAAGTCCAAAGCCGACTCGCTTTGGTCGGGAAGGAGAAGTTGGCATCGAGTATAATAAGGTGAAGGAATATGAGAAGACTATAGAGCAATTAAGCAAGTCGGTGGGAGAACAAGAACAGATAGTGAAGGACTTATTGAATAGTCTCGGCGAAAAGTGAGGATGACCACAACAAGGAGATAGCAGAAGTGAGGAATTCTTGCAAACTAGCCGCGAATAAGACCGTTTCTCAATGCAAGGTGAAGATGATGAAGGAATATCAGAAGGGAAGGCCGGGCGCTTGGGATATCAATAGGGAATGTGCCTATCTACTGCTCAAGTTGACAGTGAGGTGACGGACGAGGGCGAGGTGTCGTCAAGTCCGTATGAAATGATTGTCAAGGATGCACCAAATAGCTGGAGAAGTGACACTGCATGCAACACTGCTAAGCCACCTAAACAAAAAGAAGGTAAAATAACTTGGTTCTTGGTATTTTGTTAAGGTTTACTGGGGTGGAATCCCTTAAGACAATTTTTATTTTCGTTTGGTTTGTAATGGGTCCATAAGGACTAAAGACAATCTTTTTTATGTGTTGGGTTGGTCCAACACTTGTGCACGCTATCGTTGGTAGTACGGATACTTTATGGGTTCTTTAGTTTAGCTATGGTTTAATAGTTTTCAAGCACGTCAAGGCTTGTTTCTTTTGGATAATTTTTTGTATGGCGACATGATAGTATGTCGAAATGATAGATACTTAGGATGACATTTACACGTCATAAACCGTAGATACTTATATGACACGTATATGCCATAAACCGTAGATACTTAGATGACACGTATATGCCATAAACCGTAGATACTTAGATGACACGAATATGCCATAACCATAAGAATAATACTTAAGATCAATCATCTAACTGAGTCGGAATGGGTAAGCTATATGAGTTTACCCATATAGGCCCACCCCACACCTCAATTAGTGAGATAACTTGCGCTCCAGGCGAAGGTGTGGTAACCTAACTTCTTAAGAAAGAGGTAATTAACTCTTTAAACCTTAGAAGGGATTGTGTACCTTTACTGGAGAAGAGATGGCCAGTCTCTAACGGAGGAGAAATCGTTGTTCCTTACGTGCATTCGATATGTCCCCATGTAAATGTGTCAATACCTCATAATATAGAAACACGTTAAAAACGGACGCCAACTAAAGTTGACGTCTCTCCACAAAGTGTATTAGCGACATCTTAACTTGTAAATAATAAAAAAGATGCATAGGAGAAAAGAAAGGTTGTAAAGAATTAAAAGACGATTCATACCTGGAAAGATGAGTTCATGGGAAATCATATTTAAATGTAATACCTTTTGAGATGAATGGCGTTCCAACTTCGCGGTATCATTTGGCCATCCAAGGTTGCAAGGCGATATGCTCCTTTTCCGGCTTGTGCATCTATTAAGTAGGGTCCCTCCCATTTTGGGGCGAGCTTGCCTGCATTGGGCTCCTTGGTATTTTGGAATGCCTTTCGTAGGACTAAGTCTCCTACTTGAAACCTTCTAACCCTTACGTTTTTATTGTAAGATCGGGCTACCCTTTGCTGATACGCTGCCATGCGAACTTTGGCCATGTCCCTTAGCTCGTCCACGTATCCGTGTCATGTATCAAGATGTCTTTATTATGTTCGGATGTCGCAAGCCGTATCTTGCCGTTGGTACAAGGACTTCGATGGAATAATGTATCTGGGCCCAAATACAAGTGAATAGGGGGTTTGACCAAGAGCATTCTTAGATGTCGTCATGTCGCCCCATAGGACCATTGGTAACTCTTCCGCCCAACGTCCTTTCTTCCGGTTTAGTCTCTTTTTTAAGTTGCGATTATTATTTTGTTGCTAGACTCGCCCGTCCATTGGCTTTCGAGGGTGAACAGCGAAGATGTCACCATCTTAACACCCCAAGATGTCAAGAAATCTTGGGTCCTCTTGCCGATGAATTGAGAGCCGTTGTCACAAATTATCTCGATGGAATTCGAATCCCGAATATGTTCCTTTTGATAAAAGATATCACTTCTTTGTCACGAACTTGCACATATGCCTCACCTCTACCCATTTAGAAAAGTAGTCTGTCATGGCCAAAAGAAATACTCGTCCCCCGGTGCTATGGGAAGTTTTCCTACTATGTCCATTCCCAAACCATAAAAGGCCATGGTGACAGGATAGGATGTAGCAGCCACTGGCCGGGTGCAGATGTCCCCATGTCGTTGACAGAATCACATTTCTTTGCGTAGTCAACGGCATCTTTTCTCATTGTAGGCCGAAATAGCCCATTCTAAGAGCTTTAGTATGTAAACTTCTGCCCCGTATGATTTCCACAATCTCCTTCGTGCACTCCGAGAACCCGATGGGCTCTATCTCGCCTCTAGACATCTTAAGTAGTGACCTCGCAGATTTTCTAAACAAGAGATTATCAATAAGTACATATTTAGATACTCTTACCCCGAAGGCTCTTGCATTTTTCTCCTCGATCGGGATCGTATCATCTAAGAGATATTTGATAATAGGAGCCGTCCAAGAGGTTGCCGCAGAGAGGCAAGTATGCTCGGCATCCGTGGCGAACATCTCAAGATGGTCAATTGCCGGGATGTCAACATGTATGATTGGGATACCGGTTTGTGAGAAGCTTTTGAAGGCCGAACCCAAGTTTGCCAGAGCATCTCGCTTGAGAATTTTCTTCCCGTGGGATTTGTTCCAAGGAAAATGTTTTGAATTTGGCCGAAATAATTTTTACAATTTCCAAATATGTTGTCATCTTAGCGTTTTCGCGACGTAGGACCCGTTGTACCGATTAACAATTAGTAATGAATCCATGAACACCCGGATATGCTTGACATCTAAGTCTTGGGCTGCAGCTTAAACCCGCAATTAGAGCCTCATACTCGCTTCATTGTTGGTAGCCTTGAAACCGCAACCGATAGATTGTGGTATTATGTCCCCTGTGGCGATTTTAGTACAACTCCAAGACCTCGTACCTCTCATGTTGGAAGCACCGTCCGTGTAGAGAGTCCAAATTTTTAGGATGTCATCATCTTGAAGTTGTTGTACTTCCAATTCCACCTCTTGTTGTAGGGTCGATCGAAATCGCCCACAAAATCGCCCGTGGCTTGGGATTTTATTGCGCTTCCGGGTTCGTACTTGATGTCGTATGTGCTTAATTGTACGTACCATTTCGCCATTCGACCCGACATCTCTCGGTTTTCTCATGACATTCTTAATAGGATAGTTAGTGCGTACAATAATAGTATGTGTTTCAAAATAGTGCCTTAACTTAATAGAAGCGCTTATCAAAGCTAAAATTAATTTTTGTAAATGAGAATACCCGGTCTCAAAGCATCTAAGAGTGTCTTACTTATATAGTAGATGGGTTGCCGATTACCATCTCGTTCGTCACCAAGATCGCGCTTACAGCGCCTTCTGACACCGCTAGGTAGATGTAAAGATGTTCTTCCATCTCGAGGTTTGGCCAATAAGGGAGGTGTCGACAGTAAGTTTTGAGCTCCCGAAAAGCTTCTTCATGTTGTTCCTCCCATTGGAACTTCTTGTTCTTTCTTAAGATGTCGTAGAAAGGTTTGCATCGATCCGAGGATTTGGAAATGAATCTAGTGAGTGCGGCAATTTTTCCCGTCAATCTTTGGACGTCCTTGACAGATTGAGGTGATGACAGTTGAGAATAGCGCGTATTTGTTCGGGGCGGCTTCAATGCCTCTTTTAGTAACCATATAACCTTAAACTTGCCGGCCTTCATTCCGAAGTTGCATTTAGCCGGATTAAGTTTCATATTGAAACAATCCAAGATGTCAAAAGCTTCGAGAGAGGTTGCTTATGTGATCCTCGGCCTTCTTGGATTTTACTACCATGTCGTCGATGTATACCTCCATTGTGTCCCCAATCCGATCCTTAAACATCTTGTTGACGAGCCTTTGATACGTTGCACCCGCATTTTTAGTCCAAAAGGCATGGCAATATAACAATAAATACCGTGGGGGTTATGAAGGCAAGTTCTCTGGTCGATGGTTCCATCTCGAATTTGTTGAAATCCCGAGGACGCGTCCATGAAAGTGAGGAGTTCGTGACCTGAAGTGGCATCAACTAATGAATCTATGTGCGGCAAAGGGAAAGGATCTTTTGGGCAGTGCTTTATTTAAGTCGGTGAAGTCGACGCAAACTCGCCATTTCCCGTTTCTCTTCTCTACCACAACCACATTCGCCAACCATCTTGGATAATCGACCTCCCGTATCATGTTGGCTTTGAGTAAGCGCTCTACCTCCTCCTTGATGATCCGATTTCGGTTTCGCAAACTTTCTACGTTTCGGTGCACCGGTTTAAAGCTAGGATCTATGTTAAGTTTGTGAGTGATGACATCTTTGCTAATGCCACATGTCATCATGTTTCCAAGCGAAACTCTTTATTCTCGTTTCTTAATAGGTTCACAAGCTTCTCTTCTATATCTCGACGGGATGTCGCTGCCAATAAGTACTTTGATGTCCGGGTTGGAAGGATCTAACAATACTTCTTTCACATCATCCTCCCTAGCTTCCAGACTTCACGTACTTTCCTCGGTAATTGCTATGCTTGTTTTGGAGATGTAGACGCCTTCATTGAAGTTTTGTAACATTCCTTGGCCACCGTTGATCATCAGTAAATCTTAGCGACACCCCAAGGTGTTGGAAACTTCACACACCGATGGTAAGTGGAGGGTACGGCCTTCATTCCGTGAATCCACGGTCTTCCAAGAATGACATTGTAAGATGTTGCGCAATCAATTACGCAGAACCGCTCCATGGTAAGTTGAGGCCCTTTGAGTATATTGGAAGCTTTATCTCCCCACCGTTTCTTTGACTTCACCACCGAAGCCTACCAAAGATCAAGACTTTTTGACAATCTCCGATTCTCGGGATGTTCATTTCCTTAAGGGTACCCAACATAATAAGATTGACTGAGCCGCCCCCATCTACCGTAATACGTCGTATTGTATTGGCGATCTCGCAAGGAAATAACTGCAGGCGTCATGATGGGGTTCCAAAGCAAGTTATCACGATCACTTTCATCAAAGGTAATTGGATCCGGCAAGGTGTCGACATCTTGGGCCGTCTCTCCGCTTTTCCTCTTTTGACTCCTTAGCGTGTCGTTTTGCGGCGTAATAGGATGTTCCACATATTTCGAGCCTCCACCGATGAAGTTGATCACCTTTGTTGATGCCGGGGGAGAAACCGGCCTTTCAGCCTTCATGAGGAGCTTCGCATTTTCAGCCTTCTTCTTTCGGGATCCCAACAACTCCTTAAGATGTCCTTTCGAGAGTAAGTAATCGATCTCCTTTCTTAACGCGATGCGCCTTCGCAACGTGTCCAAAGTCTTCATGGTAAGCGCACCATTTTGATTTGTCACGCCATCCCGTGGTTTTGTCCGTTTTCTTCGCCATCTCGGCTTTGTCTCCTAGGTTGCCCATTGCACAAAGTACACCCGAAATGTCAACGTAAAACAATAATCGAAATGTTAGGCACATTATCACTATCTTCATCCTCACCGTCTACCGAATTAATTTTGCTAGTGTCAATTCTCTGATAAGGATTGGGACGGTTGTTCCCGCGATGGGACGATTCAGCCTTTCCGTCGGGATGGTCATATGTCGACGTCTTGGATGACGACTTCGATCTTCGCAGCCTCATCTTCCTCCGGGGCCTTATGAACCTTAATGCCCCGCTTCCCGACTTCTTCTAGCCGCTTACAAGGAGTCATTACCAAATCTTGATAATACCGTGAATCTTTCTTCAACCCCATTTTGAATGCTTTCGTGGCCGTCGACATGTCAAGATTGGGAATTTCTAACACCTCCTTATTGAACCGATGGACATAATCCTTCGTAGTCTCATTAGGCCGCCGGGTCACATTGTAGAGATCACTTGTCAACTTTTCAAATTGTCGATCGCATGAGAATTGGTTATAGAACATGTTGATGAGCCGGGCGTATGAACCAATTGAACCTAGGGGTTGCCTAATCACCATTTGAGAGCCGGTCCGGACAAGGTGGATCCAAATCCCCGCATAAGCAGCCTCCCGCATTCAAGCGGGATATGGATTATGTCCATCTTTTCTTGATAGTGTGCAACATGCTCCTCTCGGGTCCGTGGTGCCATCGTACAACTTCATAGATGGTACGCCGAAACGCTTCGGGATGTCGACATTTGCAATTGCCTGACAAACCGGGATTGATTGTAACGCTTTGGGTCACTGGTTGAATTGGAGGAGTTACACTGCACGTTCATTATCGCCTCTCGAGATCCCGCATTTGTTTAGCTAGCGGGTTTCCGCAAAAGGGTCGCCCATAGGAATACGATTGAAATTATTATTATTGAAAAGATTATTTAGCAAACCGTAATCGTCCGTAGTAGTCGTGACAAAGTAGTGTTGTCTATAAATGGAATGAATGGGGTGAATCCCGCGAAGATGGCGTCAATGGGGTGTCCCTAGTAAAGATGTCGACATCATTAAAGATGTCGGCGGATGAGTTTGAGGAGGACCGCCCATTGGAATGAATTCACTCGAAATGTAGATCCTCCGGTGTTGTCAAAGTTGAGAACCCTTGCACGCAGCCGGTGATATGTTCTCAAGCCGAGATGCGATGAGCCGTTGGTCTTTCTGCATCTTAATCATGGAATTGGTCAACACCTTCGAATTGTTGTCTTGCCGGTCCAACCTTTGATTCAACTCTGGTTAGGATACTCCGGATGTCGCATCTCGCATTGGAAGAGGTTGCCCCTTTTGTGGAGTCTTCGTAGGTTGAGTTGGCCGAGACCCGGTCCGAGGAGGTGGTGGTAACAAGCCGGTTCTACCTCCCGATGTGGGAACAACGGCGGGACCTTTCCCGGTGGTGGACACATTGGAGGGTGCAGACATAGTGAATTTGGTTAGGAAATGTTTCAAATAACCGATAAACCACGAGGCCCCTCGGTGGGCGCCAAATTGTTTTGGTAGAAAAAACAATAAAGTAGAATCTTAACTAGGTTTAGTGTGTGGATTGAATAATAAGGAGGGAACTATGGAATTCGATTATATGGAACAAAAGAATGAAAAAGAGATAATGACAACACGATTTGTTAACGAGGAAAACCTTGGAGGTGATAACCTCTTTGGAAAAAACCCCGGGAGTTAGGTCTCCAACCTTAAAGGTTTCACTATAATAATCACGATTACAACTTTGGAAGATAATGGAGAGGATTACAAGAGCTTGTGTGTAGAGTGTGTGCGTATGAGCATGAATACGTTTTTCCGTCTCCATTTCCCCTTAAATATAAGTAGATATGAAAGAGTCAATATGGTTCCTATAATCTCGGCATTTTGGTTTATCACTTCAACCTCCGTGAGACCAAGTCGCCCTAGCCGTTTGAAAGTCTGTTGAACGTGCTTGGAGATTGTTCCGCATTCCTCTCTTAATTACTGAAAAATAAGAATAAGAATATTAGGAAATATTGAACAAGTAAATATTAAAACAATACTTACAGTGTAATGACATCTCGATATGCAGGATCAATTGAAGATGTCGCCATGTTGAAAAATGCCCACAACACCAAGTATGCTCATATTGCTGCCCTTTCTTCTCCCATTGATCTTCCCAAAACTGTTAAACAGGCTCTTTCCACCCCTCATTGGAGGGCTGCCATGGAAGAGGAATATGCGGCTCTAACCAGCAATAATACTTGGTCTCTTATCCCTTCTCATACTGCTCCTAATATTGTCGGCTGCAATTGGATTATTCAGATCAAATATAACCCTGGCAATTCCATCCAAAAATATAAAACTCGCCTTGTTGCAAAGGGGTTTCACCAACATCCAGGTATCGATTATTCTGACACTTTTAGTCCTATTGTGAAACCTATCACTGTCCGTCTTCTTCTTTCTTTAGCTCTCAGTCACAACTGGTCACTTCGACAACTTGATATTAATAATGCCTTCTTACAAGGTCATCTTCATGAAACAGTGTTCATGTCTCAACCACCTGGTTTCATTGACTCCTCACATCCTTCTCATGTCTATTAATTTCATCAAGCCATTTATGGTCTAAAACAGGCTCCTCATGCCTGGTACACAGAACTTAAAAACTATCTTATTTCTTTTGATTTTCAACCATCTCTTGCTGATTCTTCTCGTTTTATTTTCACAAAATCTTCTTCCCCACTTTATCTCTTGGTGTATGTCGATGACATTATTGTTACTGGTCCGTCTCCTTCTTTCTTGTCAAAATTCATCACAACTCTTTCTTCTCGTTTCTCCTTAAAAGATCTCGGTTCCTTGTCTTACTTCCTTGGAGTCGAAGTCACAACCAACAAAAATGGTCTTTTTCTAACTCAACCTAAATATTCCTATGACTTACTAGCTCGTCATAACATGCTAAATTCTAAACCTTCGCCCACTCATATGGCTACTTCTCCAAATCTTACTCATAATAATCCGCCTACCTCTATTTGTAATCCAACAGAATGCCGTTCTATTGTTGGTGGCCTTCAATATCTTTCCATCACTAGACCGGACATTTATTTCTATGTTAATAAGTTAGCACAACTTATGCAACACCCTCATGATAGTCACTGGGTCTCTCTCAAGTGCCTTCTGCGCTATCTCCATGGTACCCTACATTTGGGCATCCAACTTTACCGCGACACTCCTTTATCTCTTCATGCTTTTTGTGATGCCGACTGGGCCGGCGACAAAGACGATTATATCTCCATAACTGGGTTTCTTGTTTATCCTGGTCGTAATCCCGTTGCTTGGTCATCTAAAAAGCAACGATCTCTTGCACATTCATCTACCGAAGCAGAATTTCGTGCTATAGCTGATACTGCTGCTGAGTTGATATGGGTGAGCAATTTACTTTCTGAACTTGTTTTAGGCAAACTCAATCTCCAACAATTTATTGTGATAATCTTGGTGCAACTCATTATTCTGCCAATCCGGTTTTTCACTCACGTATGAAGCATGTAGCCCTTGCCTTTCACTTCGTTCGTGAGATGGTTCAACAAAATCGGCTTCGAGTTCAACACATTTCAGGTGGTGATCAACTTGCGGACCTTCTCACCAAACCTCTTCCTTGAGTTCGGTTCGAACATTTGCTATCCAAGATTGGCCTTTTCCATGGAATGTCCATCTTGCGGGGGCCTGATAAGATACAAAAAGATTCATAGTTATTTTTGTATATATATTCTGATTTAGTTTCCTATTATTTGTAGATATCTCTGAGTTTGTTACCTATTATTTGTAGATATCTTCCAATATTTGTTGTAATCTTCTCTCTAGAATTCCTAGTCAAGTAACCTAGGTCAAGAGTTGTATATATACATCAAGAGTATCAATAATATATGTTATGCTTTTCTCTCACAAATATTGTTCCTTCTATAGGTGTATGGGGGAAAAAGGGTAGGGTAGGTGGTGGGGAGAGGGTGAGGTAGGGGTTAGGAATATGATAGGGTAGAGTAGTGGAAATGGGATGGGTAGATAGAGTGAAGGCAGGGAGTTGGGGTGGGTTGGTGAGTGAATGAGGAGTAGGATAGGGTGTGGGGGTGGTGATGGTTGGGGGAATTGTTAAAAAATAATTTTAATATGAGTAAAATAAAATTGACGGGAGGGTGAGGGACGTAGGATGGGCGTTAAGGGGAGTTGTTAAAAAATAATTTTAATATGAATTAAAAAAATAATTGATGGGGGGTAGGCGGTGGGTGGGGTGGGGGAGGTTTAGGGTGGAGAGTCATTTTTTCGGAAAATGTTTTGAATATTAGAAGAGTCATTTTTCCTTGCAAAAACGGGTTTTCAGCGCCGCCATGACGAGTCGTCCCCCAGGGCACGACTCGTGAGCACGAGTCGTCCCATAGGGCACGAGTCGTCCCCTAATTCCTGCACTCTGATTCGTTCGTCCCTGCCTTGGGGAATAGTTGGGCTAATTGGGGACGAGTCGTTCCCTCAGGGCACGAGTCGTCCCTTGACCCCATAATTCACCCTTTAGCCATTAAAATCCGTTCTTTTGTGTGTGACCATTTAGGAATTATATTTTATGTTGGTAGTGAGTTGAGACATCATCCTCACAAGACATAAGTGACTTCTAGCAAGTCATTATGTCCACCCAATTAAATATAACATCAAAGCTTGATTCATTGATAGATCAAATGTCACAATCCATTTGTCCATGATGTCAAATTGAACATGAGTCACGGTCCATGTCAACTCACATGTTCAATGCTTTCTCGATTCCAAAGCAATTTTTTTATTAATATTAAAATTATTTTTTAACAACCCTCACCACCCCTACACCACCATATCTCTTTCAACTTATCTCCAATTCTCCAATTGTGTTTTTATCGAAAAATATTTTCTTTTAATTTATTAAACAAATGAAAAGAGTTTTCGGAAAGCATTTTCGTTACCAACATCCGAAAACATATTTATGTCATTTTTCGAAAAGTATTTCCATTTTTCGAAAATACTGTACTTCTTCGATAGTCTCATTTGACTATCAAATATATTAAAAATTTATTTTTATTTTCACCACTATCCTTAATAAAATTCAATTATTACTTTATAACTCACTTTTTTCCTTGGTTGATCCTCATCATCAGCTTCCCTTTTTCTCTTTCTTAATTGACAATTTTGGGTATTCAATAAATTTAATTATCAAGTTTGAAAATAAATTATCTTATTGGCATAACAAATACTCCCTCCGTCCCATCAAAACTGATACCAAATTTTTGGGCACGCGAATTAAGAAAAAGTAAGAGAGAGAAAAAGTGAAAGAAAATGTTGTGAGTATGAAGAATTAAATAGGAGAGAGAATGAGTGGGTGGAATAGTTAGGAGAGAGAATGTTGTGAGTGTAAGAGTGAAATAGAAGAGAGAATGAGTGGGGTAAATAGTAAAGATTTCCTTTCATTTTGGAAAGTATCAGTTTGACTGGAACGGACCAAAAAGGAAATAAGTATCAATTTTGGTGGGACGGAGGGAGTAACAAATATGGCTAATAAGAATATTTTTATGAGACAAACGGAGGAAGCTAGATAATCATTTGACTTCACACAATGTTTTGGACAACCCAATTGATCACTAAGCAATTGTTAAACATAAATGTTCTAAATCCAGTCCTTAAAAAACTTGTTACCACACCTTCTCCATCTCATAATAAATAACACATTTGAATTGTCAACTTAATTAAAAATGTGATTTACTTTGTTTGTACAATGATAAACTTATACCAAGTCTATTTTTTTATTTATAAACGCAACATTTATTTCAAAACGGATCAAAACTAAAAGTGTGACAATTATTTTGAAATAAAGAAACTTACAAAAAAATAAAAGTTAACAAAATTTTGGTTACAAAATAATTTGACAATATTTGACAGAAATTTGCGTATATAAACCCCAATATTCATTAATTAAATATTTAATCAATGATTGATTGCTAAATTATTTTGTAACCAATAGTATTTTATAATATTTCTTTATAACCTTAGCATTGCTCTTTAACAATTGGGTTAATGGCTTAACAAGTCAATTGTGTTATACTCCTTCCATCCCACTTAAAAATGTATAAAATTGACCATGCACGAAAATTAAAAAGAGTTTAAGCGTTGTAATAAGTATAAAAAGTGAGTTAGAAGAGAGAATCTGTGGTAGAAAATAGTTAGTAGATAATTATTGTAAGTATGATAAATGGGTCACATGAATAAAAATATATTAAAATGTTTTTATTTTGAGAGCGTGACTTTTTAAACGAGACATCCAAAATGGAATGGAAGTTTGTACATTTTTAAGTGGGGCGGAGGGAGTAACTATGAAAAAAGTGAGTAATTTTTAAATTGTCGAAGAGAGTTGGGCCAACGGTTGGCAATTCAGCTAGAATAAGAAGTGATTGGTTTTTTAAATAAAACAGGTTAAGTGAGTACCAGTTAGTAGGAATGTTGATGACCCAGTTTGGGCCTAAGCCAAAATGGACCCAAAATCTACTTTTTGGTGTCTTTTGGAATTTTTGTCCAATCCAGTGACTTAAGGAGTGTGCTTCGCTAGCTTGTACAATATCAAATTTGCACCAAGTTTATTTCCTAATTTAGAAATGCAACATTTATTATGAAACAGAACAAAAAAGAAAGTGCGACATTTATTCTGGAACGGAGGGCATATTATTATCTCAGTGCCTAACATTCTCAGCTAACATAGAAAATTTGTTGTAATTTGGTATGTTGAAGCCAAGACAAGGAACTTCTTCTCCCACTGTTTGGTGGCGTCTCTCGTTTCGCGAAATGGATGAACAAGATGAACTAAAAGTTTGTTGGGACCCACACATTATCAAATTCATCTTAAGATCCATCTCAGCAACAAAATGCATCGCCTGGGAGTGTCCCTAAAATCCCTTGAAGCTATATATGCATAGTAGTTATGGTACAAAAACCATAAATATTAAAGAGACTTTGCACCCCACAAATAACTCAAACAATAAACGGGGGGAGGGGGGCAAAGTACAACACTACATTAATTAACAGCTTCATTTAGTATGGTATACAACAAAAATCATTCAATTCCTTTAAATAACTGAATGCTGTGGTGTACCACAAAGAGACAGAGCTTAATCACTTACCTAATGGCAACAAAACCCCAAGAAGCTACAAAATACCATTCAAAAAGCCTACTGACAAAGAAACATATCACTCACTTACTACATTGCTTTTCTGAGTAAAACAAATGTACAAGTTACCAGGTTTTAGCCAACTTTCTCTCCATAATTTGAACTCTGTACTAAAAAAGATGAGATTTTTCTAATTCTTAACTTGCTTTCTGCACTGTAGTTTTGAACAAGAGAACATAGTGCTTTTGATCCATGGAGAAATACAAGAATCCTCCCACTGAATGTGTCACAAATGACCCAAAACTAGTCCCCACTATGCAGTGCCATGCTGGTCCATAAACCTCATCAAACTCCTGCATTAATATTCACAACCAAATTCAATCAACTTGCTGCAAAACCCATCAATCAATTTGTTGAAAGGTAAATTTGAATGTCAACATTAATCAACAATTTATGTTTTAAAAACTTCAAATGAACACATAATGCAGCAAGACTCAATTTTTTGACATTGCAATTTTTGTCAGAAAAATAATACTAACCTTTTTCAGGGTAAGGGCAAGGGTTTTGGCAGTGAACTTTTCCAAGCTATCATGAGTTTTTCTAGCACAATCCACAGCATGAATCTGCATGAATGGAGGCATATCCACAGACACAATTTTGACACCATTGCAGCTCAAGAAATTAGCAACCTCAGCTTGTGAGCTGCAAAATGACCTCCTCCTACCCCCACCCCCAACAGAGGGGGAGGAGAAGAAAGATTGTCTCTTTATCTCATACCCTTGTTGCTGTAATTCCTTCACATCAATTTCTTGATTTGTGCTGCCCATCAAAGCATATGGTTTCTTGATTATTTCAATCCCTTCAAAGGACTCCTTCATTTCCCTATCTTTCTTGGACAATTTCTTGCCCTCATTCAAGATTTCCCTCTTAATTTCTTGCCCTTCATCAAATTCCTTGACTTTGACAAGTCTATGACCCCTAGTGCCCATCTCAGCCATATTGGGTGTGCGCTGACTGTGTGATTTGGTCAGAGAAGCGGCTGAGCTGTGAGAAACGGCCATGGATTTAGGTTGTAAGAAGTGGGTGTCAACAGAAGGGTGTGGGTTGGGAGTTGAGGAGGGTTTTAAGGAAGAAAGATGTTTGTGGTTAGCGTACAACTTTGAGAAGTGATTTGAAATGTTTTGGATGGAGGCGGAGGTGGGGAGATCAGGGTGGGGCTTTACGGCGGCGGTGGCAGAGGATGTGGTGGTTGTATAATGAGAGGTGGGATCCATGGGTGGTGCTTTGGGGTCTGGTGCTAAGTTACGCCGGTGGCGGTGGTGGGTGGTTTGGTGTGACATGTTTTGTTGTGTTGGTGAGGGGGAGGTTGCGATTAGACGATTAGGGCTATTTTTGGGTCTTGATGGGGTGGAGGGGGGAACTGGGGACTTACGTGTGGTTTAGATCTATAGGGTTGTGTTTATTTGTTTTAATGTGCGCCGGATGCGGAGATGATAAAGGCAGGGACCAGAGGAATATGATTGTTTTGACTCGTAATAGTTTCGTCAAAGCTAAAATTACTTTTATACCATAAATTATTATTATTATAAGTGTTTTTTTCAATTTTTTTCATATTATTTTAAAAAATCATAAAAAATTTCATATTTTATTAAACAGTCTGCTCCTATATTTAGATATAAAACTAAAATTACTCTTTTATATAAATATACGAGTAATTTTTTTTGTTTTTATAATTTTCACATTTCTTAGAAATTCATAAAAAAGTCTCACATAAAAAAAATTTGTTAGCCAATTTCTATATCTAGGTATAACTCTGAAATTCCATGTCATCCGCTCACTTTTGTTTTTCAATTAAATTAAAAGTCCTAACTAAATTACAGTAGTTCTTTATTCTTTCATTTTATATTAAATTCAAAATTTTAACCCAAAAATAGATTCCAAACAAGGGTGGGTGGGTAGCTTCAAATTAATTGTATGGACATCCTCCTAATAAAGGTACTCACATTTTTGAATCCTAAACTTTGTAGCTTAACGAAATCATTCTTTAGTATGAGTGTAAACAAATGCAATCACACAAGTAGTCATATTGGCATGCAGGTGGATGTGTGGACAAAGAACTGAGGATCACTTGATATGATATGCAATCATTTTTTATTATTTTTATTACTACTCTCTAACTATCCATTCAACATACTCTCTTTCTTCTCAGTTTTATTGGGGAACTTGGACAAGTTCATCTAAAGTTACTACACTTCCGAAATAAATATTTTCTTGAAAATTTTGTTCCAGTATGAATTTTTATTTTACCATGAATGATTTTAGCAATCTTTTTTAATATATCATCATTATATACTTGCACAACTATATGTTTCAAAGTGGATATCAATAATCATGTTTTACAAAAGGTAAACATTTTCATCCTTTAAATAAATGAATAATAGCTATTCATTTTGGAATGAATATGGGAATATTTTTTTTATATTTTAATTTACATTGAACTATTCAGTAAGAATGTGTATTTTTACAAGTCTCATTTAATGTTTTAGCTTAACTTACGATAACACTTATTCGTAATTGCAGAAAAATAAAAAATTATGTGTAAGATTTGATTAAGAATAATTTAGGGTTGGTTTTAATTGTGAAGGAACAAAACTAAGCTGATCCTAAATCCCAATTTCGTGACTCTGAGATATACGGATCTTAATAAATACTTCCTCTGTCCCGTCCGAAAGGGCACAAAATTCCTTTTTGGGCGTCCCATTTGAAAGGGTACAACCCAAAAATGGAAAGTTTTTAATTACTTCTTTATTTGTGGGACCCACTTGTCATACTCACAATAAATATCCACTAACTATTCCCTACCCTACTTTCTCTTTCCTACATCACTTTTCATACTCACAACATTTATTTCACTATACACTTTTTATCTTTCCTACATCAATTTTCTTAATTTCCGTGCAAGACAATAACTTTGCCCTTTCGGGCGGGACGGAGGGAGTATGTGATATTTTAGATCTTGCCAATGATATGGTTCAATGTGAAATAGTTTATACATTTAATTTAAGTAGTCAACAACTTAAATATTATCCTATCTCATTTATCCACACCTCTATTTCAAAAAAAAAAAAAAAGTCCATATACATATACAAACTGCTATCCCCGTTTAAATAGTATATCATATTTTAAAATTATAGTTTGAGTTAAATACTCCCTCCGTCCCACGTAAATACAAACTTATTTCCTTTTTGGTCCGTCCCACGTGAATACAAACTACCCAAAATGGAAATAAATTTATTATTTTATATTCACCCTACCCCACTCACTCATTCTCTCTCTTCATTTTCTACCACACAATTTATTCAACCAACTCCACCCATTCTCTCTCTTCATTTTCTACCACACATTTTCATTATCTTAATAATATTTCTTAATTATTGTGCCCGGAAAAATGGTTTGTAATAAGGTGGGACGGAGGGAGTATTCATTATGATTGCAAACTAATCTACAACAATAAATTACCCAATATTATCACTGATGAGACACAACGCGTTCTCAACCCTATTTCACTATTAGGTTATCTCCCCCAGATTGCCAAATAAATGTATTTGTTCATTTTCAAGAAAGCATCACCCTCAAATCCAGGTAATTTCATGTTTTTTTTTCTGTATTCGTTTTGTGGTGTTCTGCTATCATATATTTCTCATCCAACCTCAATTTGAAAATCTCAATATACCATTTCAATGTTCACACGGAGTTGAACATGAAACCATAATAATCTGTAAGAAAAATACACAATTTCATTCACACAACATATTTTTTCCAACAAGGACATAGATGGAAACGGTGAGACATTGAGAGGAACATCGGGGAAGGAGAAGAAAATCAGCCGAAATCTCGATAGAGTTGTTATCGGAGAAGAAAAGGAGAGAGAGAGAGAGCATAGGAGGTTGGAAGGTGAGGCGGCTGGAGTTGTCACCGGAGAAGGAGGAGAGAAGGAGAATTTTGATTTGGGTCTAAAGTGGTGTTTAGGTTTTTTAAAATAACATGAGTTTTTATGAAGGACTAGTAGGTAACCCGTGCTCCGCACGGGAAGCTAATTTGCTAATATCATGATTTATTTTTTATAATATAAGTATATTATAAATGAATCAAAACATTAACATTTATAAAGTTAGAAAAATTGTGTTCAATTTTAATAACTTTGTTGCACATAAGTTTAATAGGAATTGCATTGTGACTAACAATATAGCAATTTTTGCTATTTTATTTTTGATGTTCATACTTTATGTCATTTATTTTTTATGTCATAATTTATGTCAGTATGCAACATTTTTATGGACGTTAACAAAGTGAATGAAAAAACTAACGACCTTTTTCTTTTCAAATTACAACATTTTAAAAACAATGTAGGGGGTTCCAACCCTTAATCTTCTCGAGAAAAGTACGTCTTTAAGCTAAATGCTCATTGGCATTATTAACGACCTACTTTGATATATATATAGTAACTATTATGATTAACTAATATTATTAATAGTAATAGTTAACATACTCCATTGTAACTATAATACTATTACTTAACCTATATAGTAAACTAGTACTCAAAAGCCCGTGCCAATGGCACGGGTCATTACAAAAAGGCAAGTAGTGAAAAAAATGATAAGTAGAATAAAACAACTTCTCCATGAATTGTCTTATGCTTGACTATCAATGTACATCAATTATGCCTTACATCCTTGGTTATCCTTTACGTAGAAATCTATAACAGTTTAAAAACTTGGAAAATAAACGAAAATGACTTAGGGAATTCTCAAAAGAGGCACTGAAACAAAAAACAGGCTTCAATTATTCGAAAACAAACAATCATAAATTATAAATTATTTAGAGAAATAATAAAGAAACAACTTTCGATATTTGTTAACAATAAAACATTAATCCGTTCGAATACTTCTTCAATTGCAATGAGCGAGCAAAACATAAAAGCATGAGATATGCCATAACATAGAAGAGAACCTGATGCGATCTAATTCACATCCCTCATCAAATAACTCAAATCTTCTTGACAGATCATCCCACCACTCCCAAATCATCCCCACCTCCATATTAGAACTCACATTTCTATCATCCAAGCTTTTCGCTTAAAAAAAATCTGCAATAAATGGACAAAACACTGAAGGAAAAGAAAGCACAAAGTACAAAATATAACAGATAAAACCGCTTCCCGAGTCTCCTACCAGTGCAGCTGGTGACCTCGGGAATCTCGAATCTCCCAAAAGAAATGAAGTATGTTACTATACTTATAATTTACATTATACAACTCAAACACTTACTGAATACTTTAAAGCCAAATGAATAAAAGCAAAAGATACCAGAATTGGCAGACTATAGTTGGATGTTCCATGAGGAGTAAGCATCGTACCTTTAAATTGGGGAAGCTGGATCTGATGGTTCTGGCCGGTAAGGAAGTTTCTTGTTCAAAATGTGGACATGAAAATGGTTTTGAGAAGAAGTAGGATATAGAAGATAACCTTTTCCTCTACTCTTTCCGTTCCACTCAAAGATTTCACTTTCAGAAGTCGAAATATTTAAAGGATTTCATTTAAATTCCACAAATAACTTAATTATGGATTAAATTTTGCATTTAAAGTTTAATCAACTTAATTTCTTACCGGACTCTTTAAGTTGAACATTTCAAGATAAGTGGGACAACCTGGAGTCCTGCAAAATGAAGTAATGTATCATACTAAGTGATGGATGAGAAGAAACATGAGGGAGGAAATATTGCTCAAGTTGACTTGATGACAGGCACTTCTATCTCTGAACGGGGATATAGGAGAAAGAGAAATGGAGGGAAAAGTTGACCCCATTCTGACCTTTGGAGTTATCTCTTTCAGTTCAAAACCTGAATTGTCTCTCCAATTTTCTTCAAAGTAAGGCTCGTCCTGTAAATGCATGTCTTCTTTCTGTCTTGTTTTCCATTGTGGTTTCAGTTTATTAGTTAATAATGCGTTTTTTCGCTTCACCCAATCCTATTAAATAGACCAAGGATGTGTTTTTTGTTTTAACCTTTGTTTTTAACCTCTTCATTTGTTGTGCAAAAGCTTATGCTAAGTAAAGCTTATATTTATTTCTCATAACTTGTTTTTTCTAAACTTTTTTAGACCAACTATCACTATTGAAGAGATTTCTTTCTATAAAATTAACTTTCCTCTTTTAAGAAGAGAAGAGAAGCATTCCACACTCACTTGGGCTGAAGTTGGGTTACCGCTTTTCAGTTACCCGGCCACCTTTTCAGCCTTTTTGCCACTCCCTTAGCCTTAGTCTTGTGAAAAAATAAATTGAATATATAAAGCTTATTCTTAGTTTCCAATTTTCGCCAATTCTAGGGGCTCGCCGTTTAGTCGGACATCTTCATGCTAAAGGAATACCAATAAGCGTAGCTACAGGGTATGTCACATGCTTTCTATTTATTGCTTCCTTTTTGTTATATGCTCATAGCTCTAAGGGAAAACAGTAACTCACAAAGAAGTATGAAATGTGTGAAAACACATTTTTAATATTAAGATTTAATTTCCAGCTCTCATAAGTCAGAAGTGGCACTTTGAATTAAAAACACAAAGACATGGTGACCTTTTCTCGTTGATGCATCATGTTGTTCTTGGTGACTTAGAAGCAGCCAAAGATGCTATAGCATTGCATTTCGTCCTCAAGTCAAAGGCTGAGTTAAGAAAAGAAAAAGAAAAATTATTAGTGAGTAGACATTAATGTGGTACAGAAAGCAAGTTATTAAGGTTAGAAAAAATTAAGTTATAATAGATTTACAATGCTTCCTTATATATCATTATTTTTCCATATACATGCAACCATATGCAGAAAGTTATAGATATATTCAAATATAATGCAAATATTAAAGGCATATGCATGTTTCTTTGGGAATAGGATTTCATACTATTAAAATAAATACCTCTCATGAAATTCATTCACTTCCCTAATATTTGCATTTAAAAACACTTGAGACACATGGAAAGTATTAGAGACACGAATCTGTCCCTTGTATTTCCTAGGTCGACACATTTGCATCAACACTACCAAGCAGTCATTGTGTTCCTCCACATATCTCCACAAAGTATTTGCAGCCCTTCCCCATTGAGTACACGATATAGTCATCCAAGCTTTTCGCTTTAAAAAAATCTGCAATAAATGGACAAAAACACTGAAGGAAAAGAAAGCACAAAGTACAAAATATAACAGATAAAACCGCTTCCCAGTCTCCTACCAATTACAGAATGTGGTGACCTCAGGAATCTCCCAAATCCAAAACCCCAAGGAAGCTAAAATAAAACTTTCTCAGTTTCTCTCAATAGAAAGAAATGAAGTATGTTACTATACTTATAATTTACATTATACAAACTTACTGAATACTTTAAAGCCAAATGAATAAAAGCAAAAGATACCAGGAATTGGCGGACTATAGTTGGATGTTCCATGAGGAGTAAGCATCGTACCTTTAAATTGGGAAGCTGGATCTGATGGTTACGAAACTGGTAAGGAAGTTTCTTGTTCAAAATGTGGACGTGAAAATGGTTTTGAGAAGAAGTAGGATATAGAAGATAACCTTTTCCTCTACTCTTTCCGTTCCACTCAAAGATTTCACTTTCAGAAGTCGAAATATTTAAAGGATTTCATTTAAATTCCACAAATAACTTAATTATGGATTAAATTTTGCATTTAAAGTTTAATCAACTATCTTTTTGGTACAAACAAAAATAGCTAATGGGAACATCTTTATGGGATATAGGGAGTATATATTAACCTAATGATATACAGCACGACTTGCCAATACGCTCAAATATAACATGTGCATGGTGAGAAAGCAGAAACAAAATCCATCAATGAAATACAGTCATTTACTGATAAAACAAAGAGCCACTTGCCCATGGGGTTCAGCAGACGTGGGAGAGTAATCTTAAAGTGAAACGAAAAGTCAGTTAATCATTCGTTTGCAAATTCTGAGGAGTTTATTCAATCGCATACGATATAGAAGACGGTGAAGAAGTTGAGAAGAAAAACGACTACGTGCATATTCCTCGCATGATAATACTACCACAAAGAAGAGAACATGACTCATATGAGATTATCTCATTTATTTGACACAGTGATGAACTATGAAACCACACTTAAAAAGCGTATTAATAAAAAGGTGGAATTATGTTCCACAGAACAGCCATCACAGGAAACAGGTAACACAAAAAGATAAGACAGGATTATTAACCAATCTCACTTGGACATCTGAACATGAAGATGATCACTGACCTTGTATAGCCAATGTGGACTCTCCGCGCAGAACGTCATTGCTAGGGCAAGCCCTCACTACTACATTTCCGAGCTAATGTAACGCCAATTTTCGTTGCATTAGGGCCCAAAAACCGTTACATTAGGCCTAATGTAACGCCAAATGGCCGTTGCATTCTCTTGCGTTGCATTAGGTCTAATGCAACGACATAGTAAGCTAATGTAACGCCGGAGCTTTGGCGTTGCATTAGGTAAATACCTGATGCAACGCCAATTTTAAAACTATATGAACACCTAATGCAACGCCAAAAAGTAGATGAGTACCTAATGCAACGCCAATTTAAAAAGTAGTTGAATACCTAATGTAACGCCAAAAATTAGATGCACACCTAATGTAACGGCTGTTGTTATGTATTAATATTGATTACTAATAGTAATATATATACAATTAAATAATAAAAAAATATTATATAAAAAATTAATTGACATGATAATTAACATGTATTGACAAACTTTATTCCCAAAAGATACATAATATATATATGTACACATGACAACGTGTCATAATGTTATAATGTTCCATCTCTCGATAATAATTCTAGTTTAACTACAACCCACAAAATGATGTAAAAAAAAAAAAAATAGGCTCCACATCTCATTGATTATTCTTCATATCCATTTAGCTCACCATGTACCTACAAAAAATAGGCTCCACATCTCATTGTTTGAAGCATCATTAGCTCTGTACTCAACCATGACCTGATACAACATAATAAGGTTGAATAACTACGTAATTTTGGAATAAAAGCGGTTAAATATTTTCAAAATCAAAGAACCAGCAACCAACAGTGGACTGTTTTACTTATAAGTGGGAAATGTGAATTATAAAACTTTGTAAATACCTGCAAAATAGCATGGGAACGGGAAGATGTTTCATTGGCACGAGTTGGTTCTGTGGTTCTATTCCGATTTCCTTGTTGAAGTAATGCCATTACCTGTCATAAATTACACAAAAAAAGGCTGAGTTATTACTATGCAATCAGTATTCTCCAAGTTTATATAGTCAGAAAGTAGAAAAACACTTCATCTTGTAGAAGAATCACCATATTCCAAACATTTTTCAATAACGTTTGATGCAAATTTATGCTGGCTCAGTTGTACAATGCATCCCGCCAACTTGCGAGATAATTTGGTTTCTTTCCGAGGTTTTCCCTCTCCAGCACATGCTGCAAGTAACAAAACCAATGAGCACATTAGAAACAGCTTGAGAGAGGAAATGCTGACAATGAACTCTGTGATTGGCTAAAACTTAAACCATAAAGTTTCTGCACTTAAACTCCCCTATAATTACATTCTTCTCATAAATAGTGAAATGTCAAATATTTAAATATTCTCGGAATAATAAATTCGTACAATTTGTTAAATTGTAAGTAGGCATAATCAGAAAGCACCAACCTGAGTGACATAATTACCATACTGGTCCTGCGCAAGGGTACAAACAGACTCCAAAATCTCATCCACTATAAACTGTCTTTGTAATTCATCCGTTGAGTGCTCTAATACCTTCCGTTTCTGTCTTTTATGCTGTTGGCTCTTTGCCTCCCTCAAAAAAAAAGTTACACTCCCTCAAAATTATATGAATCTATAAATATCAAATTTGCAATATGGTCAATAATTTGTAGTAAGTGAACTATAGAATTTCAGCATTAATAATTACCTATTGAACTATTCTGTACGAGATGACACACTCAATGGCATATATGTTGTCAGTGGCGAAGCCACAACAAACATAGTTGGATCTGTAATCATGGAGAGTAGTTATCAGCATGGAGAGGAGAACATGGAGCATGGAGAGGAGAGGTATCTTAGTTGTCAGCATGGAGAGGAGTTGTATCTTTAACAGGTAATATATTTTACATACAAGATATTATTTAATTAACTTTTATCAATTGATGAAATTGAAATAAGTTAGACAAGACAGTAAAGGCAATAGACTTACAGGTTTGATATGGTGGACATGAGATCTCGCTTATGTGTGCTCTTCCGGTATTATTCTGCCATACTCACATCTAACAACTCCATCAACTCAAATTCGGTTAATGACAGTGCATCCTATAAGCAAATTTGAATTAGTTGAAGTTTGACGTAAAGCTTATGACTTGAGTTGATAGATCTAACATCACAGAGAAGCTCAGTTTGTTGATCATGAGGAAAAATCCAGGCAAAAGGAGATACTTTTATGTCCCCAATAACCTGAGGACCATTTCCCCAATAACCCGAGGACAAAACGGTATTGGGAGGACAATCTAGCAACCACATTGAGAACTAGACTATAACCAATTGGATTTATGTTGATTTGATCTATCTTATATTGTTCAAAGTGTGAAGCAAATGATCGAAACGACAACCCCGTATAACTAGACATCTTCTCCACCTTCCCGCGATTACACAATTGCAAACGAAGGAAAGGATATATAACAATTGGTCACCAAAAGTATCCAACCAGATGCAAAATCAAATCAAGCCTCACCCACAAAACTAAAATTTAGAAACCAAAATTAGCAATTCAGGCAATTGAGGGAAATAAAGGGCACAAATTTATCCAATCAATATGAACCCAATACCAATCACACAAAGACTTAAATGACCAGGTTGATACAAAATCAAGTCAATAACTGCCTTAATAATCTTATTAACAATCCACATACAAAATGTAGAGTACTATAATGCATTAGCCATTCAACCAAGGGGCATACATGAGTGAAATGCATTACCATTTAAAAATTTCTACAATACTTATTCAGGGTTGAAGCAGAATCACACAAATAAACACCTGGGGAAGACCAACTGCCCTCTTTGTTGTTGTTGTTGTGTGCGGGTTGTGGGGGGAGGATTGACATCCATAAACTAAATGAGAAATGAATTGAAAACCCTTGAAATAATCAATTCCAACACACCAACAAATCAAAAATTCAAAAAAAAAAATCATTAGCAATTTCATCAACGTATGGGACATAAGTTCATCTAATCAACAGAAATCAAGAACAAATTTGAATCACGATTGCAACAATAGACGCAATGCGCACAGAAATCAAAACAAACCCACAATAAAATCAGCAATAAATCATTAACAATCCAATCATAAGTGAAAATTGCATCGAGGCGAATTTCATCAATTCCAATTCAATGTTGAAGTAAAGAACACAAAATTAAACAAGCGGGGGAAGAGAACAAACGAACAAGATTCCGGGCGCGTTCATAAATCATAAGAGACATAAATCGAAACCCATCAATGAAAACGTATGATTAAAGCAAAAGCATGGATTTTTTCGGGGAGAGCGATGGCGAGAGCGACGGTTAGAGCGAGGGCGAGAGTGAGGGTGAGGGCGACGGCGTTGAACTGGACTGAGTGAATGAATTGAAAACTGAAAAGAGGGAAACAGGAGATTTGGGGAAAAAAAAAAAGGCCCAATTGAATTTTTCGGGGAAGGAGTGCGGGAAAAGTGTAAGAAAGGAGAAAGAGATCGAAATTCAAAAATTTGGTGAAAATCTGAGCAATAATAATTTATTGCACCAATAAATTATTATTGAAGCAAATAATTTAGAAGAACAATAATAATTTTAAACATTAAAAAAATTAATAATAATTAATAATTTTATATAAATTTGTTTTTATGGGATAAATTTGAACCATTGGATGTGATGCATTTAATGGTAAATAATAATTAATAAAAATAATATTATCTCATAATAATAATTGAAAAAAATAAAAATATTAAATAATTATAAAATAATATTATCTCATAATAATAATTGAAAAAAATAATAGAAAAAAAATAAAAATATTAAATAATTAAAACAGTCATAGTAATTAGTAATATTATATTAATTAATAAAAATAATTAATAATTAATAATAATTTAAACTATAAAATAATATTATCTCATAATAATAATTGAAAAAAATAAAAATATTAAATAATTATAACATTAATAGTAATTAGTAATAAAATAATAGGGTATACCCTATACCTTATACCCTATACCCTATAGGGTATAGGGTATAAGGTATAGGGTATACCCTATAGGGTATAGGGTATAAGGTATAGGGCATAGGGTATAGGGTATAGGGTATACCCTATAGGGTATAGGGTATAAGGTACAGGGTATACCCTATAGGATATAGGGCATAGGGCATATGGCATAGGGTATAGGGTATACCCTATAGGGTATAGGGTATACCCTATAGGGTATAGGGTATAAGGTACAGGGTATACCCTATAGGGTATAAGGTATAGGGCATAGGGCATAGGGTATAGGGTATAGGGTATAGAGTGTAGGGTATAGGGTATAAGGTATAGGGTATACCCTATAGGGTATAGGGCATAGGGCATAGGGCATAGGGTATAGGGTATAGGGTATAAGCTATAGGGTATAGGGTATAGAGTGTAGGGTATAAGGTATAAGGTATAGGGTATACCCTATAGGGTATAGGGCATAGGACATAGGGTATAGGTTATAGAGTGTAGGGTATAGGGTATAGGGTATACCCTATAGGGTATAGGGTATACCCTATAGGGTATAGGGCATAGCGTATAGGGTATACCCTATAGGGTATAGGGTATAGAGTGTAGGGTATAGGGTATAAGGTATAGGGTATACCTTATAAGGTATAGGGTATACCCTATAGGGTATAGGGTATACCTTATACCTTATACCCTATAGGGTATACCCTATACCCTATAGGGTATACCTTATACCTTATACCCTATACCATATACCCTATGCCCTATACCCTATATCGTATAGGGTATACCATATACCACATATGTGGTATACTATACCTTATGCCATATACTACATGCCTATACATACCACATAGGGTATACCCTATACTCTACATAGGGTATACCACATACCTTATACCACATACCACATATCCTATACCCTATACCCTATAGGGTATACCGTATAGGGTATAGGGTATAGCGTATACCTATAGGATATAGAGAATAGGGCATAGGGTATAGGGTATACATTATAGGGTACAAGGTATAGGGTATAGAGTGTAGGGTATAGGGTATAAGGTATAGGGTATAGGGCATAGGGCATAGGGCATAGGGTATACCCTATAGGGTACATGGTATAGGGTATAGAGTGTAGGGTATAGGGTATACCCTATAGGGTATAGGGTATAGGGTATAAGGTATAAGGTGTAGGGTATACCCTATAGGGTATAGGGTATACCCTATAGGGTACAGGGTATATGGTATAGGGTATAAAGTGTAGGATATAAGGTATAGAGTGTAGGGTATAGGGTATATGGTATAGGGTATACCCTATACCCTATACTCTATAGCGCTGAGATCAAAGCCGTTGCATTAATCAAAATGTGCCGTTACATTAGCTCTGTCGTTGCATTAGACTCGTTACATTAGCTCTGGCGTTGCATTAGATGCGTTACATTAGCTCGTGGCGTTACATTAGATGCGTTACATTAGCTCTGGCGTTGCATTAGCCGTTACATTAGCTCTGGCGTTGCATTAGATGCGTTACATTAGCTATGGCGTTGCATTAGATGCGATACATTAGCTCGTGGCGTTACATTAGATGCATTAGATGCGTTACATTAGGTCAGAAATGTAGTAGTGCCTGCAGCTGGTATTGTCGACACCCAAAAACACAAACGCCACCTGTGGACAGAAGGTGCTCTGATTATACTGAAACTATTGGCCATGTTTTCCCTAGACAAATATAAACAACAATAAATACATGGCAGTATCCACTATTTCCTTACCAGTCATTAACACTCTTGACTGGAATTCCAATGAGCAGTGCCGACATTATTCCTAGACATGTTGCAATCTGAATGAAGCTTCCAAAAGTGCCCCTGACATAAGGTGGAGAAACCTGCTCGATGCAAGGAGAGAGAAAAAAAAAACAGATTAGAAACTGGGTCGAACACAAAAAAAAAAACTATATAAAGGCTGCCTAATATGGCAAAAGTGAAAGTCAAATATAATGCAAATATTAAAGGCATATGCATGTTTCTTTGGGAATAGGATTTCATACTACTAAAATAAATACCTCTCATGAAATTCATTCACTTCCCTAATATTTGCATTTAAAAACACTTGAGACACATGGAAAGTATTAGAGACACGAATCTGTCCCTTGTATTTCCTAGGTCGACACATTTGCATCAACACTACCAAGCAGTCATTGTGTTCCTCCACATATCTCCACAAAGTATTTGCAGCCCTTCCCCTCTACTGGAAAGTACACAACATAGTCATACCCCTACAATAGACAATTCATAGTATTTAGATTATTATTATTTTGAAGAAAACAGAGAAGACGAAAAGAGTGGTATGATTTTGGTATGGGAATTCATTCAGTCGTTGTCCAGTTGATGCTGAGAAGATGTTTCCAAGAAGCAGCTGTTTTGTATACACCCGAAGCCAATTCGGAGTTGAGAAGCAGCCATATTCCTAGAAGGTTTATAAACCGTAGAAGCAGGTCACGTTTTGGGGATGGGCGTGGAGGAAACTTCAAACAATTTGCTGCATTGATATGTTTCAACAATTTGATCTTGATAACCAATGAGTGGTCTTTAACGTGGTAATGGGTTTGTTAAACTGCCATCACTAATCAAACAATCAACAACAAATGGAATTCATTTAGACATTTCATCAAACACATAGAGAGCATGCTAGAAAATAAGAAATCAAAGAATTTTTTAACAAAATATGGATACCGAGATCGAATGGCGGTTCTTCGTTGCGGCACTTGGATCCTCTGATCAGAACATTCACACCAAATTTAAAGGAAATGGTGAAATAGAGTGTGTGTGTGTGTGTGTGTGTGTGTGTGTATGTGTGTTGGAAGGAAAAATTGGGTCGAGATCAGCGATGAAGAAAGAGGGAGGAGGAGAGAGACTGTCTAAGGGAGAGAGGGTGATGGTGAATTTGGAAAAAGAATTGCCGCTGGAGGGTTTGGGAGAGAACTGAGAGAAGACGGCAAGGTAAATGACCGGCGGTGAAGAGGGGAAAAGAGGCACGCGGAATGGTTGTTGACGGAGGAGGGGGAGAAAGAGATCGTGGGGAGGGGAGGGAAAATGAATATCAGCCGTCGGATTAGATTTTCAACTTTCAATCCTAGCCCCTCTTTATCCCTACCTAAGAGGCAGTTATTTGCCCCTTGTATTGTATATTAGATTAATACTATTTATAGTAATAGTTAGCATATATAGTAACTATTATAGTTAACTAATACTATTAATAGTAATAGTTAACATATACAGTAACTATTATAGTTAACTAATACTATTAATAGTAATAGTTACTATAATACTATTAATAGTAATAGTTAACATATATAGTAACTATTATAGTTAACTAATACTATTAATAGTAATAGTTAACATATATAGTAACTATTATAGTTAACTAATACTATTAATAGTAATAGTTAACTTATATAGTAACTATTATAGTTAACTAATACAATTAATAGTAATAGTTAACATATATAGTAACTATTATAGTTAACTAATACAATTAATAGTAATAGTTAACTTATAAAGTAACTATTATAAAGTAACTATTATAGTTAACTAATACTATTAATAATAATAGTTAACCTATATAATAACTATTATTATTATTAACTAATAGTATTAGCTAATAAGGAGAATACCAAAAGTTATATAGATTTTGGGATAGTGATGACGTGGCTTCTCCAAAATCAAGAGTTTGCCTAAACTTATCCACGTGGCGAAGCCATAACCCTCCTCACCAACTTTAATACTCCCTCCGTCCCAATAAAAGCTTCACTAATTACCCAAAAGGGCGTCCCGTTAGAAGCTTCACCTTTCCTTTTTTGGCAAAGAATCTTCACTATTCTCTCCACTCATTCTCTCTCCTAAAACACTATTACACTCACAACACTTTTCAAATTCACTATTCCCTCCACTAATTCTCTCTCCTATTTTCAAATTACACTCACAACATTTTTTTTTCCCTCCCATTATCATAATTCCCGTGCCGGAGGAAAAGGTTGAAGCAATTGGTGGGACGGAGGGAGTATATACTATAGATTTGTTTGGGAGTTCGGAGGAATTATTCCATTTTCTCGTAGTGCACTCTCGTAGTGTAATTGATGTGTTATTGAAAGAAGTTTAAAACTCTTAAATAAATGATAATAATTGTTTTTTTAAATGGATTTATTATAAAAATGACGGACACATAATGCTTTGTTATGTATCGTATCAATACGACTAATGACGGATTAGAAATGGCAACAAAAGATGATTAAGCACACAATCGGCTGGCTGAAGGGGGGGGGGGGGCAGGAAGAAGAGCCGTAGGGACAAACTAACATGACCCAATGACCGATCAATTCAAATAGATGTTCAAACAAACAAAATATACGTGTAATTGACCAATAATCATTCATAATCATTCATAATATAATTAATAATACTCTACTCATTCCCAAATCCCAAAAATAAATTTCATAAAAAATGGATATTTATTTTGAAACGAATAAAATATATTGTTGAATACATTTTATCGGGTTTAAAAGAGAACAAAGGAATAGCTACAACTTACCTTCTAGTATGTCAGAAGAACATGCGATGTCAGATCCATCTATCTACCTACCAACCTACTCTCTCCGTCCTAAGATTTCATTTTGAATATTTCATTTAAAAATAGACATACTCTCAAAATGAATATTTTTTAATACTTCTGTATTTATATAACCCACTTGTCATAATAAAAAATAACTATGCACTTACTATTTTCTACCCCACATTCTCTCTCCTACCTCACTTTTTATATTTACAACACTTACCACACTATACACTTTCTTTAATTCCCGTGTAAAACCCATCATATCATCTTGTCTTCATCACAAATGATTGATGATAGGTCAGTCTCTCTCAACCCGTCTTAAAGCGCGGGGTCAAGTCATGGTTGGGTGGGTTGGACTCCCATTCCGGGGCATGTTGTTCAAGATCAGTCTCAACTCAAGAGGAAGAACTGGTGTATGAAGTACTTCTCATTTCCGATGCCATTGTTTAACTGCATATTCAGCTTGTGATGTTGCATAACAAATCAGGAATACCTTACTGAGGGACTAGGAACCATTGCAACACAGTTTTTGCTGCATCACCGTAACCAAGGGGCTAGATGTGGCCACATCTGCAGCTTTGTTGACCGAGATGAATAAGTGACTCGGTGGGTCCAGCATATCACCCAATTAATCTTAGCCACACATCTTGTAAAGTGTTCGTTGTGGCTGCATATCACCTCTTGGTCACAACAATGCAGCAAATTTCATATTGCGACGATTCTATTTCCCCTTACTCAGCAACATTCCAAATAAATAATCAATCAACCATTGGAAAATAAGAAAAGTACAAGCACATTTAAAACAATGAAAGAGAACAGCAAGGAACAGACCCTTACAAACTTAGGGTGCATACTTCACAGCTCACGGATTGTAACAACTTATTTTCTAAAATTCTTAAGAGTTGATGAATCTATAGCGACTAACTAGCTAGGGTGTATCCCAAAACCAATTCGCAAAAACGACACAGGAAGATAGGTTGCAATTTTCCTCCGACCAATTTGTTACCACTTTCACATAAGCAATTGGAAGCTGATAAACGGAACATAATTTAAAGCGTGATGGGCTACTACCAACCCCTAAAGTTGCTCGAGAAGGGTGTGGTATCTGCATTAAATTACTGTGACTGTGAGTGACCTTGAAATCTCGAATACACCCATAGTGAAGTTTCCAGACATGATCCATGTAAACCTTAACATCAGCTTTGGGAAATCAGATTGTGCTCTGTGACAATGACCCATGAACAGGCATGTCAAAAGCTCAAGAGAAGTACCTTGGACAAACAGTGGCTATATAGTTTTTCCATACATTCAAATGAAAGTCCCAAAGATAGGCCGGAAATCAATAAGCTGGCTGGACCACCCAACCACTGATAAGATGTTACCAACAGTTCAATAACAAAATTACGGTTACATGTCATATGATTATTCTATACTTCAATGGAAGTCCAAGAGGTCCAAATCACACATCCCATTAGATTTTCTTCATAAGAAACAAGCAATGTCAAACTTCCATATTTTATATAAACTACTCCCTCCGTCCCTAAATGAATATCCATTTTCAAGATTTTTTTTTCCCAAAATGAATGTCCTTTTTGCAAAAAATTGTCCCTAAACAATTTCAGAATGTCCCTTAAATGAAATTTGGACATTCATTTAGGGACGGAGGGAGTAATTAATATCTTACCGCACTGAAAGGCCTTCTGTGAGGAGAATCCGAAGATGGTGAAATGCTGTTCATATGAAACAAATTGCGAGCATGCATATTCTGGTTTAAACTGTCATCAGCATCTGCTCCTTCCATATCACCAATGATGTTACCATCTGAGCCCAGCCGAGGAGTGATTTGTCTACTCATTGACCCAGAATCATTGGTGACATCTGTTTTGGTCAAATTTCGACAAGTGATTGTAAATAACCAAATTTATCAAAGAGAAGAAATTGGGTGAAATGGAATAAAAATTTGTGTGTGTTATCAAGATGAAAATGACAAAGGATTTTGACGAGGAAAGCCCTTGAACAACTTGTTCGCGGGCATAAAACCTCGGGAGGTTTTGGAAGACCTACCTTGACCAAATTTTACTTTGATCGTTGTGTTACAAGCTCGGAAATACGGAGAGAATTACAAGAGTGATTGTGAGTGTGTGAATACATGTGTTTTCTTTCTTCTCCATACCCCTATTTATAATAAAGGTAAAAAATAAAGATAAAACAAACTACCCTAAAATCTTGGCCTAGGGTTGTTGAGGAGATTAGGGAGACTTGGTCTTCTTTGGCGGTTGGAGGAGAGATTTGAGGAGAGACCGAGTCTTCTTTCGGTTCATCATGCGATAATAGCCCTAAAAAATAGCAACCGCAAAACTGCTCCCAAGATGTTCAGCTTCAAGATGTTCCGACATGTTGACCATCTCAAGATGAAGATGTCGAGCCAAGATGTAAGGCGTCTTGACATATTGACCTACTTAAGATGTCAATCATATACATACATTAAAAATTCCATACCCAACAATTGCCCCCAAAATTTCTTGAATCGGAGAAAACTTGGAGAGTAAAGAAATTTTAAAACTGCTACTTCCCACATCAACATTAAGAAAGCGGTTGATTATGCCAAAGAGTTGTCCAACGCCTTGGAGAACTTATAAATGAAGCTTGATAGAAACCAAGATAAGGCTTTAAGAAACATTAGTTAAGGTGTTTGAAATTTGATATTTTATATGAGTGTTGTGCGAGTCATGTTTGTGACTCACTTTTGTTTGGAATTTTTATGTTTAATTTTCTTTTGGTAAAGATGTTAATCTTTTGCGTATGTTTATTGAAGATCTTTGATCTTTTTCGTTTGTACTTGATTTTTTATGAAGATCTTAATCTTCATTCCTTAGTTGATTGGAAGATGGTTTCATCTTTTTCGGGTGTTCATGTTGGTAACATGTTAATGTTACAACCAATGGTCACAACTTGAATAAGTGTGAAATCGTGCGCTCGGGCGAAGGTGTAGAAACCTTAATTCGTTTGAAAAGATGTATAATCTTTTAACCATAAGCAAGTTATACCTTGGACAATGTGATACAGTTGAAAATAGAATAAGTCTAAGCCGTACCGGCGTATTGACATATTCTATTCCACTTCAGCTAAGGTCTCAACATGTTGGAGTCGTACTGGCGTGTTTACATGTTGAACCTCTTCAGCTAAGGTCTCAACATGTTGGAGCCGTACTAGCGTGTTAACATGTTGAACCTATTCATCTCCTTTAAGTTGTAGACCCTGCAAAAAGATTCATGTTAGGGTTGGGTGTTAGCTTAGCTAACACCCCTCCGATGCTTAAGTCAGTAAGGATTTTTAGCATAACAAAAGAATTGACAAACACAAATAAATGACTTGACAAAATTTAAAACATACCTGTTTTTGGAGTTTGCTTTTATGAAAAATGACAACTTACATTGTAACGACCCTAACCCTAGGCACTAGTTTTAGTATAATATTATATGCTTTTAATATTATTGTTAATATTATGTGTTCATTTTATATCTTTGATTTCTTATATTAGGATGAGATGATTAGGAAATAAAATAAAGTCCATGGGGGAAGTATAATAATTGACTATAAATAGATGAGTGTAGTTAGGATTTCATTGTATAGAGAAGGAAAGTAAAGGGGTTAAATTCATTTCTTGAACATTTGGGGGCTTTATTGTAGAATTGTGAAAGCCTTAAATAATTGTGACATGGGGGGACCATACCCTCCCCTTATTTCCCTCACCATTTTCTTTCATTTTGTCAACCCTCCCCATACTCCCTCTAACCTTCCCCATACTCCTCCCATACTCCTCCATTCTCCTCATTCTTCTTCTTCATTCTCCAAGAGAAATCATCCATGGAAGCTTCATATTGAAAGCCTTACTTTCAAATTCCTACCAAGTGCAATTCTTCTCCATTTTTCAATCCAAGTGTACTTTTGAGTTTGAGACAACTAGGGGAATTTATCAAGCTAAGAAGATCTTTAGCTCATCCTAAAATTCTAAGGTAAATTATTATGACTTCTTTCTAAATATTGCTCACTTTATGTGTTTATGAATATTTTGTGTAAATAAAATGATTGTGGTATTTTTGAATAATGTTATTTGAGTAAAATGGTTATTTAAGATTGAATTGATTTTAGTAATGAGATGGGGGTTTAAGTTGAAGGAATGAGGGTATAATAAGTGTAAGATGTTAATGACATTAATGGAGTTAGTGTATGTGATTATATACATCTTACTTTGATTTGGGAAAGATTATGAGTTATTTAATTTGGGTAGAAAGAAGTAGAAAAAGGACTTGGTATACTTTTAATGATGTGAGTTATTATGATCTTCTCTTCTATTTAATGTTCATGAACTATTTGGTGTTGTTATTGTTATTATAATGGTTATTTGATACTTTGGAAACCTTCTTGGAGTTGATAAATTGGTTAATGATAAAGAATGATGTTGTTGTTAAGGAAGTTGATCAAGAATGTAAGAAAATGGGTTGAGTTAGATTAAGATGGTAAATCTTGAAAAATGATAGTAAAATGGGTGGAAAACCAAGTGATAATGATTTATGTTAGAATATGATATCTTGGGGTTAAATGGTTTAGAATAGAATTAACAAAGTTAGAAATCCTTTTTATGTTCACAAAGAAGAAGAAGCTTGGTACTAGTTTTGGTTTTTGGGAGTTCTTAAGGAAAAGTGCTACAGCTACCTGTTTCTGGCCGTGGCACGAGTCGTGCCCCTAGGCACGAGTCGTGCCCATGGCCAACTCGTGGTTACGATTCGTGAAATGAGAGCCAAATCGTTCTGAGTAACTTAAGTGTAAATTGGCACGAGTCGTGCCCTCAGGCACGAGTCGTGCCATGAGGAGGTAACGAGTCGTGCTTTAGGGGACGCATGAATCTGAGAAAGGCCAAAGGGGCACGAGTCGTGCCCTGGGGCACGAGTCGTGCCCTGGCCCGGTGACATTGAACTGTTTTTGGAGCTGTTTAAACCTATGCAACCTAGACCATAATTGAACCCTCTTTAACTTAGATTAAAGTAGAATGCTTGGGCTACACAATGATATCTTATTTGGTCACAATGGAATTGTGGAAGTAGTTTAAATATTGTTCGGAAAATGGTTCAAACTTGGGAATTAGATCTTGGACTTTATTAAAGGTTATTCAGGGATGTGTAATGACTACGTAGGAATGGTTTATGGTACATGGTGACCTTACTTGCTCCCATATTCTTGGTGGTTAGCTTGAATAGTGTTAAAACTATAGGTTACCTTATTGTGTTAAATGTATATGTATCATTGTAGCATTGTTATCCCAATTGTGGAATTATTGATTATGTGAATACTTTGACGTCCCAAGGGTGGACTATTCGCCTAGTGTTCTATTGTATCCCAAGTGTGGATTGTCGGGTATATTGTTACGTTGTATTCCAAGTGGGACTTAATTGGTTATAATGTGCCTTACTTGATTTCATATTCATTGATGGTATGATGCATAGTGTATTAAATGATGCGCACTATAGTATTGATTTAAAATGAGTATACATCGCCATGTTGTTATATCTTTATCCCTTTTGTGGATTTATTTCAAGTATCTATTATGTGCTTGAACGTGTTATGTGTGATTCGGGGGTATGATGAAATTCAATCAATTATTGATTTGTTCTATAAGTGATTGAAGGTTCATCATACATGACCGCCCCTCTGTGGCCACAGAGTGGGATGTGCTAGCGTATATTGAGCCAAAAGCCTTATAGTCCGCTGCAAATTGGTGATTAGGGGGAATGCTTCTGTATTAAGCCAAAAGCTTTACAGATAGCGGTAATATTATTTGATACTCTGATTTAAGTATCTGATTTTCTTATATGGATCTCTGGAGTATGAGTCCTATAAGCGGTGAATGTGCCGGAGGCGCTCACCAAAGAGTGGATTTTTACTCCCACGTTGTACGACTTATTTGTTCGCATCAGGGGAAAGGTAAAATGAGGTAACGTAAGGTGTTTACCGCTTTCATAATGTGTTATGTATGACCATGCTATGTGTTGCATCTTGTTTGGCATCTTGCTGCATTCATAATAGCTTATTGAGATTTATTCTCACCCCTTCCCTTTTACTGTTTTAGATTGTGCTGAGACAGGTGACCTGAACCAGTGAGGCCGGGGAAAGAGTTTGGACTCTTGCTTTTGGGACTTGTCAGGATAGGTATATGAGTGGGTTGTCGGGAGTCCTATTTAAATATTACTCTTTTATAAGTTGAATGGAAAACTCTTTTGTTAAACAATGTTAATTAGGGTTTTCAATGTAATTGATCAAGTATGGTCATTGAAGTATTTGTTTAAATTCCTCCGAGTGGAGATATTATCCGTTGATTTTATTTTGGAAGTTTGAGAAGTGATTTTCTTTTAAAGTGAAATAAAAGTTTTAAAAATAAAAATCTAAGATGGGTTTTCTTAGTTTGAGTTTCTCAAGCTCGGGACACGCATTAGGTCCCGGGTTGGGGTGCTCGCAGTTGGTATCAGAGCTTAGTTTAGAGGTCAAGGTTAGATGTCTAAACTAAGGGGGAATGTGTGGAAATTGACGCCGAGTGTTTAATGCAGGAGTTCGTTCTAATGGCCGGAAGCAATGATGATCAACGAAAGGTTCTAGAAAATGAAGGAGATATGGGTATAGGTGGAATTCAGAATGAAGAGATGATGAAATTATTCATGATGTTTGTACAAAATATGGAGACTATAGGATCAGTTCCGAATCAACCTGAGGGATGTCAAAGTGATGGATGGGAAAGGTTTGTGAAGATGAATCCACCGAGTTTTAATGGATATCCGGATTCGTTAAAGGCAGAAAAATGGTTAGAGAAAATGAACAAAATCTTTGAGGTTATGGAGAGTCGCAACGAAGAGAAAGTTAGGTATGCCGTTTTCAAACTTGAAGGTCCAGCTGATCAGTGGTGGCAGAATTTGAAGGGAAGTTGGGAGCGGGATCATACGCCCCAGACTTGGGATAATTTCACTCAACAGTTCGAGAATTATTTCATTTCAATGGTTACGAGGGATAAGAAGGAGATTGAATTCTTAGGACTAAAACAAGGGAACATGACGGTGAATCAGTATTCAGTCCGGTTTGAGGAATTAGCTAGGTGTTGCCCTCATTTGGTATCACATGAAGCGAGAAGAGTCCATAGGTTTGTAAAGGGTTTGAGGATTGAGTTTAGGAAGAAATTAGTAATTGATAGCTTCACCAATTATCGGACAGTCATAGAGAGAGCATATAAGATCGAGAATAGCATTGAGGAAAATAGTAGAAAATCGGAAGGTGGGATTAGAAATAAACCAAAGTATCTAGGACAAGGATCCAAAATCATTAGAGGACAGCCAAGGGCTTTAACTTCAGGAAGTGTGATCGGGGAACTTGTGGTAGCTTATTCGTCTAGGCCAATATCCAAACAGTATGGGATGATTTGTAAATTTTGCAAGAATATGGGTCATTCTGAAGACAAGTGTTGGAGTAAGCAAGGAAAATGCTTGAATTGTGGAGAAATGGGGCACTACAGGAAAAATTGTCCTGTATTTCATCAGAGGTTAGCTTCGGGTGCCGGTCAAAGGGGGCAAAGAGGTGGAACGAAAAGGGACAACGAAGGGAATCTAAAAGTGAATGTGTAAAGTTGAATCCTTGTTTTGAAGTCTTGGAGGGATATATCCCTCAGCGGTCCTTAGAGGTATATTCCCTGTCTCAGAAGTTAGGGGTCACATTTTATAGATCCTGTTTCATATCATTTATGTTTAGCATCACATGTTGCTTCTATGTGGCATACATTGTTTGAGATTTTGTTTTATTGTTAGAGGATTCTGCTCTTATGAGAGAATACCTCGAATCTCCTTTGGTTTACCGCGGTGGTGATATGGTTATAGCTGGGCATGTATTGCCAGTTGATTTGGTATGATTACCAATTTATAATTTTTAGATGTACCTGACCTGGTTGGGTAAGTAGTTGTCCTGCATTGGTAGACTATCATAAGAAGCGAGTCTCCTTTTCTATACCTAATTTGATTACATTGGTATTTGATATAGATAAACCTTTATATGGTACTCTTGTTATATAAGCATTAAAGGCAGAAAGTTTTGGTTAAAAGTGTGAAGGGTAATTAGTATGTGTTAGACTTGCATAAGAAGTCTTTCCGAAAATTTTTCATGCTAGTTGTGAGTAGATGGTAATTGTGTTTCCATCAAGGTATCTCATGTGTTGATTCTAAGTATGATAATCAGAATTTTAATCCTTATTTCGATGGCTTTATGGTAATTAGGATTGATGGTCTCTTTGTTAATTAAAGTTTCGGGAAGATCATGAAAATCATTTGAGAGTTGGGTTAATGATTCCTTGTGAGGAGTCCTTGTATGCAAAGTTTAGCTAGTGTGAGTTGGCTCGAGAGGATTCCAAATTTTGGATTCTATAGTCATAAACTCAGATGTTACCATGGATCTTATGAGGATTGAGTCCGTGATCTTTGGGCTGGTAAGTGCTACCGAAGAAATTTTTAGGAAATTCTTGAGAATTGTAAAATCATTGATTTAATTAACTCTAAAGAATGTATAAATGGTGTAGGATGTAATAAGGATGAATCATATTGATAGAGATGGAGAATAGATGGGCTATAGATCCGATCCTTACCTTACCTAATGGATGTGAGGACTTTATGAATTTTAAAGTGCGTATTAAAGGAAGATTAGGTTGTGATATTATGAGAAATGGGAAAGTAATAGCGTATGCTTCGAGGAGTTTAACTTAGATAAACCGGAATTTTCTTACCCTCTACTCGAGAGTGGCTGCAATTGTTTTATGTTGTTAAGTGAGAACCTTACCTTTTTGAAGCTTCCTTTGAGAGTTGTTACCGATCCTAAGAGTTTGAAGAATTTAGTTACATGAAAGGAAGAGACTAGAAGACTATCTAGATTCTTGAAGAATAGGTTGGGTGTTGTGTGATGGACTTCCTTTCAAGTTGAGAAGTTAATTAACCTTAGCAAGTTTGCGTAGGATAGTAGTTTTGGTTTAGTAATGAACTGGAAAGGTGTGAAGCTTTGTATGGAAAAATTATTTGTATGATCCCTCGTTGTTTGATATTCTTTAACTAATGATGATTAAACAAATTTGACTTATGTGGGAGAACCATTTGGAGTTATTAGCATTTCAAGTCAGGAATTAAACTTCTAGAGTATTCGGGTTATGAGTTGTATAGAAGGATCATGCCATTGAGGAAACTAGTGAAAGTTGTAATTTGAGATTCGTGAGAGGAACCTTTGCTATTTGATCCTTAAGGTAAGTCTTTTTAAAATTTGGGACGAATTTTCTTTAAGGGGGAGTGAGTGTAACGACCCTAACCCTAGGCACTAGTTTTAGTATAATATTATATGTTTTTAATATTATTTTTAATATTATGTGTTCATTTTATATCTTTGATTTCTTATATTAGGATGAGATGATTAGGAAATAAAATAAAGTCCATGGGGGAAGTATAATAATTGACTATAAATAGATGAGTGTAGTTAGGATTTCATTGTATAGAGAAGGGAAGTAAAGGGGTTAAATTCATTTCTTGAACATTTGGGGGATTTATTGTAGAATTGTGAAAGCCTTAAATAATTGTGGCATGGGGGGACCATACCCTCCCCTTATTTCCCTCACCCTTTTCTTTCATTTTGTCAACCCTCCCCATACTCCCTCTATCCTTCCCCATACTCCTCCCATACTCCTCCATTCTTCTCATTCTTCTTCTTCATTCTCTTCTTCCTTCTCCAAGAGAAATAATCCATGGAAGCTTCATATTGAAAGCCTTACTTTCAAATTCCTATCAAGTGCAATTCTTCTCCATTTTCCAATCCAAGTGTACTTTTGAGTTTGGGACAACTAGGGGAATTTATCAAGCTAAGAAGATCTTTAGTTCATCCTAAAATTCTAAGGTAAGTTATTATGATTTCTTTCTAAATATTGCTCACTTTATATGTTTATGAATATTTTGTGTAAATAAAATGATTGTGGTATTTTTGAATAATGTTATTTGAGTAAAATGGTTATTTAAGATTGAATTGATTTTAGTAATGAGATGGGGGTTTAAGTTGAAGGAATGAGGGTATAATGAGTGTAAGATGTTAATGACATTAATGGAGTTAGTGTATGTGATTATATACATCTTACTTTGATTTGGGAAAGATTATGAGTTATTTAATTTGGGTAGAAAGAAGTAGAAAAAGGACTTGGTATACTTTTAATGATGTGAGTTATTATGATCTTCTCTTCTATTTAATGTTCATGAACTATTTGGTGTTGTTATTGTTATTATAATGGTTATTTGATACTTTGAAAACCTTCTTGGAGTTGATAAATTGGTTAATGATAAAGAATGATGTTGTTGTTAAGGAAGTTGATCAAGAATGTAAGAAAATGGGTTGAGTTAGATTAAGATGGTAAATCTTGAAAAATGATAGTAAAATGGGTGGAAAACCAAGTGATAATGATTTATGTTAGAATATGATATCTTGGGGTTAAATGGTTTAGAATAGAATTAACAAAGTTAGAAATCCTTTTTATGTTCACAAAGAAGAAGAAGCTTGGTACTAGTTTTGGTTTTTGGGAGTTCTTAAGGAAAAGTGCTACAGCTACGCGTGCACGAGTCGTGCCCTGCACGAGTCGTGCCACGGCGCAACTCGTGGTTACGATTCGTGAAACGAGAGCCAAATCGTTCTGAGTAACTTAAGTGTAAATTGGCACGAGTCGTGCCCTCAGGCAAGAGTCGTGCCATGAGGAGGTAACGAGTCGTGCTTTAGGGGACGCATGAATCTGAGAAAGGCCAAAGGGGCACGAGTCGTGCCCTGACCCGGTGACATTGAACTGTTTTTGGAGCTGTTTAAACCTATGCAACCTAGACCATAATTGAACCCTCTTTAACTTAGATTAAAGTAGAATACTTGGGCTACACAATGATATCTTATTTGGTCACAATGGAATTGTGGAAGTAGTTTAAATATTGTTCGGAAAATGGTTCAAACTTGGGAATTAGATCTTGGACTTTATTAAAGGTTATTCAGGGATGTGTAATGACTACGTAAGAATGGTTTATGGTACATGGTGACCTTACTTGCTCCTATATTCTTGGTGGTTAGCTTGAATAGTGTTAAAACTATAGGTTACCTTATTGTGTTAAATGTATATGTATCATTGTAGCATTGTTATCCCAATTGTGGAATTATTGATTATGTGAATACTTTGACGTCCCAAGGGTGGACTATTTGGCCTAGTGTTCTATTGTATCCCAAGTGTGGATTGTCGGGTATATTGTTACGTTGTATTCCAAGTGGGACTTAATTGGTTATAATGTGCCTTACTTGATTTCATATTCATTGATGGTATGATGCATAGTGTATTAAATGACTGTTGCACTATAGTATTGATTTAAAATGAGTATACATCGCCATGTTGTTATATCTTTATCCCTTTTGTGGATTTATTTCAAGTATCTATTATGTGCTTGAACGTGTTATGTGTGATTCGGGGGTATGATGAAATTCAATCAATTATTGATTTGTTCTATAAGTGATTGAAGGTTCATCATACCTGTGACCGGCCCCTCTGTGGCCACAGAGTGGGATGTGCTAGCAGCTGTATTGAGCCAAAAGCCTTATAGTCCGCTGCAAATTGGTGATTAGGGGGAATGCTTCTGTATTAAGCCAAAAGCTTTACAGATAGCGGTAATATTATTTGATACTCTGATTTAAGTATCTGATTTTCTTATATGGATCTCTGGAGTATGAGTCCTATAAGCGGTGAATGTGCTGGAGGCAGTTCACCAAAGAGTGGATTTTTACTCCCACGTTGTACGACTTATTGTTCAGACGGGAAAGGTAAAATGAGGTAACGTAAGGTGTTTACCGCTTTCATAATGTGTTATGTATGACCATGCTATGTGTTGCATCTTGTTTGGCATCTTGCTGCATTCATAATAGCTTATTGAGATTTATTCTCACCCCTTCCCTTTTACTGTTTTAGATTGTGCTGAGACAGGTGACCTGAACCAGTGAGGCCGGGGAAAGAGTTTGGACTCTTGCTTTTGGGACTAGTCAGGATAGGTATATGAGTGGGTTGTCGGGAGTCCTATTTAAATATTACTCTTTTATAAGTTGTATGGAAAACTCTTTTGTT